>VDFB02049217.1:10349795-10378031 GCA_007258455.2 Sequoia sempervirens | reverse complement strand
CAACTTTCATGATTTTATTTTTATCATCATTGGGCATCAAAATTGTCATAAATGAAATAGAAACACCATAGTATGACACAAACCAAGGTGTGCAAGGTGTCCATTTGTGAGAGACAAGTAGTCAAAAGACAAGGAATACCTCGGCTCATACTAAGGACCCAATTATCCCAATCTTTTTGTTGAGACAAACCACAAAAAGAAAGCAAAGAAAAGAGGTCATGATCCATCATCATCCCTCTAAATCTATTTTTATAGGACATCCTCAAGGTAACTAGTAACATGACCAAAGACCAATCAAAAAGGTAAAATAAATCCAAACCAACAAAGTGTTTGCCAATAGAGATAGTGTTTTCCAATAATATTAATAAGATTGCTTGATATGATTGATTAGGATGACCAAGATGACCAATTTTGATTGATAAGTTGATAAGTTGAAAAAAGTTAACCAGTTGATTTGATTGATTGCACCTAATTTCAAGAAGGACACATCTTGATTAAGGAAAGATTAATTGACAAGATTGACAAGATTTATTGATTTTGACAAAAATTAATTGATAAGGTTGACAAGGACTGATTGATAATGATTATGCTTGATTTGAGGAAGGGCGCATCCTAATTAAGGCAAGATTGATTGACCAATATTACAAGATTGATTGATAGATTAGAAAAGACTAATTATTATGACCAAGTGATGCGATGATACCTAATTTCAAGAAAGACATATCATGTTTAAGGCAAGGAACACATCTGATAAGGTTGACCAAGTGACAATTGTTGACAAGGTACCTAACTTCAAGAAAGATGCATCTTACTTACAGTGAGTGATATGGTTGACAAAGGCTAATCTCAGGAAGGACGCATCCTAATAAAAGACAAGAGATAGGACTGAATGACACAAATGACATAATACCCCATTCCAATACTAGATTAATGACCAAATTAGTTTATTGATGATAAGATGGTTGATTGATTGAGGATGAAAGGTTTAGTTGGTTATGTTTTCCTATTGATTCATGATTTGGTTTAAATGATGATTTCTTGTGGACCAAGAACATGACCAGACACGAAAAACCCTAAAGGACTAACTTACCTAGCCTCGGGGGCTCATCGATTAATGGCCTTGCCTACGTTATACATGCAGAAGACCTCGTAGTTTGACATGACTTGACCTTGTTGTACTTGATAATGGACATAATCATGATTTTATTTGGAAAAACCTAAAAGGACTGACCTAATGTCTCAGGGGCTCATTTAAGATGAGCCTTGCCTACATAGTAAATGTGTAGAGAAAACGTGGTTCGACCTTACTAGTAAAAACTGACTCAAACTTGGACTTAGACTCTCTTTTTTAAGGTTTTAGATGTTTTTTGTTTCTTTTTTGGATTTTTCAAGTTTTATGGTTTTTTTTTGGATTTTGATGGTTTTCTAATTTTTTTTGGATTTTTTATGTTTTAAAAGGGCTGATGCCATGTGTTATTTTCCCATGAAGACGTAGTTCAAGAAATTTCCCCCGATCAAGTATAGGATCACTGTATTATTCACGAGGGGTAGTGGCAAATGCAAAGGATGATCATGAAGGAAAAGGATACTAAATGTCAATGGTTCTAAGGCCATGGAAAGGATGACAGATTTATTATGGGTGAGTGACATGTGTGAATGGATTAGTGGAAGGTTGAAAAGGCCAAATGGAGTGACAGTAGATGAAGGATCATAGAATGACTACGCATGGTGCTTGTTTTCCAGGTTTTCACCATGGTACTTATCCAAAGTGCAACCAAAGTGGTTTTCACTTTTGGAGGAATTATTTCTCTTTACTATTTTTTTTATTTTTTTGTATTTTTGACTTTTTAAGGGGATATTCTAAGAATCAAGTGTAGTATTTATGAAGGTGCGTGTTGTTGATAGGCTCAGAAAAAGATTCTTCTTCACCAATATAAGATGGGGGAAATACATTCTAGCCTTGATAAAGTGACAGCCACAACACTTCTAAGGTAAAAACCTCATCCAAAACAAGAGAATATATAAAAAAAAGAGAGGAATAAAATGAAAGCATTCAAATGAAAACACTCCCCATATTGTAGTTGAAGTTGTGAAAATACTTGCAAAAAGTAAGCAAGAAAGTTGGAGATAATGGTTGTTAAGGACAAATTGAAGGAGGAAGGTTGCTTTTATAGACAACCATTCGAATGGACGGTCGAGATTAAACTTCTAGAAAGATGCCAAGATCAACAGTGGAAGATTGATGCACCAATAATGTTATATTCATAGTAGGGCTATGATGTCGATGGCCATGAAAGAGACAGCTATGATAGATATTAATGAGCAAGTGGAGGGATAAAGCATGAATTAAAAATTGGAAGATAATCAATTCATGAGAAATGAATGTTTGGCCAAGTGGAGGATAAGTAATTCATTTGAATTATTTATTTGAGAAAAAGAGGAAATCGAGCATTTAATTAAAACAATTTGATTAATTATTTTAATTAAATGAGAGGACATGTGGAAAGAGGCATCAAATAATTAAATTGATTTAATTATTTAATACACGAGACATGTGGAAGACCATTAAATAATTTTGACAATTATTTAATAAATGGAACAGTTAAAAGAGTGAGTAAATTTTTAAATTATTAATAATAATTCTTTAACCATAGATGAAAGATGACAAGCAAATAATTAAATAGATAATAATAATTCATTTAATTATTGAAGAAATGGGGTTATTAGTAATGCAATTAATTTTATTTAATTGAGCGTAGTAGAAATAAAGATCGAGAGAGAAATTAATTTTAAATAATTAAAAATATTTAATTAATAGAAGAACATGATCAAAGATAATTAAATAATTAAAAAATATTTAACTACGCAGGGAAGAAGACCAAGATGAAGAAAAAATGATGCTCATAGACTAGGACATTTTTTAGTGACTACAAGGAGAATGTGTTAGTGATTCCCTAAAAAAGCTCTTTGACGATCATGTCACCAAATTGACCTCGTCAAGTGCTCATTTTTTGGAGAAGTCTTGATTAAGAAGACCCTAAACTTCCAAATCATATTTAAATGTGTGTAATAGGGTTGGATAGGAGTGCTAGCACCCTAGTCTAGGTGTTTTCATGACAAATTTAATTTCCCATTTTTGTTGGTCTCAAATTTTGGAGATGTAAATTCAAACCCAATACTTGGTAGTAAATTAATATCGAAAATTAAAATTAAATAAGTTAGATTAAAATTGAATGTATTTCTATGTTCCACTATATAAACATAAATTATTATTACAAATTAAAGAGAGGAACAAATTAATAGAGAAGATATTTACTAAAATACATCAAATTTTACAAATTTACAAAGTGAATTTTAGAAATATTCAAGTTAGCACAATGATTGGATTTTTATTCCAATGGAAGAACGTGATGGAATGTAGGTTTTCGAGATAGCTTTGGCTTCTTTCAAGCATCTAATGAATTATTTTTGAAGTGTTCTAATCCTTATATTTTTATCTACTAGCTACCTTAAGCAAGGCATTTCTACATTTAGATTTTCCTAAGGGTATTTTACTCTCTTTGGTTGATCTTATTCATGTCATTTAGGAATCCTTCTCTAACACATTTGAGTAGAATTTTTATCATTTTAAATCATTACAACCTTAGGTGCACTTAAGGTTGGGAGCACACACATTTTATTAATGAATCAATCAATCTTCTAGAAGGTAGAAATACCAAAGCAGGGATTTGAACAAGATAAACTCATTATAGCCACCCATTCCCCTTTTTTGTTGTGATTTTCTAGGTTCATATATGAAGACAAAAAAAATTCAGAGTAGAATAATAGACTATAGATCTGTAGGTTTTAGACCAAAAAAATTGTAAAGTAGGATCTTCACTTCATAGTCAAGGGTGAAAGCACCTTTGACCTCCTAATTTAGCTCCAAAATTTTCATACAATTGCATAAAACTCTACCCTTCTTAGATATATATTTAGTCTAGGAATTTTTAGTTTCATTTGAATGGAAAAATGTATTTTCAAATTAGATAAAAAAGTTAAATAGGTCAATTAATTCACACTAGATCTAATCAATTTTCAATGCAACAAAAGAACCAATAAAAGCACAAATTGTCTCTCCTTCTAGGTTGTTAGCAAATACCATTACCTTGTTGGCTTCACTTTTAATGTTGATGTGAAAATATATCCATCTTAGTAATCTATTCATTAGGTCTAGGATATCTTTTCCACATGAAATTTTAGTGAACCTGACATATCCTACACTAGATAAATCTTCTAGTTTATATTGCATATCCTTTAGAACTAAGTTATCAATATTTAAAAAAAAAAAAAAAAATTTCTTTGTGTTTTCAAAAAGTGTGTTTACATTGAAAAAGAAGTATTTTTTTTTAATTTATTGAAATGATTAGAAATTCTACTTCATTTGTATTTTGTAATATATCAGATCTATGGATAAATTAGATAATTTTATGAATTAGTGCATGAATTGGTTGAAATAAATATAAATTTTGTAAAATTTTAAAACCCTAGTTCATTGTATTAGGTCACATTTTTACAAAATTGGGGTTCAAATTAAAGAATTTTTAGTTTCAAACCTAGATTGTGTCAGTCTTAGATATCTGGTAGCTATAATAATTGCCACTAAATTAAAACTTTTCAAAGCTTACACCTCTAGTCTAGGGTGCTAATGCACTTGACCTACTCATTTTTAGCCAAATTTTAGAGGCATACTAATATATGTACTCTCTTCTTAAACTCGTTTCTAAAAATTGTGTCTATAATAGACTTGAGTGGTTGTGTTCTATGATAACTAGTGTTAAGATACATAAACAAAAATTTAACCTTCTAATCAATCTCTTGGAAAAATTATAGTAATTTGATCATTCCAGATCTCTTTCTACAAATTTTTTATTTAAATATAATAAGACTTTTAATGAATTTGGTATGTTAGATGAACCCCTTGATGATTTCATCTCATCTAAGTTGTCCATTAAAACTTCTAACTATTTAAAATTTCAAAGATCAATAAATTTAATTAAACCATAATTGGTTATTTAGCCTCCTTCACATAAGCCTCCAATGCAAAATAACTTACCTACTTACCATCATGATCATGGATTTCCCCATTGTCTAAATGTTGAATCATACTTTGGGAAAGACACTTGAATATTAGATGATATGATATATATTTGGTTTAGCATAAGGTGGCACAACAATATTTTGTAAAGCCTCCTGAAGCATGTTATGATAGCTATGTGAGGTTTGAATCGAGTACCACAATGAAATCTTAGCTGAAGTTGCATGAAGCTACTCAACAAGATTATACTCCTTACATTATGTTGAGGAAAATGAGGTTTACGAGGGAGAATAGTCTATGAAAATGGATTGTTGATGGAAAGACCAACATTTTCTTTGCTTGTTTGATGTTTCTTGTGTTATATGTAACATAAATGGAATGGTAATGATGTTTCTATGATATATTTTTTGTATGTGATTATATTGATTCAATTATTTTGTAAAGTTTGAGATATGACAAGGAGATTTATTTTTGTTTGAAGATGGTCCAATAACAATAACAAATTGGTTTTTTGAGTGAATATTATATACAGGGTAACTAATTAATTGTGATGTGATCTAATCTATCATGCTTATTAATCTTTGAAAATTTAAAGGTTTTGGAGTCTTAGAGGATGATTTAGATAAGATGAAATCATTAAGGGCTTCATCGTATGCATGGAAAAATTGAGGAAAGAAATATGACATGATCAAATTACTATAATTTCTCTAAGATATTAAATACAAAATTAGTTATAAGATTTTTTTGGTAAACAAATTTTTCAATTGAAATATTATGTGACTTTCCCAATAGAAAGTGAAAATACATTCCAAATATTGGATAGATTTCTTGTGGAATATAAATCAATCATTGTTTTAGGTTCAACTTTGGAAAGTAAACATAAGTTTACTTGTTCTTCTGTCATAGTAGCCTTTATTCTTGTCAAATACCTCTATTTGAGTCACCAATGATTTGATCTTCAGAATGATTATTCTATACATACTTAGGACTCTTAGGGATCCTTTCTAGAGCTTCTTCCTCTTCAACCTATACTTCTTTTTCCTTACCTTCATCTTTTTCTTGTTGTCTCCAAGAGGACTCATCTAATTCATATCTATCTATCATCACTAAAATTTTATGTATATCTTCATCTACTTTGACACTTACACTTTCAACAATCCTTTTTAAGCCTTTTGTTGTAGCACTGGTAAGCCTTTCTTTTCATAGAATATCCAAGGAAGATACCTTCATCAAATCTTGTATAAATATTTGCTAAGTTTTCTTCATCTCTTTTGATATAGAATTTTCATTTAAATACTTTGAAATATTTAACAATAGGATTCCTTCCATAGCATAACTCATAGGGAATCTTTGAAGTGTTTGTTCTTTCTTATGCTCTTTTAAGTATGTAAACTACAGTATGAATTTCTTCCCTCCAATAGACTTTTGGTAGGTTTTCTTCTTTCATCATTGTTCTTGTTGCTTCTTGAATAGTCCTATTCTTTCTTTCAACCACTCCATTATGTTGAGGAGTCATAAGGGCTGATAAATGCCTCTTTATTCCATAATCTTTACAAAAAATATTACAAATTGGAGGTGAACTCTCCACCTCTATCATATCTCAAACATTTGATTTTGATATCCATTTCATTCTCAACCATAGCTTTAAATTCCTTAAACTTAGCTAGATCTTTTGATTTTTCTTTGAGAAAACTAACCCAAGTCATTCCAGAATAATCATCAATTAATAAAATGAAATACCTATCACCTTGAAAAATTCTTATTTTGGTAGGTCCACAAAAGTTTGTATGCACCAACTCTAAATGACTAGTAGTAGATTGTTATTTGACTTTAAAATTATTTCTAGCTTGCTTCCCAATCAGACATTTTGTATATATAGCATTGATAGGCTTTGTAATCTTTGTTAGATCTCTCACAACTTGAACTAAACTAATCCTCACTAGGCAATAAAAATTGGTGTGACACATTATTCTATGCTATAACCAACTTTCATTGATTTGATTCACAAAGCACCTACCATTAGCACCCTTAAGCTAATACACATTTCCATCTATCCTTCTTCCTACAGTAACAAGAGTTTCAAAGCCTTTTATGATCTCACAACATCATCCTAAAACATAAGGCTATATCCTTTGCTACACATTTGACCTACACTTAAGAGGTTATGTCGCAGACCCTTAACATAAAGAACATCATTTGTATTATGTTTACCATGAAAACTAATTAAACATTTTCCAAATATCTTAGAAGATGTATCATCACCAAACTTAACAAGATCTCCTTCAAATTTCTCAAGTTTAGGGTATGTGCAGGATCATGATGGGCCAAAAAGTGGTGATATGATGGGTATGTGTAGGGTATGTGGCTGACGACTTTTTTATACACAAAATTGATGAAAGGAAAAGGGTTTTTAAAGGAGATTCTTTGCTTTCCACCAATATAAATTATTCTTTACTTTGAATTTAATAAATTATTATTATTCATTTTCTATTTGAATTACGACTAAAGTCCTAATTGATAGGTTGATTGAAAAACATCTATAGCTTTCAAATGGTATGCCATTTTTCGAATCTGAAACATGTGTCACATTCTATGGTTTGCATACTATAAAATTCAAAAAAATTGAATTTCATGAAGTTTTGACCAAGTTAAGGTGGTCAGACATACGAGTTTTTATATTTTTTAAAGGTTGTAATAAAAAAATCATAATTAATTATTTACTTGGAAAAAAATTACAAAAAAACATGCATCACATCGGGACATGAGTCCTTTACTTATTTCTAAAACCTTATTAAATTTTTTTATCATTTTATTGTGGTTAGGGTGGTCAAATAGAGACCTACTTATTTTTTCTTTGAAATTTAAGTACTAATGCATTGAAATTTCAAATTTTCACCAAATAGATTTTTTTTTTTAAATAAACCTAATAGTTTAGAAACTACATTCAATTTGCTACAAATTATATGCATACATATTTTTGAATTAATATAGATAACATTCAAATTTTTACGTCAAGTTACCTAACTCTGATTTTTTTGAATTTTTTGCCACTTAAGGACCTATTTTTTCCATGATGATCTCTCACATACTATTTATCAAACTTACTCTTATCACAAATCATATGATTTGATAATTTTTTTCAATGATCCAGTAGTTCTCCTCTCTAGCATGAAAAAGAGTAACCACAACTTCTTCAATATTATGACCTATCTCTAGATTACTTTCATTCATGCATCTCTTAGAGTTAGTAGAATTAATCCTAACATTTAGAGCCATGAACAATAATTAATTATCCTCATCATCAGGGTAATAAAATCCATCCCCAGATATACTGGCATTTTTTTTTAACATAATAACTTCTCTTAACTGACTTACCTTTGTTCTCCTTATATTTATCTTTTGAAACTTTGGCAGTACATCTTAAAGCATAATGGCCACTTTCCACAATTGAAACATTTGAAAGGTAACTTACCTGTGCATTTTCCAATGTGCTTTTTCAATCTTCTCACAAAGTTTTCTTCCACATCATCAACATCATCCTAATTTGATTCCTCATTCTTTTCAACTTTTCCAACTTTAAAAGTAGTCTCATTCTTTGAATTACATGGACCAAACTCTCTCAATTCAAAGGAAGTTAAAGCACCAAACAACTAACCTCTAGAATACTAATTAAAATTATGAGCTTCTTTAATGGAAAAAACTTTATGAATATAAGATTTAGGTAGAGTTCATAGTACCTTCTTTACCACCTTATCTTCTTCAAGTTTTCCACCAATTCCTCTGATGGAATTGAGAAATTTGTCCACTTTATGCATGTGTCTTGTAATATCTTCATCCTCTAACAGATCTATAGGTTTTTAAACTTGATATTTAGGTTCTACGTAGGTGCTGCCACAATAGTGGTTTACATTTTCTAGGAGATCTTGATTTTTGTTGAAATCACATAATTTTAGAAAATATAATGACATAATCCTTGAAAAGTTCCAATTAAAGGATTCTAATTAAAGAGGGTTTGATAAAACCACCTTAGACCAAGCCCCCTTGGATAGAACCTCACTAATTTTAAACCATACATATAACAAAGTCACCTTTACACCTATCAAAATGCTGATGAAAAACCACTTTGTCTTTACCTTTAGGGGGATCAAATGAATTCATTTAAAATTTATTTTTTGTAAGTATGAAATCCTTATTATAAGCTTCCCAAAAGTATAATTTTAATTATATTTAATTTTACTATTATATTTATTTCTATTTCTTTTGAATGTAGGTTTTTCACTGAAAATCAAGCTCTTTGTTCTAGACATGTGGAAAAATAGTAGATTATCAAAACAAAAATTGAAAAATATGAGTGCACCAAATATTGAAGTCCTTGATCCAACAATAAAAAACAAATTTAATTTCAATACATACAAAAAATTTGTGTTATATAGTCTTCCTATGTCTGAATTGTAATTCGTTTGACTTTGAAACTTGATTAAGGATAAAATATTCAATAAAACACTATGAAACCAATTGGAAGCACTAGATATTGTAGTTACAAATCTAAATTTGAAAAAAATAGAATTTCATCCTTCATGGATTAAATGTTATTTGTTATACGGTGAGCATCACTCCTTAAAAATGATGTTTACTAAAAAAACTAGTTGTCGAAGGAGATGGAAAAAGTACAATCTGATTCCAAAATTTTTGAAAAAAAAATATTTAAAATCTATAGACAAAATTTCACAAATCACTAGTTTGCAGCATCTTCAAATTACTCATGGTTTAGTCACTATAGGTGTCCAAAAGTAAAGATTTAGTTCGAAAAAATTAGTTTAGTGTCTAATTTGGCCAAAAATTATAAACCAATATTGCGGGATAACCCATATCATAGCTTGCTTGAATTTTTCATCTCCTTTATCAATATAGTGATAGGGAGACGGGTTGGAGGAATCAATCTTAGATTCCTGCTCTAGGTCTTGCTTGCAAGACCTTCTTGGTGTCTTACTCCACCACCTTAACCTATAGGTCCTTTTGCATATTTAGGTACCCCTGGTTCTCCTGGCCAACCCCACTTCCATCACCATTCAACCACCCAAGACAATCTTGGTGCAATGTCTCCAACTCTTCCTTAGCCCTAATCTACCCTAAAGGCTAACCTAACCACAACACTCAATTTGAACTTTGCAAGGGTGTAGAGGTGTCTCCAATAACTTCATACCATCCTCCTAGGGTTCTTGAAGGTTCACCATACTCCACCTTCTCATCGCTTTCATCAAACCCTCATTTAGGGTTGAAAAAGGCTACTAGCTCTAGAGCCCCAATTAGGCCTCTTTCTCTGAGAAAATAGGCTTAAATATTTTTGAGGTCATAGGCCTTCACTATCCGTACAACGCCTCCACTTGAAGATGGGCAAAAACTAGGGTTTTTAGGCCTTTTTCTGGCTCCTTCCAAATTGTCAGGTATTTCTCACACCAAATGGTTTGATGGAGATTCCTCCTAATCACCAAGTCTTGGCAAGAATCATATCTGCCTTCCAAAAGGAAATTTATCAAAACCTTATCACCCCTGCAAGTTATGTGCTCTGCACTTCCTATCTTCCCTAGCCGAACTCAACCTGGATTGCCTAGGGCAAGACTTTGCCAACAACTCCTGCACACACACAAACCCTAAAGCCTACCATATTTACACTCATGGAGCCTAGTCACTATTCCCAAAGGGCCGTACAATTTTTACAATGGGAAAGTGAGCTAAACCTCCATTTTCTACAGACTGCCTGGTTCAAACTAGCAACAGACTAGAAACAAACTTATTTACAAATAATGCTTAAAAATGAACAAGAAACTAAATTAAAGGCACAAAAATCTTGTACACTAATAGCACTACATCCTAAGTACAAAACAAAAATAAATTCAATCCATTAAAGCTCTTCTTTGAAGCAAAAATCAGAAATTAACTCCAAAAAGACTATCTTTCCTTCAATTTCACCAAAATCTCACTATAATGCCAATGCTTCTGACCTTGCTCTCAAGTCGAGGCACTCCTTATAAAGGTTTGAAAAATAGTTAGACTCCCTTGGTCGGTCATGTAAGTCATTAAATGGCAAAGTTGTAAAATGCACTGTGTTTTTCAACTTTTGCCAATTTTTGAAAACTAGGAAGATGAGTTCCTAAACTCATTCACCCTTCCTCAACTTATATCCTAGAGAACAACTACATCCATCAACTATATCCTCAACTCAGTGGTCAACATGACCTTCTTGATAAACAACAAAAAAGAAGAAAAGCATCCTAGACAAGTCCTAAATGCCTAAGATTTCCTAGGTGCTCCTGCACCATTCTCCCCCTCTGCATAAATACTAAGGAATGTGAGGAGAGATCAGTGACACATCAATTACCTACTTCTTGAACTCAGCTTCATCTACCCAAGTAGCTTCAGATTCATGTTTGTTCTTCAATTTGATAAGATGATCCACGTACACCTTATGCCTTATAGACTTCTTCACTCTTGACTCCAAGATTCTTTTTTCCTGAAGCTTGTCTTGAGTTGGTAAGGCTATATTGCTAACATCCTTGAAGATATCCCTGCTGTTCTGATCCATTTCATTGACTATTCCCTTATATTTCATCAAATCAACTACATTGAACACTGGTGAAATCCCTAAATCTGTAGGTAACTCCACCTTGTATGTATTTTTCCCATATTTGGCTAATACCTTGCATGGTCCTACTCTTTTCATCTACAATTTGGTTGTTGTACCCTTCTGCAACCTACATTTGTTGAGGTGAACCATGACATAGTCTCCTACTGCAAATTACAAATCTTTTCTTGACAAATATACCTTATTCTTCAACTTTTGTGTAGCCTCGGTGACTATCTTCTTTACCTACTCCTAAATCTCTTTCATGGTCTGAGTAAAGTCTTCTGCATGTCCACTCCTATGCTCTATAGCTCCAAGTTCCCTGAGCTCGCATATTCCTCTTGGGTGCATCCCATACACTATTTCAAAAGGACTCTTCCCTGTGGTCTGGTTCACACTATCATTGTATGCATACTCAGCCTGTGATATAACCAAATCCCATGTTTGTCCATACTCTTTGGTTAGGCATCTTAGAAGGTTATCTAACACCCTATTAACCACCTCTATTTTCCCATCGGTCTGAGGATGGTAACCTGATTCAAAAGATAAATTGGTACCCAATCTGCTCCATAGAATTTTCCAAAAGTGACTCATAAACTTCACATCCCTGTCTGATACAATGCTTAAAGGCAATCCATGGATCCTTACAATTTCCTTGAAGAAAAGATGAGAAATGTAACTAGCATTATGTGTGGTCTTGCAAGGGATAAAGTGACTCATCTTGCTGAATCTATCTACCACCACATAAACACTATCAAACCCTATCTTAGTTTTTGGAAGGCCTACAACAAAAATCCATGCTAACACACTCCCATGGTCTATTGGGAATGGGTAGAGGTTGATACAAACCTGCATTGCTAGCTCCCCCTTTGGCTTTCATACAAACTACACACCGCTCCCCATACCTCTTGACATCCCTTGGAAACTTGGGCCAATAGTAAAACCTTTGTACTAGCTCCATTGTCTTATTGATACCAAAATGACCACTAAGACTACCATTGTGTTTCTCTTGGATAAGGTTCTCTCTCATTGATCCTCTTGGAACACATAACTAATTTCCCTTGAATAACAATCCACTTTGCAATGTATACTCTGAGTATTGACTATGAAAGTGATTCTCAAAATCAGAACATACCTTATATGCCTCTGAGAAGTCTTCATCTTCCCCATAGAGATCCTTGAAACTCTCTATTCCAATGCTCTTTAGCTGTATCTCTTGCACTGTCAGCAATCTCCTACTTAGTGCATCTACCACCTTGTTCAACTATCCCTTCTTGTGCTTGATGGTGAAGGTAAAAGCTTGGATGTATTCCATCCATTTCAAATGTCTATTGCTCAACTTCTCCTAGGTGTTGATATAGCTAAGTTCCTGATTGTCAGTAAACACCACAAACTCTTTGGGTAGGAGATAATGCTTCCACTTCCTAAATGACTACACTAAAGCATACAGTTCTAGGTCATAGGTAGAGTACTTTTCCTTAGCTTCATTGAGCTTTTCACTAAAGAATGCTACAGGCCTGCCTTCTTGGCTGAGTACTCCTCCTACTGCAACTCCACTAGCATCACATTCCATAGTAAACAACTTGTCAAAACTAGGAAATAAGAGAATAGGTTGAGTTGCCCCTTCTTGTTTCAGTTTCTCAAAACCTTTCTCAACTTCTTGAGTCTACTTAAACTTAGTTTTCAAACCACCTTTGATTGTGTCTAGGACTAGTGCACATATGCCACTAAATTTCCTAATGAATTTTCTATAAAATTGGGCTAATCCATGAAAACTTCTTACCTCTGTCCCCAAATACACAAGCTCCTATTTGAAGAACTCACATTTCTCTAGATTGATGGCTAACTTCTCTTCTTGCAATCTTCTAAGAACCATCTCCACGTGTTTTAGATGTTCTTCTACTGTCTTACTAAAAATGAGTATATCATCAAGATACACTACCACAAATATCCATGTAAAGTCTTTAAGCACTTCATTCATGAGCCTCATGAATGTGCTAGGGGCATTTGAGAGGCCAAATGGCATAACTCTCCACTCATACAACCCATCATTTGTCTTAAAAGTTGTCTTCCACTCATCTCCATCCTTGATTCTGATCTGATGGTATCCGCTCTTGAGATCCAACTTGGTGAAGTACTGAGCACCTCCAAGACAGTCCATCAAGTCCTCAATTCTAGGAATAGGGAACCTATCCCTGATTGTGATTCTATTTATTGCTCTAGAATTAGTGCATAATCTCCACTTTCCTCCTTTCTTAGTTGCTAATACCACTAGTACTGCACATGGGCTAATGCTCTTCCTAATCAATCCTTGATCCAATAACTCTTGCACTTGTCTAGCTACCTCTAGATTATGATCTGGTGTAAGCTGTATGCTGCTTTGTTTGGAAATGAAGCCCCTGGTATGAAGTCAATCTGATGACTAATGGCTCTTTGTGGAGGTAAGGTTGTTGGTGTTCCATCACTCACTATGTCCTTATACTTCTCAAGTAACTTTTGGACTGATCCGGGTATGACTATTTTCTCAGTCTTGTCTTCTTCTTTAGGTTGCAACATAACCACATATCCTTCTCCCCCTTGTTATAGGTTGTTAAGGAACTCTTTACCACTACTCAACAAGACACTAGGGGTCTTTGATTGTCCTTCTTCCTCATTTGAAAGTGACTGCAACTTGTATGTTTTTCTATCCTTCTTGAATGAGATAGTGTTGGATTTTCCATCATAAATGACACATCTATCATACTACCATGGTCCGCCCAATAGAAGACGGCATGCATCCATGGGTAAAACATAAAAAATTAACTTATCTTTGTAACCTCCAATGGAGAACTCCACCATTGTCTGCTCATTGACAAGAACGCTCTGTCCTTTGTTCAACCATGGACATCACCTTGTAAGGATTAGTGTGGGGTACCTTTTCTAACTTCAATTTCATCACTGCCTAGACTCTGAGATTATTTTGTCAGTAGACCCTGAGTCCACTATAACTTTACACACCTTTCCAAGTATTTTGCACCTTACTCTAAATAAGGTTCTTCTTTGTTTTGGCTCTTCCTTGACCAGTTGTCTAATCAAAACTCTACTAAACATCAGATTCTCCCCCACTTCTGATTCAATATGACTAACCTCTGGTGACTTGATACTCATGGTGTCCTCTTGTGCATATGTTTCTCTCTTCTCAGTATTTGATGAAGATGCTTTCTCTGAGCACCTATAAGTAGGATGACCTACTTGTCCACAGTTATAACATTTCATATTGGCAAAGTATGAACTACTTCTGCCTGCTCCTCTTCCTCTACTTGAATCTCCTTGAGGTCCTCTACCTCTATTATATCCTCCTCTAGAAGATGTTTCTCCTCCATGCTCTGTGAGTTTAGACTCTCCTTGGTTTCTTTGTTCAGTCCCTCTACCTTGGTATCCACCTCTATGTCCTCTTTGATCTCTTCCTTTGCCCCTGCTCTTAGAAGCCTATTCTTGTTTCCTCTTGCTTCTTTCCTCAATATTTATAGCCAATTGATAACATTGGTGTACTGTCTTAGGACTTAGAAGAGTCATATCCTCTTGAATGTTCCACTTCAAACCATTAAGATACCTAGCCACCTTGAGACTTTCATCCTCTGTCACATTAGACCTCATACAAAGTTTTTGGAACTCCTCAGTGTAAGTGTTCACATCTTGGTCTCTTTGCCTCAAGCTTTTTCTTTTCTTGTGCAACTAAATTTCATAATCATCTGGCATGTATGCTTCTCTCACTTTTGCAACCATACCTTTCCAAGTAGAAATAGGTTGCTTGCCTTCCTTTTCCCTCTCTGTCTAAATGAACTTCCACCATGTCAAAGCAAAACCTCTTAGTCTTCATTTGGCCACCTTTACCTTTTGTGCTTTAGTGACTCCATCACATTCAAAATGGTTTTCCATTCCCTCTATCCAATCCATGACTAGATCAGCTTCCATTTTTCCACTAAATAGTGGTATGCCTTCAAGTGCTTTTCCACTCAAAGCCTTTAATGCCTTCAAGAAAGGATCTTCTTTCAAAATAGGGTCAAGTTCAAGGGTCTTGTCTTCCTCTACAACCTCTTCTTTCTTTGGTACCCTTCCTTCAACCTGCACATCATTCAGTGCTTGCTCAAGTTGGTCTATTCTTTCCCTCAATAACCTATTGTCTTCCTCCTGCACTTCAACCATCTTGGCCAATTGTGCATTGTCACCATGATGGTAGAATCACTAGACTCAACCTCTGACATATATTATTCTATCCCAAATCTTTTACTTGCTCTGATACAATTTGATAGGGAGATGGGTTGGAGGAATCAATCTTAGATTCCTGCTCTAGGTCTTGCTTGCAAGACCTTCTTGGTGTCTTACTCCACCACCTTAACCTATAGGTCCTTTTTCATATTCAGGTACCCCTGGTTCTTCTAGCCAACCCCAATTCCATCACCATTCAACCACCCAAGACAATCTTGGTGCAATGTCTCCAACTCTTCCTTAGCCCAAGTTAATCTACCCTAAAGGCTAACCTAACCACAACACTCAATTTGAACTTTGCAGGGGTGTAGAGCTATCTCCAATAGCTTAATACCATCCTCCTAGGGTTCTTGAAGGTTCACCATACTCCACCTTCTCATCGCTCTCATCAAACCCTCATTTAGGGTTGAAAAAGGCTACTAGCCCTAGAGCCCCAATTAGGCCTCTTTCTCCGAGAAAATAGGCTTAATCTCAATTCTTTCTAAAGAACATCCCAATCTTCCCTTGGGGTTCCTGATTCATTTTCCTACCTCTTAAATATTTTTGAGGTCATAGGCCTTCACTGTCCGTACAACGCCTCCACTTGAAGATGGGCAAAAACTAGGGTTTTTAGGCCTTTTTCTGGCTACTTCCAAACTGTCAGTTATTTCTCACACCAAATGGTTTGATGGAGCTTCCTCCTGATCACCAAGTCTTGGCAAGACTCATATATACCTTCTCCAAAAGGAAATTTATCAAAACCTTATCACCCCTGCAAGTTATGTGCTCTGCACTTACTGTCTTCCCTAGCCAGACTCAACCTGGCTCACCTAGGGAAAGACTTTGCCAACAACTCCTGCACACACACAAACCCTAAAGCCTACCATATTTACACTCATGGAGCCTAGTCACTATTCCCAAAGGGCCATACAGTTTGTATAGTGGGAAAGTGAGATATACCTCCATTTTCTACAGATTGCCTGGTTCAAACCAGCAACAGACTAGAAACAAACTTATTTACAAATAATGCTTGAAAATGAACAAGAAACTAAATTAAAGGCACAAAAAGCTTGTACACTAATAGCACTACATCCTACGTACAAAACAAAAATAAATTCAATCCATTAAAGCTCTTCTTTGAAGTAAAAATCAGAAATTAACTCCAAAAAAACTATCTTTCCTTCAATTTCACCAAAATCTCACTATAATGCCAATGCTTCTGACCTTGCTCTTAGGTTGAGGCACTCCTTATAAAGGTTTGAAAAATAGTTAGACTCCCTTGGTCGGTCATGTAAGTCATTAAATGGCAAAGTTGTAAAATGCACTGTGTTTTTCAACTTTTGCCAATTTTTGAAAACTACGTAAGATGAGTTCCTAAACTCATTCACCCTTCCTCAACTTCTATCCTAGAGAATAACTACATGCATCAACTATATCCTCAACTCAATGTTCAACATGACCTTCTTGATAAACAACAAAACAAAAGAAAAGCATCCTAGACTTCCTAAATGCCTAAGATTTCCTAGGTGCTCCTACACCATATAGTTTCCAAAAAAATTCTAGATCTCACTAGCAGTTTTGTAATTCATCACCTTCACAAGTTTAGAATTAGAAAGGCCACTCAAAAGAGCATACCTTTCTTTGTACCATTTTTCTCATAAGCCTTGATCTCATAACAAATCCTCATACCATTTGTGGGTGGGATATATCCAAATTCAGTAGACTTCCAAACTCTAAACCCTAGAGAAACAAGAAAACCTTTCAACATAGTCATCCATAATGCATAATCCAATGCATCAAATAGAGAAGACTCCTTGTACACCATCCTAGATCTACCTCAAGAAATTAAGCAGCTTTCTTCTAAGGAACCTTGCTTAGATACGAATTGTTGAATGCACAAGACAACTGAGGGGGGTTGAATCAGTTGTTCATTAAACCATCAAAACCCTCATTAACATTTAGATCCTTATCAACCCTTAATCTTTTATACTAATTTAGCATGAAATTCAATAACAAAAAAAAAAACACATCAACACCATACATAGAAGAACACCATATTTATGTGGAAAACCCAAGAAGGGAAAAACCATGGTGAGGATTAGCTCACAATATAAATTAATTACAACACTGAATACAAAAGGCTCACTATCAAAGGGCTCACTACCCAAAAGAAAGAAGGGCTCACTGCCAAGGGCTCTTTGCTATATTATAGAAAAGAAGAAAGAAGATTGTTACTATGAGAAGTCCATCTCAGAGCAACATAAAAGATCCACCACTATACCACCAATACATTCACACACTCTCTAAAGAATGTAGCATATTTTCTTGCTACTTCCAATAGTCTTATTCATTAAATCTCACACTATACTTCGCACTTTCGCACTTCACATCACAAACACTTCATTCACACATCCTTTATCATATCAACACATATATATTGTCTATAGTATATAAAAATGTATCCCTTTACATTTTCACACTTGTTTGGGTCCTCCCTATTAAAATTTGGCTTATTTATGCCTTTTTTGGTCCTATCTTGCATCCACAAGACTACTTAAATGCATTTTTCAATAATGGATAATCTTGACATTTAATAAATGGAAAATTGTAATTTAATGTTTTTTGTTGTGTTCTAGATTTAGGGATCTGGGACCTATACGCCCATCTGGATGATGGGTCCTCCCTAGGTCTCGGGCCCTAATTTCAAAAGTCACATTAAACATAACACTTCTTGAAATCTTTGTCTTGGGTTTAAGCCTTTGAGACTCATATGACCAACTTGGCGTATGAGTCCCACTTTAACCTAGGACCTATTTTAATTGAAATTCATGGTGGGATTTTATTATCCTTAGATTCAATTTCTAAATGTTAGCTTGTGGTGTTGTAATTTCAAGAAATTAAGCATAAACAAGTACAAATACAAGGTCATTTCATTAAGTTTCTCCTAACTAGCAAGTTTCCAAGTCATTTAAGATTTTCAAGAGAGCATTCCTAAGGAAAATTTATGAGATTAAGAGAATTCAAGAGAAAATCATCAAGAATTTGGAGGAACATTCAAGATTCAAGCATCATGTCAAAGTCTTCATGAATCATGTGTGTTTGTGAGATAACACTTGTGATGTAGGTTTCATGATTCAAGCAAGCATTTAAGTCAAAGTTTCAAGAATTCAATCAAAAGTCAAGATCCACATCCATTGAAGCCATTTCACACAAGTTTGCAATCTTCATTTCAAGGGTTTTATCTAGATGAATTCGAGCTTGAAGATCCTTTGAAGGAAAAGTTGCAAAACTCGTCAAGAATTCAGACCTAAAGATTAGAGAGGAAGGAAGCTATGGAAGATCACTAGATGTTATAGAAGTATCAATAAAATCCTAATAATATGACTCATACACCCAACCTGGTGTATTAGTCCCAGTATACCCCTCTTTTCCATCTTTCTATAGATCCTGATCAGTCATGAGAAGATTCTAAATTATGCTCCAAAAAGCCTCGAGTGGGACTAAATCACACAACTTGGAATATTAGTCCCAGTTGAAATTGATACAACAATTTCTAATGTTTACAAAGCTTCTTTTGGCCACTCCACTCCTTCAAGTACTTTTTTGTTTCATTTTTTTTTCAATCTAATTTCATGCTTTCAAGTGTCTATGGTTTATGCATGAATGTTTTCATTTCTCTTTTCAAGCTTCATTTAACTGTGAACCCCCATATAATTACATTAGGAACCCACTATCCATTCTTGAATCAAGTCACTTGGTTGAGGAATCTAGGCTTCCTAATCAACTAAAGTGTGAAATAGGTCCAATTCCATCTCCCAAAAGGTGGAACCCATTCTTATTTCAATTTTTTTTCTTTTTGGTGAACCTGACCTTTACACCCTTGAATTTCTAATGTGCAGAACATTATAGTCCTAAATCTAGGTTCCATTAAATTTGCATTATATTTTCATTAGTTGAATTGCACTTAGGACTTCTAAATGTTGCATTAGTGAAAAGTGCATGCATATAGGTTGCATTTTTTCATTTTACATCATTCAATTTCATTAGAATTTGTAATTGTAAATAGTCAATTGAGCATACAACCTAGACACATTGAAATAAAATCAGAATTTGTTGATTTAGTCTTAAAAATGCTAATTTTGGACTCATTCGCCCACTTGGGCGATTTAGTCCCTATATAGGTCTTTTTGGAGATTTCAAGGTATTTTGTGCTAACTATTTTTCACTATTTGAAACTATCAAAACCCCTAAGTGGGACACATAGGCCCAATTGGGAATATTAGTCTCTAGTTAGGACTAAATTTTCATTTTATAGCATTAAAATATTGTCATCTATTCTTTTGGCTATTGTCTTTACATTACTATGTCAGTTTGCAAAATTATTGTCATTGGCAATATTTTCAAAATTAGTTTCATTTCAAGTGCATTTGTAAACATAAGAATTAGAATTAAAGAATATCATTTTTCTTGTGTTCATTGAATTTATCTCGCATTCATTATCCTTCTTTGATTGACACTTGTATGATCTTTACAACTTTGTGTCTTATTTCTAGTACTATAGTGAGACATAGTTCAAGACTCATGTCATCCTACAATAACACACTCATCATGGATCTTGGGTTATCTAGCTCTTTCATTCATAGTGTTAACACTAGAGCACTAAGTATAGACCATACCGTTGACAACTCTTTACCTTCAAGTAGTATGAAAAGTGTTGAAACAATGGTTACTAGTGTCTGTCAAGAAAACCTAATCCACATCCATGAATAACTAGGACATCTAAAAAACTTTGTAAGTACTGAAAACATTTCCAACACTACTATTCCTACCATAGATAACATACATCAAATGATTGAAAGTGAAAAAGGAATATATATTGTGAGTAACTTAGCTCAATTTTTTGGAAAACTTCTTACCTCAATGACTAGTTGTGCTCAAACTTCGAACAATGATCAAAGTCAAGGAGGAACCCAAATTCCTCCTACAATCATTGCCTCTATTCCCACTTACACCAACCCTCAAGTTACCACAACAATACAACCTACAAGTAATGTCTTTCCTACCTTTTGTATTTCCAATAGCACTCCTTGTACCTTTGTGGCATCGATAACGTCATATTTCCTACTACTTTAACTATCATGAGTGTTCCATTCTATTTCCCCTCAAACACATATACACCTCCACCATATTCACCTCCATCCCAAAACATAACCAATGATGTCATCCTTAACCAAATCTTACAAAATGTTTCATCCCTTCAATGTGAAATTTCTACCATAAACCAAAACCAAAATGGCCAACCTTCATACTATGTTAGAAGCAATCCCTTATCCTTGGTGATATTAAAAATGTCAATACCACAAGGTATAACGATTCCTAGGTTTGAGAAATATGAAAGCAAAGGAGATCCTTGTAACCATGTTTTTGCTCACACCACCTTATGCAATGATTTCTTCCTTGAAGATAATCTATTGGCTAAGATTTTCTCTAGGTCCTTGAAAGATACCACTTTAGAATGGTTTTCCTCATTTTTGAACAACTCAATTCATTCATTCAATGAAATTTTTGAGGCCTTTATCAATAATTTCCAAGTGCACATGAATCTTAAGATGACCTTAGCTGATTTGGTGAGATGTAAGCAAAAGGATGATGAAAAGGTTAGTGGATTTATTTCTTGCTACCAATTACTTTATTCCCAAATCGACATAAAGATTCTTGATCTTAATCTTCAACAAATGTTCATTGAGAACTTACAAACTAAGATGCAAGATAAGCTTGGCATGATGAAATTTCCTTCCTTCGTACACTTTTGTACCGCCCTTCGTGATTATCAAATCTTGGCTAGTAGTCACGAAATAAAACCCACCTCTAGCCATCCTAAAAATTCTAAATCCACAACTCAAAAAAAATACCAACCTTTTAGGAAACAAAATAAAGGCTTTCTTCAACTAAATCCTCCTCAACCAACCCAACATGTTGATACCCAAGTGGCTGCTATAAAGAAGATGAACCCTTTTACATTTGGGGATCTGAATAGACAATTTACTCCCTTACCTGATACCCTCCATAATAGCATGTTACAACTTCTATAAAAGAACTTGATTTCCTTAGCTCCCATTAAAGCTCCTAATCCTACCAAGCCATTACATATAAACTTTAGATCAAATTCCTATTGTCATTTTCACCATCAAAATGGAAATGATACATAACATTGTGTCTTAAACACATGGTGAAAGACCTCATTGATTCCAATAATATTAAAATTGGTGGTGTCAATGATTGCTCAGTTATAAGTTCATTTCCCCTCCCAACTAAAACCTGCAAATCTTTAACAACCCCATGCCAAATCATAATATTTCATTTGTCAAAGCTAGTGAAACTAAGAGTGATGTGATGAATGTTTATGTGGATGATGACAACATGGATACTAATGAACTAAGTCCTATGGATAATATGGTTGGATTGATCAAAATTCAACCTCATAAGGGCCAAACTAAAATACCTCTTGACATTGCTTTCTCATCAAAATATATAATCAGAAAGGTACCTAATGGTCCTCTTTACATAGTTAATCAAATCAATGGCAAGACTACTAATGGGATAATAATTTATCCCATCCATGTAGAGAATGAGATCACTGAATAATTCTTATTTGTGCATGAATTCTATCAAGATACATATGATAAACTAAAAGCATGGATAAAAACACATAATGGTTTTGCATGCCCTATGATAGGTATGATCACCGTTCCTTTAAAATTTGGGCCAAAATAATTAGATATATCATTCTCCATCATCCCAATGTTGGATCAATACTGTGTGAAGCTTGGTTATCAATGGCTACACTCCATGGAAGTCATCCCATCAGTTGTGCATAGATGTTTAAATTTTCCCTTTGATGATGAGATATTTATTGTGCACTATAGTGGCTTTAATCCTATGTCTTCCCATGGGAATTTCTCATTGGATTTATTTTGGCCCAATCCTATTGAACATATTAAACCTCATTGAGATTTCTTTTCCAAATATTATCAAAAGTTTAAGGGAAAATGAATAGTAGAATTATCCCTTCAAAACATGCCTCAACCCATGCTTGAGCCTCCTATCCTTGACGAAACCATGATTGAACCAAAATCCCTTTCAAGTAACCAAGGCCAAACCAAGAAAAACCCTTTACCTATTTCCTAAAAATGACCAAGAGAGAACCAAAACAATCTTGTCATGCCTCCCAAGATAAAACAAGTTTACAAATCTAAAGAGAAATTATTTGAATAGTCTCCCCTAGTTCCTTCCATTCCTCCCCTAAGGGAAAAAAATAAACCTATGGTTGATAAACCCTCTTTGACACAAACACAACTTTAACATAGTTCCAAAAGAAATAGAAATGCTAGAGAGCATAGGCGTAGACGTCATGCTATTGCTCGAAGGTTAAACAAAGAGAACAAAAAGCAAAATCAACATCCAAACTCAAGTCAAGAAATACATGATGATTCTCCCCCTTCGCCAAAACAAAAACATTCTATATCACAACCGCAATAGGGACTAGCACCTTCTTTGAAAATTATCATTCGACCTCCCACTATGATTAACTTGGAAAATGATGATGAGATTGCTAAAATTGATGAGAAGTGCATAATGAATCAAATTTATTGTTTTCTTATTCCATGAGCTTAAATGATAAAAACCATGGTTTTCATCCTAAAAAGGGTGACTCAACACATGCTTAACTTTGTGATGCTCCTCTAGTACCACACTTGCTATTGTCCCTTTGGTTATTTTTTTCCCTTTCACATATGATGAAAATTTTTGGCATGCATGTTCCTTACTAGTCTTGTCTTCATTTTCTTTTTCATGTTATGTGAGTGATTGCATGTGAGTAATGTGATCTCCCATACCATTATATTTGATGTATCTCTCTCTTTGTGACATTCCTCTATTTGTATCTACATTCTTCTATATGCCATAAACTTATATATTTTCTTTGTCTTGTGTTTTTCTTTTGGGGATGACACAAGGCATTGAGACATTTATGTCTCTTCCATGTTGGCCCAAAAATATTATCTTTTATCTTTTCTTTGTCTTGTGTTTTCTTTTTCGAGATAACTCAAGGCATCGAGACATTTAGGTCTCTCACATGTTGACCCAAAAGCTTTTCTTTGTTTTCAATCTCTTTGTGCCATTTTTCCTTGATCCATGAGTATTTGGGGAATTATTACTTTTTTGAGCTCTCTAACAACATTGTAGCAAAGACATACCGACCCTGAATCCATGGATACCTTATGTGATTTTAGGATTTCATTTTGGGGGCAACCCATTTTCATGATGTAGCTTCATTTGGGAACATATGACATGGCATAGGGCTTTCCAAATAATTTATCATGTCCTCTTTCTTGTTAGCATTTATCATTCACTACTTTAAAGTAATTGATCACAACATGGTGTTTAGCGATTTCTTTAAAGTGGGGGCATACATTGGCATTATTCTTTTCCATTTCAATTACAACTCATGTTTCATTATGTGGCCTTTTTACTTCATGCGATGTTTCTTTCTCTTTTTGATGGCATTTATTTTCATGTCCTTCAAGAGCATGATCTCTCTTAGCATATTATATTCCTCTTAGTAGAAATGATAAGTGGAGTGCATTCCCTAAGCCGTGAATCTTCTATTCTTCAATTGGTCCTCTCTTGGAGATATTAGGCATGATGTTCCCTAGGTTGATATCTTACATGAACTAAGAAAAACCCCTCTTTGAACGTACCTTACACTATTTTTCATTTACAATAATCATTATATGGCCACTTTGCATAACACAATTTGCTTCCCTGTGGAGCCATCATGTTTTTTCATGGGTGTTAGCATACAAATTTTTGCTTGCCTTATGAATCTAGTTGTTCATGTTGTGTGGTGCCTTATCAAATTTATCAGGATTTATAGCTTTGGTATGGTTAGTACGTATGGGAGCTGACCATAGGCACGAATTTCCCATAGCCACTTGCTTGTGTGTGTGGGAACATACCAACTGTGTGTGTGTTTCTCACCTTTCCAAGGGCTCACTTAGTGGATACTGGAATCCACTAGCCTTTGTGATCATTTTTTTTGTTTGAATAGTGTACATCATGTTCCACTTGCAAACATTTTTTGGACAAAAAAATTAGACCCAGTCCACATCGTGTTGGACAAATTGTCGAGGCTTGATTCGCCCTCTTTTTCCTTTTCTTTCTTCTTTATGTCTTTGATAGTGTATGCTTGTATCTTGTTGTTGCTTCATACATCATTCACATTCATGTTATTTTGTGCCTATGTTGGTTTTCTATAGGATCTCAATCCAAGGGGATTGATCATCCCTTCTTGATCATTACCATCCTATCTCACTAGCATTTGTACACTTGGGCCCCTCTTGATGTGAATTTGTCTACTTTAGTGTAAATTTGACACAAGGTCATCCTCTCACTAAAGTGGGGGATAAATGTAGTGTAGAAAAATGTATCCCTTTATATTTTCACACTTGTATGGGTCCTCCCTATTAAAATTTGGCTTATTTATGCATTAATTGGTCCTATTTTGCATCCACAAGCCTAGTTAAATGCATTTTATAAGGATAATCCCGACATTTAATAAATGGAAAATCATAATTTAATGTTTTTGGCTTTGTGTATGATATTTAGGGATCTCGGACCAATATGTGCCCATCTGGGCATATGGGTCCTTCCTAGGTATTAGGCCCTTATTTCAAATGCCACATTGAACATAACACTTCTTGAAATATATGTCCCAGGTTTAAGCCTCTTGGACTCATACGCCCAGTGTGGCGTATGTGTCCCGCTTTAACCTAGGACCTATTTTAATTCAAATTCTTGGTGGGATTCTATTATCCTTAGATTCAATATTTGAATGTTAGCTTGTAGTGTTGTAATTTTGTGAAATTGAGCATAAGCAAGTATAAATACAAGGTCATTTCATTAGTTTCTCCTAACTAGCAAGTTTCCAAGTCATCTAATATTTTCAAAAGAGAATTCCTAAGGAAATTTTATGATATTAAGAGCATTCAAGAGAAAATCATTAAGCATTGGAGAAACATTCAACATTCAATCATCATTTCAAATTCTTCATGCATCATGTGTGTTTGTGAGCTAACATTTGTGATGTAGGTTTCATGATTCAAGAAAGCATTCAAGATAAAGTTTCAACCATTCAGTCAAGAGTCAAGATCCACATCTATTGAAGCAATTTAACACAATTTTTTAGTCTTCATTTCAAGGGTTTGATCTAGGTGAATTGGAGCTTGAAGATTCTTTGAAGGAAAAGTTGAAAAAGTTGTCAAAGTTGTCATCTTCATAGAAACTCACCTATAGACAAGAATTCATACTTTCAGGCCTAAAGATTGGACAGGTGGGAAGCTACAAAAGATCACTAGAGCCTACAAAAATATTAGTAAAATCATAATAACAAAACTCATATGCCCAACCTAGCATATTAGTCCTAGTATACCCATTTTTTCCATCTTTCTATATATCTTGATTAGTCATTAGAAGATTCCAGATTTTGCCCCTAAAACCCTAGAGTGGGACTAAATTTCCCAACCTAGCATATTAGTCATAGTGCAATTTGAGACAAAAATTTGCAGGGTTTACCTTCCTTTTTTTTTCCTCTACACTCCTCCAAGTAGTTTTCTATTTCATTCTATTTTTCAATTTGATTTCATGCTTTCAAAATTTTTTGGTTTGTGCATGAGTGTTTTCATTTCTCCTTTGAAGCTTCATTTAATGGTGAACCCTTGTCTAATTACTTTAAGAACACACTAGCCATTCCTCAATTAAGTCACTTGGTTGAGGGATATAGGTTTTCTGATGAGCTAAAGTGTGAAATAGGTCCAATTCCATCTCCCTAAAGGTCGAACCCTATCCTATTTCCCTTTTGTGCACTATCCTCAACCTTGAAAACAATTTACAAGGTCATATATGCACCTAAAATGTGCAAATTCAAATTAGGTCAGCACCAACACATTCTTGTGGTGGAGAGGAAGGAAGACGAACCACATCACACCTTAACTTGGATCTAAATCCATACATACATGCCACAACATCCTTCCATAAACACCAAAGCATTTATGTAATTAGTGTAAACACCTAAGGTTGATTGAACCCGTGTTAACACCATTAAGCATTTAAGTAAATCCTTCCTTTTATCCAAAGATTAATTTTGGACCACACAACAATCTAGAATATTCCATCAACACCTTGAAATCCAAAAAATCCTTCGCAACAACTTTCACTTGAAGAACATACTCTTTATGCACAACCAGTTAACCTTGTACATATTGTAACTGATGATTACAACCTTGAAAAGCACCAAAACTCAAAAAACTAAAAATGAAGATAGATATGAGCAATATAAGCACACCTTGAGACTCATAAGACTAGAAACCACAATATAAAAAAATGCAAAGAAAAACCATTTCTCCTAGACAACACTACTTTCACAGTTCACACACTGGTGAACACAACTTTCTCTTCACAAGGATCCAAAACAAGAAACTATGGACATAACACCTATGAACACCTCTAATCAACATATTTGAACTGCTTAGGCACAACTTCAATATAGGATAAATGTAAAGCAACAACTAGAAAACTACTCTACTAAACTAAACACTCTTTACCCATTATTTCTTCTTTTATTAATTTTTTCTCAAAAGAACTTGGAAACAAAGCACCGCAAACATCATCGCATCATCTTCAACACTTCATCATCATAAACAAACCAACTACAATACATCAACTCAACAACACACTTTTTTAATCAAGGAAACACTAGAGGTAGACACAAGTGAGACTACTAGTGAAAATATAAAACATCTCTAAGGTTGAAAACAATGCAACAACATAGATCTATTTACATCATTGACAACATAAACTACATAGACTTCCAACACAACAAACCAAACAGAGTGCAAAATCAGAGAGAAGAACTACACAAAAAACACAAAGACAATTTTGTGATCCAAATATAAGTGAAATTTGAATGTTTTAGGGCATAATGCACCCTAGATTGGTATGGAAATTTTACTCAATTCAAAATTTGGAAATGTGCTACATTTTTTAGGTATCCTATTTTGTGATTTTTCGAGCCTAACAGTAAATAAATTTCTAGAAATTAACAAATTTATGATTTTTCAATATGAAAGCCAACTATGCATGTAATTTTCAAAACCTTTAACCAATGATGCAAGTGAAAATATAATTTTTTATATTTTAAAGTATACCAACTTAGTGATCCTAATCTAACAAATCTAGAAATTGATATCTTTTT
>VDFB02049217.1:10305946-10341129 GCA_007258455.2 Sequoia sempervirens | reverse complement strand
TTTGGGATTTATCTTCAATTCCCGAGAAGCAAACGGTTAAAACAAAAAATTAAATTTCTCTGTTTCTGTGCAGGCTTGTTCCCGTGGGTTGAAGACAGGAATCCATCCTTCTCTCAACCTCCCCCATTTTCTTCTCAACCTCTCCATCTCTCACCATTCAAACTTACCAAACAATCTCACAGCCGTAGATTCTTGCCAGCCGGGATGGAGCCTGCAAAAATCTATAAATACAGCTGCCAGGAGCTCCAAATGATATAGAAGCTTTTAGTAAAATAACTATAGGAAAATTTCATAGCATTCATAGCATTCATAGAGTACTTTCATAAGCATAGATAGTATAGAATCATAGCAATAGCAATAGAATCATGATACATTTCATTCACAGCCCCTGTGCATAATCACAGCCCCTGTCCATATCCGTATCAACAATCCCATCTTCACCAGCATATAGAATAGATTTTTATTTGCATACTCGTTCTACAGTAGCCATTTGAAGGAGCTTACATCAAATATGAGAGCAGCAACTTCAAATTCCTGGAGATAGAGGAAGATGAAACGGCTCTAAAGAAAACTTTGTTTGATTTGAATTCATTTAAATTTCTTTAGATTAAGGTTTCATTATTGTGTTTTTGTTTTCAATTAGATTAAACATATAAACAATAACACATTTTTGGCGCCCACCGTGGGGCTCTTGCCCCCTTTTTAATGTTTTATTTGTAGTTTCTTTTGACAGGTTACAGGTAAAAATAGCGGAATAGCGCAAACGACACGTTTTGGGAATGTCACTTCTAGTTTAGCGCATCTGAAGTCTGTTGCAGCGTCCATAATCCATTTTGCAGCACCCGTAATCATTATTGTAGTGCCCATAATCTGTTTTGCAGTGCCCATAATCCTTTTTGCATCGCCCCTAATCAGTTTTGCAGCGCCCTTAATCAGTTTTGCAGCGCCCTTAATCAGTCTTGCAGCGCCTGTAATTAATTTTGCAGCGCCTATGATGTCTTTTGTAGCGCAAATTTTTAAAGAATGTATTCTGTAATCTGTAACTGTAGATTAGTCTAACTGATTCCAATGCAGCCACGGACAGTTAATAATTTCTAAGCATAAAAAGAACCAATCCTAGGGTAGTCATTTTAAGCATAAAATTAACCAATCCTAGGGTAGTCATCTAAGGTAAAATGAAACAATCCTAGGGTAGACACTTCATCTTTCAATTTGGGCTTAAAATGAATTTTCTTTTTATGTGAAGCAAAATCTTCACTTAGTTTAGAAAATTTTCGTTTGGTGCTTAACAATTGAACCTTTGTTTGCTTTGTTTCAATGGTGATAGGACTATGCTCTCCCCTTAACTGGGTGATCAAAATGCCAAACTCACCTATTTCCTTTTATGCATTTCACAGCTTTGTTAAAACCTTGTAGAGAGAGCCTGCTCTTGTGGGAAAAAGTACTCACCCAAGAGGAACGACTCAAGTGGGTTCAAGCCAAAGCCAGGCTATTCCACCCCACTCTAAAATTTAAAGCAAAATTGCAGAAACCCTCTTTTGACGGTAGTGTGCATTGATAACCATCCCCAAATCCTTTGTTCTAAAGGTAGGGAGGTCTCTCGAGGGAGTCTATCATTTGCCGCACCGAACGGAAACCCTTACTATGAACCTAGTGTAGTATCTTACTGAGTCAGTTTCTGAACATTGTTTCAATCACAGTGCAGGGGAGGGAAGAATCTACCCCCAAGATACTCACCATATAACTGCCAAGGATTGTTTGCTCAGGGGATCCGGTATCCACTTCTGTCACTCTGAGTACGCACCTGGAAAAGACAAAAACACGGGCGCCCTTTTGGGGGTGACATGGCTGTGTGAGTCAACGCAGTTCTAAGATGTGGGTTGTTGATTGCTATAATGACCTACTTGAGAACTAAGAGTGAGTCTGTTTGAAGTGCTTGTCATGTGTAAAACCCGTTAAAACACTTTTTGAAAAAAATATTTTTATTATACACTTGATGTTTAGCATAGGACTTAAGACAACTGTTTTCAACTTGTTTGATGTGTTTTCACTACATTAATTTAGATAAGATCATCCAAAACACTCATTATCATATTGATCAATCTCATGTTATGAGATTGGAAATCCACAAAGTTTGTAAAGAAATCCATTTCCAAAAGGATTAAGAAGCCAAAGAAACCCCTCAATCACAAGAAAGTATTGAAGAAGCAACAATTCTTATATCAAAGTCGAAATTTTTTACTTAAATATAGAACCTTTCTTCATAGCTATCATGATTGTGTTAGAGGTTTTTCAGATGATTATGCCATAGAACCCTTGTATTCACAAGCTTACTTTCAAAGAAGAGCCCTTTCTCAAAGGCATAACCATAGTCAACGCATCCATTTCAGTTATATTCCCCAACCAGCAATCGAATATTCTACTCATCGAAATCAAATTTTGCAATAGAGAACTTAGAATACATTAGGCATCTATCATAAAATCCATCCTTTTACAAAGCCATGATCAAAATTTCATAAAGTGCAAAATCATCCTTTTCTTGATCTTTTGCTTATATTCCCGCTAACAGGATTTTCATCCTTTCACTTAGGGAACAACACAAGCTACAAGATTAGAAATTTTGTGTAAGTCATAGAATCTTCATTCTATCCTGACTTTCATATATATCACATAAATTGCACTATTTCACTCTTTTGATCAAAAGTGAGTAGAATTTGGAGCAAAATCTATGCCTGTCTTCACGAGATCTCAAAAACAAATGGAAAAAGACGAGGGAGAAACCACAACCAGTAAAATGGGTGACCGAAATGAAAAAGAAGAGGAAACATTTAATCTTGATGAGTTAACAGAAGAAAAGCTTCAAGAAGCAGAACAAGATCCCCAATTCCATACTCTTATGGAAAGAATTCTAGAACGTAATAAAGAAAAATATTTTCTTTCATTAGCTAATCAAGGAGCTAAATTGCCTCACACCTTTGACATAGAAGGGATTAAACAAAATCCTGAAACTCCTCCTAATGACTTTAGTGCTCTTAACCAACAGATAAAAGAATTACAAGGGCAAATAAAGGAAATGCAAGGAGGTACAACAAAGAAATATGTTTTGGAAGACATATCTCCTTATCCATTTGATAGGAGTCTTCAAATGATCCCATTTCCAAAACATTGCGAAATTCCTAAGTATGATAGGTATAATGGAAAAACTGATCCCAGTGACCATGTTAGGGATTTCCGAAACATGAGTCTTGAATTCGCCTATGACGATACTTACTTGATGCGATTATTTCCACGAAGTCTAGGTGTACAATTCATGGAGTGGCTTTCAAAAATCACTCCACCTATCAAAACTTTTGAGGAGTTGATAAATCAGTTTATCTCACAATACTCCTACAACATTCAACACCAAATAACAATGTTGGATCTTTGTAAAGTGAAACAAAAAGTAGGAGAACCCTTTACTACATTTTTACAAAGGTGGAGAAGGTTATTTGCACGATATTCTCGTCCTATTCCTGAAAAGGAAAATATGGATATGTTTATCAATAGCCTTGATCCAGAATTAAGCTATAGGCTTAACTTTCATTGTCCTCATAACTTTGAAAAATTGATTGAAAATGCAATCACCATTGAAGGGGCCTTGGTTAAAAGGGAAGTGATAAAACTTGATAATCCAAGTACATCAAATCAAAACAATAATGATAAAACAAGGTTTTGGAATAGAAACAAAAATGTTGTTAATGATGGTATAGTGGATGCAAATAATTTATGAACAAGACCATCTGTTTTCAATCTATCAAGTGCTCCACGAAATAATCCACAAGGAAATACAATTCAACAAGGAAACAACAATCAACAAGGACAAATTTCCAAGCAAGAGAACATGACCAATCAAAATACCAACCAAAATTGTGGTAATTTCAATAATAATCTTGGCAATGCATAAACATCAAATCCGTCTAGACCTTCATTCTTTTGAAACCAACGGACTTTTACTGCTTTGGGTCAATCTCTTGAGTCTGCTCTCAAGGAGCTTCTTGATAATAAGGTTATCACCTTACCACCACAAAGAGATTATGAGCCACGAGTTAAACCACCATCATGGAATGACTCGTATTATTGCAATTATCATCGATGTAAAGGTCATAGAACAAACAATTGTCAAGCTTTGAAAAATCTAGTACAAAATTTAATTGACAATGGTACTATTACAATTGAGGGACATCATACCAATGATGATCATCAAGCATTCAAAGATCCTTTTCCAAACTACCAAAAGGGGGAAACATCAGATATCAAAGCCAAAAGTATACATAATGTTGAAGACAATATAATCCATCACATTCACGTAGATGATAATCGGATTAATGTTATCAAAATCAAAGGAAAACAAGAATATCAACAGGTTAATGTAACAACAAGAGGTCAAGCAAAGGTTGTTTTAAAAGGAAGTAACATCTAAAACAACTATTTCTTCTCCAACTCAGTATAATCTAGTTGATCAATTGAGAAAAACATCAGCTCAAATTTCCATTCTTAAACTTCTCAAAATATCCCCCATACACAAGAATATTTTAGAAGAAGCTCTTGTAAACACAACTGTTGATACTGATCTAGATGAAAACAAATTTCAAGCCATGGTGGGACATTTATCTTCCCCCACTTGTCTTTCATTTTCCGACAAAGATGATGCCTCTATGACACATCCACATAATTCCTCGCTCTATCTTGAAGTCATGATCCATAAACATCGAATTGGACGTGTCTTAATAGATGGAGGAGCCGGTTTGAATATTTGTACCTTAAAATTAATAAATGCCTTAGGAATATCAGAAAATGAAATTGATCCACAAAGGAATATAACCATCAAGGCATATGATGATGAAGAAAGAGCTTCTAAAGGATTAATATTACTACCTATCAGAGTGGGACCTGTTGTGAAGAATACATTTTGTCAGGTTCTAGATCAAGATCTGTCTTATAACATACTTTTGGGTCGTCCGTGGATCCATGATATGCAAGCAGTACCATCAACATACCATCAATGTAACAAGTTTCCATATGATGGACAAGAAATAACTATACAAGCTGATTACAATAGTGCCCAAACTTGTTCAAATCTTAGAGTAACTCAAGATGTCTTTGTGCCACACAATAGAGAAGCTCTTGCTGTTTCTTCTTCCAATCTACAAGTCCAATTGCAAGAATTAACAAAGAATCTTGATACTAAGCTGAAGTTTAAAGACAAAGGAATAGGTGAATATTCACTATCTCTTTCTACTTTACCTCCTTCTCCAAGATCACATGGTTTGCCAACTTTATCAAATCAAAAGATTGCAACCACTTCTACATCTCAAGCTTCCGTGCCAATCACAAAGTTTGATAGAAAATTCATTAGAGCTAATACCAATGAAGAAGAAGCTGAAGATAGGGACATCTTAAATTGGCTATACAAAGATGAAGATGAATCTCTCTTGCATATTAAGTTTCCTAAAGAACAATATGGTAAGGGATACGCTATCATGCAAAAGATGGGCTATGAAGGGAATGGTCCTATAGGGAAACGAAGAGAAGGAATTGTGGAACCAATTCAACCTATTTCAAAGCATTCAAGTGATAAAACAGGACTTGGATATGGTAAAGATAAAGAAGAACCTACTTCACAGCAGACACAATTAATTCATGGAGGATCTGTGTCAGATAAATCTCATGAATCAGTTTTCCAATTGCAAAATAGTTCAGATACTGATTCTAATGAATATGAATAGGACACCATTTATAATGATGAATTTTGGAGGGATAAACAAGTTGATACTATACATAAATATGCACCTGTTCTTATAGAAGGAGAAGGCTCAAGGTCTCCACTTGATTTTGTTTTACAAAGCGATCATGACTCAAGTGAGGAAGAATCAGATTCTAATGAGATTGATAATCAACAGGAGAATACCATCATAGACCTTGTCTACCATGAGGATGATAACCATATCATGACTTTGACAATTCAAGACCTTACCCAACCTAATGATCCTATGCCCTTAGTTTATCCAGAACTTATAGATTGGGACATTGACACACCTATCCATATTCCTACATTCAGTAATGATGAAGACATTATAACTTTCCTTTGTTCCTCAAATGAAGAAAATAATTGTTTTATTCAAGAATATTATACTCATGATTTTGATAAGGAGAGTTTCAAGTCTCTTAGCTGCAAAATAAATGAAATAAAAGATGGATCTATTGGTGAAAACCAAAAAAATGGCATTGATAGATCAAAACAAGAGAAAAATAAAGAGCGAATCTGACAGTGAAAACCTTTCTAAGGCACTGAAGGATGAGAAACTTGACACTCTTCCCAAGTATTATCATGAAATATCTTCTATTTTGTTCGAACCAACAGAATCAATCAACATAAGTATAGCAGAGCAGCCAAAAGTTTTGCAAATTGCAGCATCATTAACAGTTGAAGAAGTCCAGAAATTCATGCAATTCTTGAAGGATAATCAAATTAACTTTGCTTGGTCATATGCTGATATGCCAAGGGTTAGATCCTAATCTGATAATGCATCATTTATCTATCAAACCTGGGATAAAACCTGTAAAGCAAAAGCTCAGAAAGATGCATCCACATGTTGCATTATTGGTCAAGGAAGAATTAAAGAAGCTTTTGGATGTTGGATTCATTCGAACTATTGACTATGCAGAATGGATTTCAAACATTGTACCTATTTCAAAGCCAGATGGAAGGATCAGAGTTTGTATAGATTTCAGGGATTTAAATAAAGCTTGCCCAAAGATGATTTTCCTTTGCCTAACATAGACATGATTGTAGACTTAACTGCTGGCCATGCAATGTATTCATTAATGGATGGATTTTCAGGATACAACAGATAAAAATTGCACCAGAAGATCAAGATAAAACAGCGTTCACATGTCCTTGGGGTACCTATTGCTGGAATGTAATGCCATTTGGGTTAAAGAATGCTAGAGCTACTTATCAAAGAGCAATGACAACTATTTTTCATGATATGATGCATACATTCATGGAAGATTATGTTGATGATTTACTTGCCAAATCTCATACACGAGATGAACACCTGGAAATCTTGTCAAAAATATTTATTAGAATGGAGAAGTTCAATGTTTGACTAAATCCAAAGAAATGTGTCTTCGGTGTTACATCTGGAAAACTCCTAGGGTACATTGTTTCAGAAAAGGGTACAGAAGTTGATCCAGAAAAGGTACAAGCTATAATGGACATGCCCCCACCATGAAATATCAGTCAATTAAGATCATTGCAAGGAAGATTACAGTCTATTAGAAGGTTTATAGCTCAACTGGTAGACAAAAGCTTGCCATTTACACATTTATTACATAAAAATGTTCCATTTAAATGGGATGACAAATGTGAAGCAGCATTCAATCAGATCAAGCAATATCTTACACATCCACCAGTTTTAATTCCACCTATTCCAGGAGAGTCACTAATACTCTATATTTGAACAACAGAAGTATCTTTGGGCGCATTGCTAGCACAAGAAGACTCTACAAGTAAAGAAAGGGCCATATTATATATCAGTAGAACCTTAACAAGACATGAGTTAAACTACAGTTTCATTGAAAAAGCTTGTCTTGCAGTAGTGTTTTCTTCTCAAAAGTAGCGACATTATATGTTGGCTCATATAATTAAGCTGATAACAAAGATAGACCCATTGAAATACCTATTAAGCAGAGCTACTTTAACAGGAAGACTTGCAAAATGGGTAATGATCTTAAGTGAGTTTGATATTCACTATGTAGATCGAAAAGCTATTAAAGGACAGGTCATTGCAAATCAGTTGGTTGAAGCTCCTTTACAAGAAGACAATCCAATGCACATTGAGTTTCCTAATGCAGATGTCTTTACAGCAACAATTTAGAGACCGTGGGCATTGTACTTTGACGGATCTTATACACAATATGGCTCGAGGGCAGGGATTCTTTTTGTTACACCTGAAGGACATACCATTTCAAGATCATATCAGTTGATGTTTCCTTGCACAAATAACATAGCTGAATATGAGGCATTACTCATAGGATTGAAAATAGCTTTGGAATGGAAAATTACAGAGCTAGAAGTTTATGGTGATTCACAACTTGTTATTAATCAAATTAATGATGATTATCAAACTAAAGATGATAAGTTACTACCATACAAGAACATGGTGGATGATTATAAGAAATATTTTGTGTCAATTAAATTTTCACAAATATCAAGGATTGATAATAAAGCTACAGATGCAATGGCTACCATTGCTTCCTTATTACAAATATCAGAAGATCAAACCAAGTATGAATTCTTGGTGGAACAATTGTTTTCTCCCGCATATGATAATCCTGAAACCCAAGTTATATGTCATTTGACTGGTTCAGATTCACCTTTATATGGCAAGACTTATACCTATTTGAAAGATAACATCATGCCTTCAGATTTATCCTGCAACCAAAAATGGAATTTCATTCGTCAATCATCCCGTTATACCTTAATTGCCAATATCCTTTATCGACGTGGTCTTGATGGTACACTCCTTAGATGTCTTGAACGCGACGAATCTGAAAAAGCCTTACAAGAGGTTCATGGTGGTATTTGTGGAACCCATTCAAGTGGTTTGACCTTAGCAAAGAAACTTGTCAGAATGGGATACTATTGGCCTACCATGGAGCAAGATTCTTTTACTTTTGTCAAGAAGTGTTCTAAATGCCAGATCCACGGGAATCTTATTCATGCACCTGCACAAGAACTGCAACCTTTCATTTCGACATGGCCTTTTTCTTAGTGTGGATTAGATCTTGTTGGTAAAATACATCCTTCATCGTCAAATGGTCATAAATTTATCATTACAACTACTGAGTATTTTACAAAATGGATTGAAGTTGTTCCTCTAACAATAGTGACTGGTAAACAGATATCTTCATTTATCCTGAATTACATTATTTGTAGATATGGAATTCCTAATTCTATTGTTACGGATAATGGAAGACCTTTTAAGAATCAGGATGTTGATGAACTTTGTGAAAGATTTCACATCCAACACAGGTTCTCTACACCTTATTATCCACAGGGTAATGGTCAAGCAGAAGCTTCTAACAAAACCATCTTGAAGATATAGAAGAAGATAGTAAATGATGCTGGACGTGATTGGCATGTTCAACTCAACCCAGCTTTGTGGGCATATAGAACCAGTGTTCGCACACCAACAGGAGCTACACCATATGCTTTAGTCTATGAAGCAGAAGCAATTTTACCATTAGAAGTTGAAATACCTTCGCTTAGGGTTTCACTTAAGGGATTGATAAGTGATGAAGACTACAGGGTTTCTCGTCTCCAAGAGCTTGAACTGTTAGATGAAAGATGCCAACATGCAGCTAATCACTTGAAAGGTTATCAACAAGTCATGTCTTGTAGTTATAACCACAGAGTTAAACCACGGGCATTTCAAGTGGGTGACTTAGTTTTGAGAGAAAATCCACGTAATCAGCAAGACAGAGAAAAGAAAGGCAAATTTGAACCTAATTGGCTTGGTCCATTTGTTATCGTAGCAGCATATGGTTCTGGTGCATATCAGCTATCCACATCAGAGGGGGACCTGTTTGAAGAGCCAATCAATAGTATTCATCTCAAGAAGTTCTATGTCTAAAAAGTCTTGAAAAGTCAAAAAAAAAAAAAAATTAATTAGAAAAGTTTTGAAAAAGTGCAATAAAAACAAGTGGTGAAAACTTGGCAAACAAGCACTACTTGTGATCAAAATGGGTTCCTCCATTTATTAGTTTATGTCTTGTTTTCACTTTCGGCATCATCCATCCATTTTCATCTTTTATCTATATATATCTTTCGTTATCCATATCATGTAGTGGGAATCTTTAGTTTTCATCATGGCTTGATGAAATTTGTACATATCTTTTATCTTTAGGTTGTGTTTACACTGGGGGCAAAATGCAAAAAACATACAAGAGAGGGGCAACGAGCTTTCAGAATATCACAAATAGACAGATAACAGTTTGACAAGACACAACAAACATTGTCATATCAAATCAATCACAAACATATTCATACCAATCAAAATCGAAACAACATGATCCAAACAACTATTGAAGTGAGAATATCAATGATGATAACCAAATTGGATGATCTTAATCTGAATAATTTTTGAAATACTTTAAGCAGGATTTGAATGGTTGTTTGATTTTTCTATCATATCTCTGGAGCGATTCGATGATGTATTGAACTAGAAAAGCAAGGAAGGAGTATGATTTTTCTTTGTCTGCTGTTTGCGAGGAAACCATTAGTACTATGAAAATTGGTCGTGAGACATGCTCTACTATGTATCATGGATGACATTTCAGAATTTGCATGGGAAAAGGATTAACTCTTGTCTGTTTATGCAAGCAATACTCAGGTCATCTCGGTTCAATTATATCTAGATGCTTGTATTAACTTGCTATATTAAAAATCATGAAAGCAATACTCAGGTCATCACTGGTGCTAACATACCCTTTGATACTTGTATTAACTTTCAACATTTCAAAGCTCTATGATGATACAAAACACATGTGTAAGCTCTCCAAATGGCAATATTGTATGAATGTCCTACATGGTTAGTATAGATTGCATTCATGTTAGAATCTGCATTTTGCATTTATTTTTTTATTTTAAGTTGGCAAAGAATCAAATGTTTTTTTCAAATACATGACTGAGTATATTTTGACATTCACAAAAATATCATTTCATACATTTTACATTTTTGCATTAGAAAATTATAAAAAAGCATACATTACATACATCATATACCATATATATCCATTCATCAAAATAAACTTCATCTCATACAATCATGAATATAAATATCATAAATCATGAAACCATCATATAGTACACATCATATGGATACACATCATATATCATGTAAAATCATCACTGCATTTCATATATCTCAAAAATGAATGTCAAAATGTACAAGGATGTCAACTACAAAAGATATAATATCATCAAAAATGTGATCATCTCACGGTGTATACAAAATGTCTCAACGGAATATAATGAAAAGAATCATATACAATGCACTAGGCAGAGCTATCCTCTGATGGAGCTGGCCTAGGACCTGTACCACCTACTCCTAATGGACCTGTATCACCTGCCCCTGATGGACCTGCTCCACCTATCCTTGGTGGCCCTCTAGGAGGTAATGGCTGTGTCACACCCCTGCTAGTAGTATGAGAGCGACCATGAGTAGACTGTGACTGAGTGTAGCTCTCTCTCTGCTCAGGTGGAACTGAATCATGATATCTAGTCCAATAGAACTCTGCCTCTCGTGTGGCTCTGGTAACCTCCCTCATCATGTCACCTGGAAAAGTACTACCTGCTACTCTTTGTAGGCTATCTGCTAAGGCAATGGCCTGCTCACCCCACTGTCTAGCTGCATCTCTCTCAGCAGTAATCGAAGTCACCTAACCCTGCAATTGTGAAATCAAGGCCTGTGCTTGTGATAACTGAGCCTATAAGCTCTGTACTGTACTCTGCAGAGACAATATCTGACCTGCTATAGTCGGATCTACAAAAGGGGATGGGTCAGTATGCCTCATTCGTGGTCCACCTCTGCCTCCTCTACCTCCTCTGCCACCTCTCCTACCTCCTACCTCTATCTCCACCCCTATCATCACCACCCTCATCTCCATTTGAGTCATCATCTCCACTACTCTCCTCATCATCACTGTCCTCTGAATCATCATCTCCTGACTCCGAGTCCCTCTGTCGACGTCTCTGAGCCATAATAGGAGCAATGGCCTCATCAGGATCAAACATATGTGGTGGTGGATGCTCTAGGACATACTGTACATACCCTGGTGTCGCCCCTGCATCAAGAACATCCACTCGGTAATCCCACATCTGTGCTCCTAAACTGGTGAACTCTGCCACCGCTGCCTCATAAGAAATCCGTGGGCCCCACACTGCAAGCTCTGGTTATCATCGTGCATAAATGGCTGAACCTATAGGCATACCCTGAATCCGACGAAACTGTCGCAATACTTGCCCAGCAAGAAATCTCTCTAGGATCCATGTAGTCCGTCCAATCAAAAATCTGGAAGTACAAACATATGGCATCTCTCTCGCATCCTCTGGCCATGGCTCACAATCCAAATATGGCCTCCAGCATACTGTGTCCAAACTATCTAAAAGCCGCTGCCAATACACTAGTTTTCCCAGTCTAGGCTGAGCAATAATATGCGCATATCTCCATCTGTATGCTCGACCAGCTGGTCGATGTCCTCGGGTCAATGGACGTAAAGCTGCAAAATGCTCCCATGCCCATATTTGTAGTAATGAGCATCCAACAGCAAAACTACAGCCTCTACCATATACAATATGATGTAGCTCGTCATATAGGTGGGCTAGCATACATGTACCCCATGCATACCGTGTCCCCTGCATCACCATACTCTCCAAAACACGACCCCATCCGATCACAAACCCCTTCGACCTATGCTCGGGGCACAACACACCTCCAATGAATCCTGCAAATACAGTTGGTAATGGTGGATAGGTATTTGTAATCTCACACCATGGGATGAAGTATCCGACAATCTGATCATCTCTAAATATCTGTCTCAAAGAAAGAGTACCTCCAACCTCTCGTCTATCAAAAACAACAATCTCTCCCATCACTGGGATCCGTAGGATGCGATATACGTCCTCGGGGGTCACTGTAATCTCGTCTGTCGGTAAATGAAAAGTGTTGGTGTCGCTATGCCACCGCTCTGCAAGTGCTATCAATAGGGCCCTGTTGAGGCGAACCTCGGGCATATCAAGTAATGAAGTCAAGCCGCATGCATCAATCACATCTCTATCTGATTGTAACAAATGCGGAATCAATGACCATGTGCTCGGAAAAGTCTCTCGTAACTGCAAAACACCTAGTCTCTCCTGTTCACATACATCATCAAAACAACATCAATATCAAATCATCCTAACGTATCAATCCAAAATTGAATATCAAACTATTTTTTTTTCATTATCATTATGAAATGCGAATAATATCAAAATCATGTTTGTTTTTAACAACCTTAGAAGCAAACGAATCAATCAAACTATTTGTTTTTCATCATCATGGAACGCAAATAATCAACATCAAGTTTCTTTCTAACAACTTTAGGAGAAAACTTATCTGTCCTATTTGTTTTTAACAACTTTAAAAGCAAGTTTATCACCTACTATTTGTTCTCCAACAACTTTGGAAATAAATTTATCATTTACAACAACATAAAATCAAAGGCGCTGCAAAATTGGTTAAATGCGCTATACAATTCATTATCAGCGCTATAAAATCAACTGCGCTACAAAACATATTAACCGCGCTACAAAATCAATTATATGCGCTATGATATATTTTGCGCTACAAAATTCATCAACAGCACTGCAATACATATCAAATGCGCCATGAAATCATGTGCGTTGTACGCAAATGATCAAATGCGCTACGAAACTCATCAAGGGCGCTACGATATCGTATGCGCTATGAAAAATGTTGAATGCGCTATGATACACCTTAAGGGCACTATGATATTGAATGCGCTAGGAAAAGAATTGTATGCGCTACGAAAAATGTTAAGAGCGCTAAAACTCAATTTTGTATACTAAAACATTAAAAACGTGCGCAAAAACAAAAATTTTGAGAGATAGGGATTTACGAGACACATACCGGAGGTCCATAGTGTGTTGGCCGCTGATGTCGTCAGATACGCTCGAAACGGTGCAGGTGAATTGGAAGTGCCATGATTATCAAACTCAGAGCTCAATATTTGCAAATTTAACTAGGTTAAAATTGAAAATGACATGGAAAATGACATTTTTAACCTATATAATGGTAAAATTGGGGCATTTTTATCATATTTTCACATAGCAGGGGCAATTTCTTCACCAAATTTTCATTTCATATCTCTTCGGATCAATTTCTTCAAATCATTAGTTTCGAACGATGAATCGACATCTTCAAAATCATAAAAATTGAAAAAATTTAAAAATCATAAAATAAAAAAATTCACAAAATTCAAAATCTTATCGATTCATCGTTGTGAGGGGCATATATATATCATTATTTCGACAATCAACATTTGGGAAAAATTCAAAATTCTTTGAAGCAATCGTAAAACACATCACTTCAAAGAGGGGCAAAACGTTACACCTTAAAATGGTCACATCACATTTCTGCGGTAATTAATTAAATATTTTAATATTTAATTAAAATCTTTAATTCTATCCGCGTATAAATAAATTTAAATAATTTATTTATATTTCTTCATTCTTTTATTTCGATTAAATAAATAAGTTTATTTAATCATCTTTTCATATTCATTTCTTAATTAATTAAATAAACATTACGATTTATTTATATTAATTATCAATAATCTTCGTTTGAATATCTTATTCAAATAAAGATTAAAATATTATTCTTCTTCTAAATATCATTTACAATTAAATATTCCAAAATATTTAATTATTTCCTCCAATCCAATTTAGATATTCATTATTAAAATCATTTCAAAATTCTTCAAAAATCTATTTATAATTAAATATTCATAAAATATTTAATTAAATCTTCTAAATATTTCATATTCTTCTAAAGTCACATCATAATTAAATATTTCAAAATATTTAATTAAATCTTCCATAGTTTTTAAAAATCAAAAATCAAATGCAATAAATTAAATAAATTTATTTATTTAATTTGGGATTTATCTTCAATTCCTGGGAAGCAAACGATTAAAACAGAAAATTAAATTTCTCTGTTTCTGTGCAGGCTTGTTCCCGTGGGTTGAAGATAGGAATCCATCCTTCTCTCAACCTCCCCCATTTTCTTCTCAACCTCTCCATCTCTCACCATTCAAACTTACTAGACAATCTCATAGCCATAGATTCTTGCCAGCCGGGATGGAGCCTGCAAAAATCTATAAATACAGCTGTCGGGAGCTCCAAATGATATAGAAGCTTTTAGTAAAATAACTATAGGCAAATTTCATAGCATTCATAGAGTACTTTCATAAGCATAGATAGTATAGAATCATAGCAATAGCAATAGAATTATGATACATTTCATTCACAGCCCCTGTGCATAATCACAACCCCTGTCCATATCGGTATCAGCAATCCCATCTTCACCAGCATATAGAATAGATTTTCATTTGCATACTCGTTCTACAGCAGCCATTTGAAGGAGCTTACATCAAATCTGAGAGCAGCAACTTCAAATTCCTGGAGATAGAGGAAGATGAAACGGCTCTGAAAAAGACTTTGTTTGATTTGAATTCATTTAAATTTCTTTAGATTAAGGTTTCATTATTGTGTTTTTGTTTTCAATTAGATTAAACATATAAACAATAACACATCTACATCTAGAAATTCAATGTTCATTGGATGATGATCCTGTAATGGAGGTTCAGCAAGTTGATCTGCTATTACCTATCCTTTGATGGCCCTCCTATCGACATATTGGATGTTAAACTTGCTTAAAATCATGACCCATTTTGCTATTCTCCTTGTTAGAGCGGCTTTATGAGTAGATATTTCAAGGGGTCTATTTTCTCTATGAGCCTGACTATATGAGTCAACATGTAGTGTCACAACTACTAGGTTGCAAATACTACTACCAAACAAGCTTTTTCTATGAATGTGTAGTTTATTTCATATCCATTGAGAGTATTGTTGATGTAGTATATAGCTTGTTATTTTCCTTCAAAATCTTCTTGTGCCAATAGAGCTCCTAAAGATATGTTAGTTTTTGTGATATATAGTAACAGTGGTCTTTCTGCCACAGGTGGCATGAGTATTGGAGGCAACACCAAATACCGCTTTATTTGGTTAAAAGTTGTTTCACAATCATGATCCCACTTGAATGAAACATTCTTATGAAGTAGATGGTTAAATGGGTGACTTTTGTCTGCCAGCTAGGAGATAAATCTACTAATGGATTGTAACCTACCTTGAATGGACCGTAATTGACTGATATTTTTAGGCAGTGACATCTCCATTATTGCTTTAACCTTAGTTGGATCTACTTCAATACCCTTCTTTGACACTATGTAACCAAGGAGTTTTGTTGATGTTACCCCAAACACACATTTCTTTGGGTTCAATCTAACATTGAATCTTTCTAGTCTAGTGAAGATTTTATCAAAGATCTCTAGATGTCCTTCCCTGGTGTATTATTTTGCTAAGATTTCATCCACATAATCTTCCATGAAAGTATGCATCATGTCATGAAAAATAGTGGTCATCACCAACTGATATGTCACACTTGCATTTTTTTATCCAAAGGGCATGACATTCCAATAGAATGTACCCCAAGGACAAGTGAATGTCATATTTTCCTAATATATAGGTGCTATTTTTATTTGATTATACCTTGAGAATCCATCCATTATATATAACATGGCATGTCCTCTTGTTAGATTGACAATTATGTTAATGATGAGTAAAGGAAAGTCATCCTTTGGGAACGCCTTGTTTAAATCTCTAAAATCCATGCATATTCTAATTCTATTATCAAGTTTTGATACTAGCACAATATTTGAGATCCTTTCTGCATAATCTATGGACTTGATCAATCCTACATCCAACAATTTCTTCAACTCAGCTTTAACCATCAGGGTGATGTGGGGATGCATCTTTCTCAATTTTTGTTTAAATGGTTTGATTCCTTTTGGTAGTGACAAATGATGCATGAGGAGATCTGGATCTAATCCTAACATGTTAGAATAATACCATGCAAAATTGATGTGTCGTTCCTCAAATAATTTGGTGAATGCAAGTTTCTCTTGTTCTTTCATGGATGCTGCTAGATGTAGGAACTTTTCCTTTTTAGTTGTTCCTAGATTTATAGACTGTGTTGGTTCTACTAGTACTGATGATCTATCATGGTAATGTTCTAGGAGGGTGTCAAATATTCCATCCTTTAGCACCTCATAAAGGTTTTCACTGTTGGATACGTTCTGTATTTTTTATTTTTCAAAATCTAATGCTGCCTTAGAAAGGTTTTCACCATTAGATTTATTTTTCCTGATGTCATTTTTTTAACTGGAAGGTTTGGCACCCTCCTATTATGAAGTGGAGTTATGACTGTTATGGATAGAACTCATATCAGGTTCATCAATAAAAAGATAGTTTATCATTGCATCATCATTTGAAAAGACTGGTAAATGAATAGGTTCGGTGGGTTCCCAGTCAATAAGTTTAGGATGTCTCAAGGGTAATAAGTCATCAGTTTGAGTAAGGTCGATAGTTGTGAGTGTTCTGATAGCTAGGTGGTCAAATTTTTTGGTAGGAAGGTCAAGGTCTATGATATTACTCACCTCCAAGTTGTCTATCTCACTCGATGCCTGATCATCCTCACTTGAGTCATTGATATTTGTGGATCCCATAATAAATGGTCTATTTCCTGAACTTTGTCCCTAGTATATGCTTGAATGTAATCAATTTTTTGGTTAGTATATGATGTAGTAGATAAATGATCCCATTCATACTCATTGCAATCTGTGTCAAAACCATCTCTAATTTGTAGAATCCTTTCTACCACTTTTTGAGTTACTTCCTCTTTTGTTTTCCCTATTTAGCCTAATCTTGTTTTGTATTTAGGCTGCAATGTTAGAGATTGAATAGGTTCTATAATACCATCCTTTCTCTTTCCAATTAGTCATTTCCCTTCATAGCCCATTTTTTTCTAAAATAGCCTTCCCTTTTCCATACTGATCTATTTTGATGTTGATATTCACTGATGTTGAGGCTTCTTCATCCTTATATAGCCAATTGATAATGGCTTTATCCTCTGACTCATCTTCAAGGGTACTTGATTTTATAAACCTTTCATTTAGAGTTGTGATTCGTTGTGATGAACTTGGTTTGTTTGATATGGGTTGTCCATATGATTTTGGTGACAGTAGCAATTGGGATAGACACAAAGATTGCTTAAGGGAATATTCTCCTAAGCCTTTGTCTTTTAACTTAACCTTGTCTAAAAATTGTTGTGATAACTCATTCATAGGACCTTTAGTGTTTGATATAGTCATGTCTACAACATTTGTTTCCTTTACCTAATCTTTCTTCTCAACCCATTTAGATAAGAAATTGCGTTTTTTGGCACCACTGGATGAAGTGAAAGTGTTGAATTCTCTATTGTGAGGTACTAGAGTGTCTTGATTTTTTGTTAACATGTTGCAAGTCCATGGATTGTTGTTGTCAGCTAATATGGTGACCTCTTGTCCATTTACTATAAATTTTAGGCATTGATGGTATGTTGAAGGTACCGCTTGCATTTCATGGATCCATGGACAATTCAATAGTATGTTATATGTTAGATCCTTGTCTAACAGTTGACAAACAATGTTTTTGACAATCAGCCCTACTTGAATTGGAAGTACAATAGGCCCCTTGGAAGACCTTACATCTTCATCATATGCCTTTATTGTTATCTTTCTTTTGGCATCAATGGCATTGTCAAAATAGCCTAGTGTATGAATTAGTTTCAAAGTACAAATATTTAACCCAACTCCTCCATCTATTATGACATGCTTGACGTGGTGTTTGTGGATTAGAACCTCTATATCTAAGGTTGCATTATGTGGGTGATTTAAAGACACATCATCTTTTTTAGAGAACGAAAGACAATGAGGTGTGGTAAGATGTCCCACCATGGCTTGGAATTGAAAAAAATCCAAGTTATTGGGGAATGTTGTAGCTACTAGAGCCTATTCCATAACTTCTTTATGTGATGGTGAAATTTTGACAAGTTCTAGAATGGATATTTGTGTGGGTATCTTTTGTAATTGGTCCACGATGTTGTATTGATGTGATGTGGGAGTAGTGTTTTTGGATGAAACTTCATTTAATATCACCTTGGGGTGCCCCTTGTCATTATATTGACTTTTTGATGGTCTTGTGTTTCCCCAATCTTTAGGACATTGATTTGATTATCCAATGTGTTTGTGCTTGGTATCATGTTGAGGGATTCAATATCATTGATGTTTATGTCATCTATCTAATTATCAATGCCATTTTTCTCAACCTCAAAAAGGAAAAGAATAGTGGTGTCATTGACATAGTTTATACTTTTCCTTTACCACTTGAAGAAGACTCTCCTATTTTGTAGTTGGGTAATGGACTGGTAAATGTAGTGTGATCATTGTTTGTCTGATGCCCTTCAACAAACACCTTTTTTGCTTCAATCTAGTCTTGTATCAAATTTTTTAGTTGCATATAGTTGTTTGTTTTATGTCCCTTATTCTTGTGAAAATTGCAATAATCTACATTGTTCCACCAGGATGGTTTCACCTTTGGCTCCCAATTTCGTGCTTCTGGTAGGGTAATGAGCCTATTTAAAATGAGGTCTCTCATTATTGATTCCAAACTTTATCCTAATGGGGTGAATCTCCATCGATTGGATTTTCTTTGGTATGACAGTCAAGATTACCCATTGTTGGTGTTATTGTTTTGAGTAGTGCTTTGATTGTTGTTTTGATTTTCATTTTGATTTGTTTTGACAATTTTTGTTGTCAAATTGAATACTAGTTTTGTATTGTTAGTTGTAGCATCAGTGCATCCAGTGATTCTGTTTTTCTACCAAAATTTTGGCTTGTCATTGTTTCCATAGTGATTTGTGTTGTTTGGTGTATCATTGTAGTGTTTAATAACTTCCCATTTGACTATAGCTTCTTTGATTTTAAGCCCATTCTTGATTACTTTTTTGAATGTTGGGGGACATTCCAATTCAAGTCTATAATTCATCTGATCATTTAAGTTGTCAATAAATAATTCAATCTTCTCTTCTTTAGGTATAGATCGAGGATATCTAGCAAACAACTTTCCCCAACATTGTAAGAATGATAGGAATGTCTCACTATTTTTCTATTTTAGGTTATACGGATCTTTTATGGTTACGTCGCGTTGTATGTTGAAGGAGAATTGGGAGATGAATTTGTTGACGAATTCTCCGAAGGATCAAATCCCTAGTTGTAACTTGGAGAATCATTCCATACAATGGGATCCCAAACTCCTAGGAAATAACCTCATGAGGTAAGTATCTTCTTGTGCAAATTCAAGACTCATTGTTATGAATTCCTTTACATGGTCAATCGGATCTGATTTACCATTGTATGTATCATATTTAGGAAATTCACAATGTCTAGGGAAAGGTAACATATCCACACTTGGATGAAAAGGTTAAGGAAAAATGTCCTATAATAAGTATTTCTTGGTGGTTCCCATTTTCATACTTTGAATCTATTGTCGTAGATTTTATATTTGAACTGTTTGATCTATGTCCTAGGTGTGGTTTGGTTATGTTTCATTTGTTCTAGGTGTTTCCTTCAATCGATTGATGTCAAAATATTTTAGAAGTTTGGCACCTAATTCTGCTAACATCAAGAGATATTTCTCCATGTCTTGTTCTAAGACCTTTTCCATAGATTTATGAAAATTTGGGTCTTGTTGGGTGTGTTGTATATCTTCTTGTGCTATTTCATTATTTTAATGTTGTTGGAATTGGTAAAAGGGGTTTTCTTCAGTCATGTTTGGATTTTTAGTTTCTTTCTCTCTCAATTTTTGTCTTTGCTACCTTGTCAAGTTTGGCATAATTTTTTTTGGTTGTTTTCACTAAACTTTGATCTTCTGTGTTGTGATTGGTGTCAATTTGATTTTAACGAAGTCAAATAGAATGATGTATTTTATTGATGAGGCTAATTTGAAAATCTGATTATCGATTTTTGTTTCATGATAGTAGGATGTTAGAATCCTTATGAGGAAAATTTACTCAAAAATATAGATTTGTTTTGATAATTTGACACTTTTTAATTTGCAAGATCTGGGTTTATGTTTGAAATAATTTTGACTTGTAAAAAAACTACTTTGTTTTAGGTTTTTAGGACACTGTTTGAATTGTGAAATGTTTCTGACTGATAAAAACCTATGTTTCTGATGACAAAAAATTTGACAGACATTTCCAAAAGGTCTCTATTTTTTTTTTGTGGAAGCACTAATACAGAGGGTACATGCACTGAAATAAAATGCAGAAGTGCTAAAAGGTCTAGTAGAAGCGCTATCAAACAAAATAGAAGCACTAAAACAAACCACTAATGCGCCAAAAGACTCATTGGTAATGTTTTTGATAGAAGCATTGTAAGTTTGACCAAAAGCACTCAAATAGATGGCATAAGCATTGTTTTTTATTGTTGAAGCACTAAAAGATAGCACAAAAGCACTAGAATAGACTGCAAAAGCGCTATAACACTAATTTTCTAACTCTGACAAAGTTTACTTCACTGTTGATAGAAGCACTATAATATGGGGTAGAAGCACTAAAACAAGTGGTAGAAGCATTGTTTTCAACTATGGAAGGGCTATAATAATGTGTAGAAGCGCTATAACAAATGATAGAAGTGTTGCTTTGTTTATTACCAAGCGAGGGGTGGTAATATAGGTCTTGCAGCTATTATGTCTACTTTCTCTTCTTCTTCATCTAAGACTATGGATGTTGTGAGAAATTTATGCGGTGTTTCATTTTTCTCAAAAATAAATGTCCTCAAATTGCTGATAATGTTAGTTTGGGTACCTTCAATGTGTACCTTACCGGGCTGAAATATTTGTGTGGTTAGCCCTGGTTGTTGAACAGGAGTTGTAGGTTGCCTAATGGTCATAAGGTATATTGTATGATGGTTTCAATATTTTATCGCAATGTTTACTCACTACATATTGTCAAGCAGGAGGTAGTAACATGGGTCTTCCTATTGCTATGTTCTCCTTTTCTTCTTCTTCGTTCAAGATGATGGATGCTATGAGAAATTGATGAGGTGTTTCATTTTCCTCGAAAATGAATGTTCTCAAACTGTTGATAATGTGAGTTTGGGTACCTTCAATGTGAGTAAGGCTACGTTGTATAATAGGTGTTTTAAGGCCTAGCTATTGAATAGGAGTTGTAGGTCACCAAATGGTCATAAGGTGTGGTGGTAATTCCCTGATTTTGGAGGAAAAACCTAATGTTTCCAAGATTCATCTACTGTAAGAACTGATCAGTTCAGGTGGAGCATTCAATGGTAGGTTGTGGGATGGAGGATTGATTAATACGTTGACTATGGTTAGGTTCATATGAAAGAGATCTTCTCTAAATATAGGCTTGTGAATACAAGCGCTCTAAAGCATAATCATCAGTGTAACCCCTAGCAAAATGATGAAACCTATGGATGAATGTCCTATGATGAAGCAAAATCTTCCTATTCTGATACAAGAAATGTCTTATTTTCAAAAGGTTTTTGTAACTAAGTTGTTTCTTGGTTATTTTTATTCTTTTAGCAAGAGATTTCCTAAAAAATTTATGGTTTTTCAATCTCTAATCATGTATTTCTCAATTTTATTTTGTCCAAGTTGTATTATTTAGGTTGATCTTTTATTTGAATTTTAATGATTTTGAAATACACAAGAATCAAATGTAGACAGTTGTTCTTTAAGAGTTGTAATCTAAATAGATAGTGTATGTTCAAAAGAACCATGCATGGTCCTATTTTCATTGGTTTGATAATAGTAAATCACTTCAGACATACTCACTCTTAATAATCAAAAGTTCATCATTATACTCAACAGCCCGCAACTTAAAATTGTGTCGACTCACATAGTTGTGTCACCCCCTAGAGGGTGCCCGTGTTTTTGTCTTTTCTAAGTGCATACTCAAGGTTAGATTTCTAGATCCCCTGAGCAAAAATTCCTTGGAAATAATATGGTGACTGTCTTGGGAGCATATTCTTCCCTTCCCTTGAATTGTGAGTATTACAATGTCTAGTTACTGACTCGGTTGGATACTACACTAGGTTCTTAGAAAGGGTTTTTGTTCAGAGTGGCAAGTGATAAACTCCCTTAGGAGACCTCCCAACCTTTAGAAAAAAGGTTTTGGGGATGGTTATCATGCACACTTCCAAAAAAGGTAGGTTTCCCCAGATTTGCTTTAAATTTTAGAGCGGGGTGGAAAACCTGGCTTTGGTTGTTACCCACTTAGGGATTTGCTTTAAATTTTAGAGCATATGTATATCACCACACAAACACAAAACTCAACTTGTTCAATTTTTAGAGCCCAAACAACATTTTTCTATCTATGTGAAGATGTTGCTTCACAGTGAAGATATTGCTTCACAAAAAGACATGATGTTCATTTTTAATCCCAAATTGAAATTTTTGGTGACTACCCTAGATTGATAAATTTTAAACCAAATTGAAGAAGTGACTATCCTAGGATTGATAAATTTTAAACCAACTAAAGAAATGAAGTTACTGGTGATGATCGTGTCGGATCTAGATAATGATTTATAGAAGCACTATAATAGAGATTAAAAGCACTATAGAAATTCTTGAAAGCACTATAGAAAGTGTCATAAGTGTTATAAAATCCTTCAGAAGTTCTATAGAAATCATCAGATGTGCTGAAATAACTTTGAAATTTGATAGTCAGACTGTGTTGGAAGCTTTTCGCTCGAAGCACTAAAATAGTATTCCAAAGTGCTATAGTTTTCATCAGAAGTGCTAAAATAGGAAGAAGCACTATAGTTTGGCTCAGAAGTGTTGCAAAATATTTCGATCACGCTAAAAGAGTTATGCTAGATTCCTGTATGAGATCTTTTCAAAAAAACTTGTTAAAAACATGGGGATGGATCCCAACAGTGGGTGCCAAAATGTAAGTGTGAATAAGTAAATAAGTAAAAGAACTAAAACACTTCTTAATGAAACATTATATGAAGATTTAAGATGAATTAAACTAATTTAAAGCACGGTAAGCTTGAAAGCATCTCATTGTCTCCTATCTCCAAAGATTTATCAACTTACAGAGGGCTCTCAGATTTGTAAGCACTGTAACTATTTAAAATTCCTATCTAGAGAATGGAATTGATGCTAAATGCAATTATGTGATGATTGATAATGAAACTAAAAAGCTATGATGCTACTGTAATCTATAAGGATATGAAAACTGATAAATGGAAGCTACAGTAAAAACTATGATGTTGTCGTAATGTGAATTCTACTGATGCTATGATTCTATGATGCTAAATGATATTGCTATTCCTATTTCTATTGATATGATTACTTGATTGCTATGAATATTGCAAAGTAAGTTTGCACAAAGATTTGGGGTCCATTTCTTGTGAAAAGAAGTTGTATACATAGATTTACGATAGTAGTTTTGTGATGGAGCAGCACTTTTAGTTTTGAAGGGTGAGAGATTGAGAAGTTGGAGCTGATCATGGGGATTATTCCTCCCCATGAAAACATCAAGCAAGATGATAGGAAAGATCAAAGGAAGAAGATTGAGAGGATTTCCTGCAAGTTTTTCCCCAAAGCTTTCCCGTGAATGCCAGTTGAATTAATTAGATTTGAAAAATCTAATTTTATTGGTGAGTGAATAGAGGAATATTTGATTTATTCCTTTATTTGAATATTTTTTATTTATTCAATTTATAAAAATAGGAATATTTAATTAAAGAAAACAAATATTTAATATTTACTTATTTAATAAAGAGTAATATGAGGATTAAATAAATCTTTAGGATATCTTTATTTAATTAAAAGAAAATATGATACAATAATTAAATTACACAAATTATTGAAGTTGCGTATTTAATTTAAGATAGAATATATGGATGAAGTATAGAAGAAATAATAATGATAATAATTAAATAAATCAAAGTATTTAATTTTGCTTATTTAATTAAGAGGAAATAATATGATAAAATAGAATAATTAATAGTGAACTTAAAATAAATAAATATTTCTATTTATTTACTAAGTAGATAAATTTAGGATTAATTAATCAAATAAATTATATTTAATTAATTATATTCTCCAGAGCATTTTTAGTTGTATACAAACACTGTTCCAATCAACATTGTGATACTCATAACTTTTGATATAAAAATAAACACCATCTGTAATCAGGAACATAGATGTAGATATATGTAGTGAATACCATAAATAAACTATAGGGATAAATCTTATTTTTAATGTATATGCGGACCAAAATACTAGAGGACATGTAAACTAGTTCTTCATCCCTGTTGAGAGTACCAGATCAAACCAACGACTCAATCAACATGGTGGCATCAATGACAACACAAAGTATGGACAACTAGATGTTCTTCTTCATTCTTCCAACAAGATTATCAAGCATTTTAGAACATTATTCAAGTGCCAATCATCATGTCAAATATTGCATTCTTCATGTTTGTTATTGTGTTAACAACTGTGATGTAGAGTTTAAGATTCAATCAAGCGTTTCAAGCAAGATCCACATCATTCAAGAAAGAGTCAAGAACCACATCCATTTCAGCCATTTCAATCATATTTGCAACACTTTATTGCTATGGTTTGGTGAGTTGCAATGCTACTATTTTTTTATTCATCATTCTCTATTCATATTTGCTTTCATTTCAAGGTTTAATTACTAATAAGGAATTTGACCAAGGAAAACCTCTATTCACTAACCCCACAACATTTTTCCCTCTTCTTGTATGTGATTTGCAGAGCTAGGTTGCATATTTTTCAAGGAACAAAGTTGGACGAAAGATATAAAATCCCTAAAGTTGTCATCAAGCCTTGGAGAAGCTTGGAGAAGGCCTATAGGTGGAAATTTATAGTTTGGGACCCGAAAACCATTCAAAAGAGTAGAGTACATTGAGAGGAACAGAATTAGGTCTAGAACTTTTGAAAAGAGTAGAGGTGGACTAATCTACCACAAGTGGAAAATGAGTCCCACTATATAGTCCTGACATATATTTTTACAAATCTGGATACCCTTTTGGTTAAAACCTGCTCCAATGCATTTTTCCTGAAACTGGACTGATTCACCTAGGTTGGTGAATGAGTCCCAATCAACTATGATAGTAGCTTTCCTAGGATTCTAGACCTTCATTCTTCCTGCTTCAGTCTACCAAGTGTACATTTTTTTCTTATAACTTTCTGTTGCATTTTGTTCATCTTTCTAGGTCATTTAGGGTTTGGTATTTCATATTGCATTGCATTATCTCTTCCAAGTATAAACTTGGTAGTGAATCCCTCATTAAATTTCATTCAGCCTTTAAGAAAGTCCCTTTGCAAGATTTCAATCTCATTTGCATTGAAATCTCAAGGGTTTTTTCTTGAGTGAAGTGTGTGAAGATTGCCTCTCTCCTTTTAGGTCCTAAACCCAAAAGGTGAAAGAGAGAGACCCAACCATTTTATCCATTTCAAAGAGAAAGAGAAGGATTTAAGACCTAGAAAGATGTCCCTTGAAGATAGGAACATGATGATGAAGAACTCCTAAAGCATGTTGAATTTTTAAACTTTCCCAAAGATTAACTAGTGTCTACTAGAATCACCAAACCTCCAAGAAATGTGGGTCAAGATAAGAGATAAAAAACACTGCATCAGTGAACATATGAACACTATGCAACCATGAATACATAGATGTCTATGAAGTTGAAAATATAGATAGTACTATTATTTTGGAGTACATTCAAAATTCATAAGTGACATGTGTACATTTCTAAAATGTGCATCATATTTCTCTACATAATTAATAAAATCTCACAAAATATGATCCACTAAACTAATCCCCCACTCAAGAGATAATGTAGAAGGTTCCTCCACTGCTCCATTGAACTAAGCATTAGTGCATAAAATTTTCATAATCCCCCCTCAATGATAATAGATAAAATTAGACCAACTAAAATTTGGCACAAGAGTGCAAAAATTTTAGACCCATAATTAGGTCCAAATGATTTACAAGAAACTGAAAAAGGGTGTGCATCAAGGTGTACATGAATGATGCAATAATCATGAGGATTCATGTTGTTATGGAAAATCAAGGAAACACACACCATGTGGTGAGAATCACGAGGATCCAAAATTGTGATGTCAAAACAAGGTACTACTCAACCCCCCATTACACTTTATAATCCAATGTAAGTACAAAATTCCCTCCATATGGAACACACATTCAATTTTGTGGTACTTTATGTCAATGCATTTTCAAATGTATTTTTTTTTTAGTTCTTACAAGTTTTTGTAATGAGGTGGATTAATACATATGCCTTTCAAACCTCAAAAAATGACAACCCCCCTTAAAGTGACCCCCCATTTGCAAGTTATTGCAAAACGAAAAAAAAAACTAATTTTACAATTTATGGAAAAATGTAAAAGAACACCCCTCCATTGTAAAATTCTCCTCCCTCTTTCCAAAATTTAATATATATTTGATCCCCCTAAGTGTATTAGCAAATGTTTGATGGTTAATATTAACAACTAATAGTGTAGAACAATTTTGCAAGGGTAACAATAAATATTAGAAAAGAAAATTTACTAAACAATATCAAACAAATTTAAAAAATTGATGTGGAGTTGACTAAGTCAAATGAGCAAACCAAGTGTAACCACCAACCCACATGGGAGATTGACCAAATACGCAAAATAAGAATTCGTTGAAGATAATTGCCAAGCGGAGGTTGAAGCTTTTGATTGATTTGAAAGGTTGCAGAGGCATGTGGGAGTCATGGATGAGCAAGTCATGACTTTATGGAAGCCATTGCAGATTTGTAACTAGATAGTGGTGTTTTGAAGTAGGAGTCTGCCATACCGTGGACAGTCCCCTTTAACCTAAAAGGTGTTCAACTCTCTTGTAATGGAGGTTGTGAGCCAAATGTTGTATCTTTGAGCTATCTTTGGGAATTTCCAACCCTTAAGTTGGATTTTCCTTGGGCATCCAACCAAAAGTTTTGGAATTAAATGTAAATGATCAAAGAAGTGATTTTGGAAAATTCTAAAAAAAAACATAATTTCAAGCATACTATCCATCAAATTTACACATCTTTCAATGTGGAGTAAAAAACATTTATAGTAACATTAAGCTCTCTTGGCTTTCTAATCATCTAGTTTTTTTTCATGTTTCCAATATGTTAAGGTTTTGATCTTTAATTTTTTTTGCTAGTGTCAATTTTTATGTCAAAAACTTACTTATGGTATTTTTGGCTTCATTTTTTACCAATTTGCCAAATTTTGAAATAAACAATATTTTTAAAAACAAGAGTCTATTCTATACATAGCCAAACAATAATATAAATTTCAATTAATTTTCAGAAAAATAGGACTCCTCATGCTTAATTCTTTGTTTTTCAAGATGTTTCCACTTTGAAAATTAGTAAAAAAATCATATATTCATTAAAAATTTGGTAGAAAAATCGAGCATAAACTACATGGTGTTAGCTAAATTTTTACAAAAGAAATTTTTTAAATACTAAATAATGTTAAAATTTTAGTGGGTCCACACTAGACACTATGTTATATTTTTTGATAAAAAATGGGACCACATTGTGTGGACACCCTATTTCAACCTCTTAATCTCCTCCATTTTAAAAAAATAGTAGTTTAGAAAGTAGATTTTGAGCACTATGACTCTTGTCAGATTACTGTATCTTCAAATTTTGAGCATAATATCTTTAATTTCTAACCCAAGATCATTATTTTCTTATTTTAAAAATAAAGTCACTTAAGACCCCTTTTTTTCTCCCATTTCCATGCACTTAGCCAAACATGCTCTATGTTTTCTAATAATTCTTAAGCTTGGGAACTACATGAAGATCCCTCTACTGTGCATGCACATTGCTCAACTTGTAGGCACAATACTTGCACATAAAACCTAAGGACTAGCATAACTTTGAAGGGTCTGATACTAGGTAAAGAGGATAATAAAAACCTAAATGAATAGAGAACCAAATGTTGACAGACCATACAAAATTTATGGCAGGTTCATTAAGGTACAGTCATGACAAGAAAGAACTACAATAAAGATATAGGTGATTAGACCAAAAACACAATTCAGTGGTAGTCCTATAAAAGGACAATCTATGAGAATATGTTTTTCATGATAGTCAATATAAACCTGGAGAGCCATAGAGATAGTTTAGAAGATAACAATTGAATTAGAGTTGAGAGGTAAGTTACTACAAACATAGTATGATGTGAAGACTATTTTAGAAAGCAATAAAATCATAAGAGTCCCAAAAATCCCTAAAGGAAATTAAGATTTTAAGCTTGAACAAATGTGTATCAAAGACATCATTCAATATAATTACATGATTTTTATAATCTCCGTGATGTTGTAGCCCTTGGATTTCCTATTTTGAGTTGAGAGAGACATTGATGGGTAAGTATGGCAAAGATTCCAAGTTGATTTATGATATTTTTTGTCAAGAAAGTGAAATATGCTCTTTGACATATGATTTGATTTTTTATTTTCAACAATATTTGGACATATTAAGCATTAGAAATTTGAAAAAATATCATATAATAGGAGTGATTTGTGCCTAAGTATGGTAGTATCCTTCAGTGGGAGATTACAAAAATCATTGTTAGGTGTAATATTAGTAGGAACCATGCAATGAAATTGAATCATCAAATATTCTCAAAAGGAAATGATATGGTGGAACTTCAATGCCCTAACTTGATTCTATTGTTTAATAAAACATCTACTATACCATCAAAGGAGATAGCATTCACCATTTCTATCAAATATGGCCAAATATTTAATCAAAATAATTGTGAATACTTTAAAATGAAAAATCTCCCACAAAGCCTTAGAATATATGGTAGAAAGAAAAGTTGAGCCTTGACCTATATGAAAAGAGTTCTTGAGAATGAGAATTGGAAGGAAATAAGATGGAGTTAGTAATTGAAATAGAAAAATAGGTTCACCAAAATGGATGGAAAATGGTGTGTGTGGGCCTATCTTATTTATTTCATTAGGAAAAGAAATCCCCTAGGATAAGATTGAATTTCAATCCTTAGGTGAGTCAACCTTATTTGAGATCTTATTGTTTTCCTTATGACTAAGTACATGGTAAATCAGCCTAAACAACACTTTTGGGAGATAAATGAAAAATGCTAAATGTATCCAATTATGTAATGTGAAACTTGAATTGTCAATTTAAAGCATAACAAAAACAAAAATAATCAAATTTTGGCAGATCTAAGAAATATAGGATTTTATGCACCTATCACCAAAATATTCTATTGAGTGTCCTCCTAGGACAGATTTACCCTAGGAAAAATGGATCTTGCTACAGGGATCCAAAATATATTTTTGATATTCCTTTGGTCCTAGATTTTCACTCCTGATTCCTCTAGATTTCAAAGTTAGAATTGTGACTTGAAAACTTTGATGACATCTTTGAAAACTTTGCAAAATTGCACTTTTGATCAATCTTCAATCCTTGTTCCCTTGCAAATCTAAAAACATACAAAGAGGAGAAAATTGTTCTTTTTTGGTGAATGGGGATTTGCCTTGGTCAAACCCCATTTTGGTAATTAAACATTGAAAATAAATGAAACATGAATGGAAGGAATGATGAATGAACAATGCTATGTTGCAACTAACCAAACCCTTGAATGAAAACCCTTAAATGATTGAATTCTAACACATCTCTCCAAGGTCTTGATCTTGCATGAAATGGATTGATTGGATGTTAATCTTGATGCTTCAATCTTGACTGGGATACTTGAAACTTATTAGGGTAGCACTAATGCATTCTCTTGGGTTAATAAGAAAGGTCAATGCTAGGGAATGTTTAAAATGCATTAATAGAGAGGTTACAAAAGCAAGTTCCAAATAGAGTGAAATTTTAATTACACCTTAAAATGAGTACAACTTATGATGCTACATTTGACCCCCACTTTAGTAGCCATATGACACTGTGTGCATATGCTATAGATAAAGTATTGAATGCAAATCATATTATATTTAAGGACACCGAAAATATATTGTAGAGGACACAAAAATTTCACCAAGTGAGAGAATGAATCCCCCAACATAGTGATATGTAAACCACATTATTAGGAACCACATGGGTGAAATCACAATACCATGTCTCAATTTTGGGACAATAAAATTTTTTTGGGTAGGAGGGACTTTTTAAGTGAGCACCTTCATGTGAAGGTATGCAACTAAACACCTTTTTCTTGAAGGCTAGCCTTCATTCAAAGGTTTTTGGCATAAAATAATGTTTTTATGCTACATAATGACTTTTTTGCATAGTGGCCTTCACTCGAAGGACCCTTCAAGTGAAGGTAACACCTTCAAATGAAGGGTTTAAGTATGACAGGATTGGATTCTACATAAAAAAATTCTCAGAAAATTCAGTTTCAAACCCTGGGTTGGACCTTCAAATGAACTTAACTTGATAAGATATTTTGCAAGACTATAGCCCTCGAAACAAGCTTTCTAACTAGTATAGTTTTGACATGTTTTCATTTTATCACATATTTAATTTTCAATTTTTACTAAACATAGGTTTTTCTTCGAGCATCAAGCTCTTCATTCTACTGAGGTGGAAAAATAGTAAACAATTGTAGAAAAATTTCAAAAAATACAATTTCCCTAGGTATTGATGTCCTTGTTTCACAAAAAAATAAAAAATTGGATTTTGATATATACAAAAAAATTTATATTGGACAACACACATGTATGTCCAAATTATAGTTACAGTGACTTCAAAAATTAATTTAAAAAAATATGTAAAAAAAAATTATGAAAAAAAATCCTTTCCTTAGATATTGATGTTGAGAATCTATGTTTCAAAAACTAGAATTTTATCCTTTACAAAAAAAAGTCATGTTGTATGACACAAATATTACCTTTTGAAGATTTTGTCTTCTATTTAAAACTACTTATTAAAGGAGATGTTGAAATATTTATGATTAATTTCAGAAAAAATTAAAAATATATATTTAGAATCTACCCAGAAATTGTCACAAATCACTAGTTCACATCATCTTTAAATTCTTAATGGTTTATCTACTATAGTTCTCAAAAGATGAATATTTAGTTAAAAATGTTGATATAAATGTCCATATTGGCCAAAAAGTGAAACACAGTATTGCGATTTCATGCACATCCTACAAATAAAATTTGTTAAAAATCTAAGAATTGTCCTTCACATTAATATTTGACCAGTATTAACCCAAATTTGAGCTAGAATTTATTCAATAATCCCTTTGTTTGCATTAAATTCTAATGTATGCATATGATCTAAATTATTTCTTTGAAACAAAGAAAATAGATGTTCCACCTTTTTAAGAGGTGGAACACAAACTAGGGTTTAGAGGTCCTAGACAAATTTTCTTCAAGTTTCATTCAAGAACAACCTAGATATCTTAATCCAAGGATGGAGTTAGCGAAATATATATTCTAAATCTTGTCCTAAGGGTGTGATTAAGACTAAAAATGTATAAAGGGGGTTCACCACCAAGCTAGGACTTGGAAAGATAAGAAATGAATGTAACATCCAAAACCTAACTAGATGACCTAGGAAATGAAATTGAAAATTAGGATAACAAATTGAGAATGAACAGAGGTGCACCTGGAAGCAAGATGCAACCAAAACAAGCTCCAAAACCCTAAAATTATGTTGTTTGATTCCCACTGGGAGTCATACACCAGTTTGGGAGGTTTAGTCCTAGACTAGGGGTTTTGTACCAAAATTGGAATCTCATAGTGTCTAATCTGAATCCACTGAAACCTGGAAAATGTTATTATTGGGACTCATTTTCCACAAGTGGCGATTTAGTCCCAATATTAGGGTTTGGATAAAATTTTGGTACTCTATGGTGATTTCCTATAGCTTTCTTCCTGCCAAATCTCTAAGTCTGAAACCCTGATTTGTAACCTTTATGTGACTTTCCATGATCTTGCAAGTGAGGAGACACCTCTAAAAACTTTCTTCAATCTTACAACTTAGTATTCAAAAATATCTCAAGCTCCAAGACACCTAGATATGCAATCACACATGTAGAGAGAAGGAAAAACTTGTTGATTGTTAGGAAATAATAGCTTTCCTTGGTCAAACCTTGTTTAGGTAATCAAACTATATGATGAAACATTGAAACATGAACAATGATACCTCAAATGATGTCTTCTAATGTTAATTTTCAAGCTAACATGAAGTGGCCATGAAGAATGTATATCTTTATCTTGAATTAGATATGAAACAATGCTCAACTTGGATCTTGAATGCTACATCACAACACTAGCTCAACAACATGCTTGATGCATTATGCCTTTGACATGATGATGGATCTTGAATTACTACAAAAAATGATGGAGAAATCTACCCTTTATTTCCTTAGAGATGCTCTTGATTGTCCTTAAATACTCTTGTAATCACAAACTTCCTAATAGGAATTCTCTCTTGAAAGGATTAGGTGAAAATATGATTGCTTAGGTGAAAATGAGTGAAATAACCTTTATGCCAAATTTCCTAAAATACAACACTACAAGCCAACATCATATCTAGGAAGATAAAATTAGGCACAAAAAATTGAATTTAAATTAGGTCCTAATTAGAGTGGGACTCATATGTTCAAGGTGGCATATGAGTCCTAATGGCTCGAAATTGGGGCACAAACTCCAATACAAGTCTTGTTTAATGTGAAATTGAAAATCTTGTCCCAAGACCTAGGTGGGACTCATAAGCCCAAGGTGGCATATGAGTCCCAGACCATTAAATCTGGAACACATGAACTAAAACACTAAATTATGATTGGTTATTTGATATGTTTCAGGATTATGTCCAAAAAAATGTATTTAATAAGGCTTGTGGATGCAAAATAGGGCCAATTAAGACATAGATAAGCCCAATTAATTAATAAAACCCTATATTAGTGTGAAATTGTTTGGATACTCTTTACAACACCTTGAATAAGGCACCATTAAGTCCATTTAGTTTACAAGGGTCCTAAACTTAATGTGAAGATGTAAACAAATACACTAAATTAAGGCAAAATTAGGTCTATTTAGCTTAAAAGGTTCCTAAACCTAATGTGAATGTGTAAAACACATTACAACACTAGATCAAGGTGAAATCAGGTCCATTTTAATGCTAATCATTCCCAAATTAAGTGTAAAAATGTAGAGGGATACATTTTTCTACACTACATTCTTAAATTTTGCATTTTCCATAAAAATATTATATCAGTTGCATATTTTCTTGATGAATAATATTTTGATTATGAAATTGGATTAAAGTAAAATATTTAAATGATAGTTTAAATTCCTCTTTTTTATCATAAATCATGAATTTAAAGGTTGAGTGTTAATTAGGAAAATATTTTAAATAGTTATTTGGAGTTTAGGGAAACTAAGGGAAATCAAATTTAAAGAAATAGGCAAAAAGGGCTTTCATTTTTACTATGTGTATATTTGTGAAGAAATGGTGAGAGTAGAAAAGACTCATCTTGGAGAAATTTGATTTATGGATTGTAATAGTATTTGGAAAGGGTACTTGATTAGATCAGATTTATTAGAATAGGAATTGGAAGTGCAATGTGTTTATGATTAGATTCGTGAGATCATGGTGTGTGCTTGAAGTATTCTCCATTTTGAATTTTAGCATAATTTGAGGTGATCTTCTAAATTATTTTTATTTACTCATATGCTTTCAATTTAAATTTTGTAATAGGATTAGGGGAGTGTTAAAACCTCTCAATGCCTTTTATTTTGTAGATTTCCAATTTGTAGAATTATTTTCTATATTTTTTCATAATTTTAATACAAATGTGGTTAGAATGCCCATTTTGTATATAAATTATAGAAGAATGAAAATTTATAGCTTTGAATGAGGTTTGGAAACCTTTGGAAACAAAGGGTATTGTTAAAATTTTGAAGAATATACAAGCTATTTTAATGGTGTTTTGAATAAATTTTTGGTTTTTGTTATTTGAATTTTTTTTATTAAAGTTTCAAGTGAATAATGATGTTTTGGAATGTGTGAATGGATTTTTACTTCATGAAATGTTGAAACAAATGTTTTGGAATCTTGTTGTGAAAATTTGTTGAAAATAGAATTTATGCTTCTTTTTTTTGTCCGTCATTGGTGAGTGTGATGAGCTTAGGATGAAGGTACTAGAGAGGGTTATGGGAGTGGCTCCCAACATGTCCTTGACCCAATTTTATTTTAGGATGCTCATGGGTGGGGATTCATTTAATCAAGTGGATATTAATGAAACATGGGTAATTAATTAACAAATATAATGGATTCCCCTCTCATGCCTTGACTACTAGTAGAAACTAAGGATTTTTGGTAATACATGACAACTTAGAGAG
>VDFB02049217.1:10001414-10305846 GCA_007258455.2 Sequoia sempervirens | reverse complement strand
GTCATAATGTGATTATGATACGATGTTAATTTGTTGAGTTGCATTAGTTATGTCACTTTAGTTTTTAAAAAAAATTATTGGCATGATCTTGTATATCTTTTGTGTTATCCACCAAGTCCCATAGCGGAGCGTTGCATACATCATCCCTTAATTCTCATTAGTAATGGTTATTTGTCTTGCTGATGGACACATGATGAGTAGCAAGGGAGGATAGATTTTTAAGTTATAATAGATTATATAGTTCCTCCTCCCTAGTTTCAATCATATTTTTTGAATACTAAAATATATATTTCTTTTAATCAAGAGATTAAATATAAATTTTGGATTTTTTTTTAGTGAGATGTGTGTTCCTAAAATTTTTGGATATAAATGTTGGATAAATTTTGGTTACTTTGTATAATTTACAGTTGAGGATGATCTTATTTAATATATTTGTAAAAGGAAAGATACAATTTTTCTATCATAGTGTTATATGTTGATGACATGTTTTTAATTAGAAAAGAAGGGTAAGGACCTTGATCCCCCAAAAAAAAAGCAATAGAAAAACAAGCCACCTAACCACCAGTTCAAACCAACACAAGACCAGTAGGACAACTAGAGAACAATACCAAGTTAGAAGAAAACATGGCATTGAAATTAGAAGTAATTGTGTAAATAGATATTTGTGGTTACATCAAAAGAAAAATGTTGATATGATTTTGTAGAGATTTAGGTTGTAAGATAGTAAGTCTATGGAATGTTAATAAAAAAATATCTACTAAAAAATACTTCTTCAATAGAAAATGAAATTGAAAAAATGTGTGAGATTTCGTATGCTAGAATAGATGAAAAACTCATCGCTACAATGTTGTGAACTACACTTAGCATTGCACATGAAGTGGCAGTTGCAATTAGATATATGTCCAAATTCTTGGCAGTTGTTGTCATTGATGTCAAAACTAATTGTTGGTTATCTTTGTTATCAACACTAAGGAGATATTTTCATAGCATTGGTTGTTATTGTTGACAACATTTAGTATGTGCTATCATTGATATATATATATATGATGCGTTGCTAAAGTTCATGGTTGGATATCAATGCCTTATCTAGGAAGTATTACTAAAGTTCATGATTGGATTGCATGTTCTATTCCATTTCAAGGAAATTTGTATTGTGCATTATTATTTTCAGTAGGGTTGATTTTATAATGGTATACTTAGATGATGATTAGAAGCATGAATGATAATGGAGAGATGTTGTTGAAGTTCTACAATATGTCTTGTGCTCTCTCTTGTCCTTCCTAATAGAGAATGTATTGTTGAAAGTAAGTTTGGGCCTCCACAAGTTATGAAAAAGGTCTCTATTCTAGGAAGCTACTGTGAAGCCTTCTTGGGAGAATGCTTGAGATTTCTTTGGTGTTGAAGTTTTGGTCTTGTGGTTTGGGATTCAATGTTAGTTCTTTGTGGATGTTGCACTCTTATCTTTTTAGGTCACCTATATTTTTGAAGACATTTTTATGAATTGTAGAAGGTTGGTAGTGTTGTTGGTTGTGTAAACTAGTTTGAGAAATTATCCACATTTCTCCACATTGATGTCTTTACTCTCATAGCTTGGTGAATATTCACTAAATGTCTCTACAGTTTCTTAGTTTCAATTTTATTTGTTGAAGTGGTTTGCAAGCTAATCTGTTAATGTTATATCTCATGATTAAGTATTTTGTGCTTGTGGAATGAAGTATTATGTTCTTGTTTGATATGTGATGGATTTTGATGACATAAAAATATGAAAGAAGTGTATGGAACTATGTTTGGGTGTTCATGGAACATCCCTATGTGATCTACACATTGTTAATTGACCGGTTTGGTGTTGTATTATTTATTGAGTTGTCTTTCTTGGTCTTTGTTGATATCTAGCCAACACATCTTGTTCCTTTATGTGTTTCATGTGATTTGGGGTCTACACTAGTAATGTAAGATGTGTTATGATATATCTGGGTCTTGACCTATCTTGTTTGGGACCACATCAAGTAAAATCAATTTGGATAATGTTTATGGGTCGACTGATTATGTGATTCACATTTTATCCATAAGTTTCTTTGATGCCAACTTAGTTTGGCATGTGATGTAGCATGCTAGTTATTTTGGATCTCATTGGAAGATATAATAATATTGTTTTGGCCCTCTCTATCTTTTGGATAGAACCACATTATGATTTGATGGCTGACTTGTTGAATTTATTTATTATATTCTTTCCTAGCTGACCTAATTGAATTTTTGAAGTGTTGTGGTGGATATAAATGAAAGATCATTTTGGATGAAATAATATGGATAAGTGTACAAATACAAAAAGGTGTATGAATGAGTTGTATTGAATATCCAACAAAGTTAGTGCTACAGTACGAAAGAAGAAAGATCAAATGTGTTATAACACCTTAGTCAATAGAGTGTTGTGTTGGAAATCATTGTAATTCTCTTTAAATCATTTTGTATCCTACTCTGAGATAGTGAATCTCATCAAGTCCACTATATTTTTCTCATGGATTTTTTTGGTACTTCAATGTTGCAAGTCCTTTGTATCTTTCTCTAAGCTAGGGAACCTTCTTGAAAGTCCTTTTTGGCAGTGACCCTTTAGATTGTGAGTCAACTCTCATCGTAGTTTTTCCCTCATTGGTATTTCCATGTGAATCTAGAGCTCTTCTTGTGCTTGTGTGTGTTCTTTATTTCTTTCTCACTGTTGTTGATCTGGTTAGAACAATAATTGTTATATCTTTCAGTACTTAAGAAGTGTTGAAGTTGTTGAGGATTCAAACTACTATATCATTCTCTGTGACTATTATGTTTAAAGGTTTTTATATAATAAAGAAGCTTGTATTGTGATGAAAGAGATAATTTTTAGAAGGGGTTAAGTTTTTGATAAGATTGATTTACCACTCACCTCTCAATCTTCAAAAGTGTTCATCACAAAAAAAGTTAAAAAACTTTGGAATATTGTGAAAAAGTTTTTTAAATACCTATATTGAAAATTAGCTTATGTAATTTATTATGCAGGAAGAGATGACAAAAATAATACTTTAAATTTTCAAAAAATATAGATTATAATTATGTTGAAGATCGACTAGTGCATATTTATTCAATATTTTTGGAGGAGTAAGTTGGATGAAAGAAAGGTGATGGTTGCATTATCTACATTAGATATTAAGCACATGGTAGTTACACATGCATTTAAGTAGGTCATGTAGCTATAGAATTTATGCTTGACTATTGGATTGAAACAAAAAAATGTAAGAATTAACAATGATAGTTAGATTGCAATATATTTGGCCAATAATTGTATTTATCATTCTTTGTCAAAGCAATATTGGAGTATAATATCTTGCTTTTAGAGAAATACTTGAAGGAAAGTCAGTACTATTGGAAAATTTATACACATAGAAGAATAATGTTGATTTATTGACAAAGCTAGGAATATTCTGAGAAATTTTCTTGGCCTAAAAAATATTAATGGACATTGTGGTAGTAAATAGTTCATAGATTAGAATTATAACTCCCTATATAAAATATTCAATGAGTGGGAGAATGTTATTAAAGTGTTACATATACTTTGTATGTATTATAGTCAAGGGGCAAGCTCATCTTGTTTTACATTATTTACATGATGTAAAATTTCTAGATTTTTTAGTGTTATTTTAGGCATTTTATAACTTTTATGACATTTTAAAAGAACTCATGTTTATGTTTTGCATGGTTAATGTTATGTGTGAAACTACTCTTGACATGTTTAGAAATATCAATACATTCTTAAGGGTAAAGGATGAGATTCATTATTGAATTGGAGAATGGTTGTGTTTTACGCAATAATGAAGAATTTTGTAGTGCTAGATATTTTACCCAAAAAAACTTCCAAGATGAAAATAATGCATATGGTATTTAATTTCTCTTTTTTCTATTTTTCTTTAGATCTTATATGAACTAGTTCCATTGTACAATGCATTGCATTTTTTATTGTAAAATATTTTTTTTTATATATATTTTATTTAAATATTAAAATTAAAAATGTAAACTATGCAATCACAATTGTATCATAGCTTAACAATAAGAAAGTGTTCCTATCTACAATTACAAACCATCAACTACCATATTTAAAATTCAAGTACAAATCTTCAATAACAACTTCAAGATATATCACTTCATATTATTGGAACACCACTAAGCTTGCTCATGCTATACAAAAAATAAGTAATATTGTAATGCTTAAAGGAGCTATTTCCCTTTTGTGTTACAAGTAAAATAATTGCATTAATAAAAATATTAAGTAAATTTTTCTTTCAACAACAAATTATAACGTCCTAAAATTTTCATTTTGTTTGAATATATTATCTTATTATTTAAGTTTCAAAGATATTATAAATCTCAGGGAAATGGGTTTGTTGACATCTTGAATCTCCATTTATTTTATTGGAGAGCTATCTACTGTGTATGCATTATGTTGTCTTAAAGATTATTTGTAGTCATAATTTTTATTTTGTTGCTCTTCATTGCATCAAAATTAAGTTAGTAGAATTAGACTAGGCTAGGAGACCAAAGCACATGTAGTGTGGCTCAAACAAGAGTGTTATAAATTGAGCCACACTTAAACTATAGATCTAGATTGGTCACTAAGTGGGTTTGCATCTTCGTAATTAAGCACCCTAACAAAAAGTAGGTGTTCCTAAATTTGATTCCTAACTTATCTATCAATTTTTTTTTATCAAATTCTCGATAACCATCCAAACACTTTTTAGCTTTGTTAAAAAAAAAAAAATCATAATAACCTCAAAAAACTTTCTAAAAGAATGCATAACCTCAATATTATCAATATAGACAAAGATGCATATTGTCTAAGAATTCTTTTTATCTTAAATCAAATTATTGATGTTATTAGTTAGAAAGGGAAAAAACCTTTGTCTCATACAGTCTTCCTAGAAATTACATACTTACCATGCCTCATGTAAAACTGAGCCAACTGACATTTTTAGGAAAAATTATTACTGACCCATGAATGCCTCCCTTGTTGACTACTAAATGCATCTCTGCCTGTATACATCGACGTCAAAATTCGAAAAAAATCTCCCACTAATCACGCGTTCATGAAAATGAATATTATAGTCCAACACAAGATTTTTTGAGGACTTTGGCGCAATTTGTTTCGATAGTGTTAAATTGTACACATCAACCATTATCTTCTTCAACTGATGGTTCCGTATATGGCTAATCCTCTTTGTTAAAACACTGATTTCAAACAAGTTTACTTGTTGGTTATGCTCACGATCTTAGATCAAGTGGGAGTGGCAATTTGCTTTATTTTGAATCTACAATCAGCATAAGAGTGTGGAATACGGCAAGATCATTGACTACACCTGGATATGAAATTAACGAGGATGAAGCAAGGTTTGGAAAATTAAAAGATCGTGTGATACAAATTTCTCATAAGTATTTTAAATTTTATTTAAGAAAGTTAAAAAAAATAAAATTATGAGGTTAAACAAGATCAAGAGGGTCAATTTTTAGTAGGAATAATATCTTCTACAAAGTTAAGTTAATATTTATATATCTATCTTTAATGGAAAGGTTAGCATAGAAACTTAGATCATAGATTATTTAGATGGAAGTCTACTTTAGTTTGTACAAGATGAGTCTTTGGTAAAAATATCTTTTGCATGGCTAATGCTAACCAAACATATTTTGGAATGACATGAAAGTTATGTCTCTTTCTTGTGAATTCATAATATACCATCAATATCTAAGTGAGATGATTTTAAGAGATAATTCAAGAAATAATTTACCCTATTTTTCATGAAGAAGAGAGATCCCTTAATTGTACTATTATAGAAAAGGGTGAGGCCAATATATAAAAGTATGAGATAATGAATTTACAAAGAAGACACTTCATCTTGTTGTAAGGATGTAATAGATCAAGAGGTATTCATGAAATACTTGGGAAGCTTCTTAGCCACCTCAAGAGGCTCATCTTGATGGTCAAACCCAAGGATATAACTGAGTGTTAACCCTACATCTATTATATAGAGTTAGAAAAGAAAATGGCCATTTATTTCTCCAATGTGAATAGTAGGGTAAAGGAAAAAAAACAAGCTATTGGAAATAAAAAAGGAAACTTGGCAAGTAAAGGTTAAGAGGAATGCAAGTATAATCACAATTATACACATTACCTGATAAATATATGCATATGAAGGAAACACATTTAAAGTTGTATATGGAATTTGGCTCCTCCAAATAATATGAAAAAGAAGAGTAAAATTTGTACATATGTGACCAAGAGGAAGAAGATTGATTGTGGCTCTGCAATAGATGAGCAATTGTCATGTGCCACTATGAGGAAAGGTGTGTGTTTGAAACAATGGGTCTCAAGATGAAGGTGATTTAACAAATCTCTTTTGCATAAAAATTACTAAAATGGATTAAAAGTGAATTATCTATTTGATGTGTTTATAAAAAATCCCATTTCATAAAATTTAAGAGTGTATAACTTGATTTAAAGAATGAAAATAATCTTAATCCACATTCCTTTGGATGGTTGAAATAAGGGATATATATTTCATTAAATTTGAATAATGCAAAATAAACTTTGGAAGTTTCCTAAAATTCATGGATTCAAGGTATAGGTTGATCATATACCATTGGATGTGGTTGGTGTCATCTTTTAAAATCCTTATCTCTACACTTGAGATTTCAAATACGGAATATTAGTGCGAATTAGTATAAGTTGGTCTTGAAGGGTACTAGATTCACTCTTAGTAGGTAAGTCCAAAATATCAAAGATGTGCAATTCACAAGCCAAGAGATTAATTATTGCTACCAAAAATATTTATTTGTTTCCATTGTGTGTGAAAGAAGAAATAGAGGGAGTTAAAATGAAATCAATCAATTTAGGATGCACTCAAATATGTAAGAAAAAGGAGTGGAGAAACTGATATAATAGTTATTAATTTTTTTCCAGCAACAAAAGGAGCTAGCCAATCATTGTGCAATAGAGTATTCGATCCAATTTAATTTGGGGTCTAACTTTGAATATGCTAGAAAAATCCCTAAATAAGGATCTAGATGAATTTATATGCATATGTAGAAGCTTATATATGTAGAAGCTTATATGATAAAATAGAGAAAATGCCTAGTTGGAGGGATATATAATCAGAAAAATACCAAAAAAACCATTTGGCTTCTAGTGGTCTAGTTAAAACCTTTTTGAAAATTTTGTGTATAAGTATAGAAAAATTCTATGTAAATATGGTTTCTAAAACCTAATATGCCTTTTCGACAACATGTTTGTAAGAAAACTATTGCCAAAAAAAAAAAATTGATAATGGTGAAAAATATGAACTTTCTTAGTTTGTAAGAAAGACCTATAATAAAAAAATTCTTAGAACCTCTAAGAATGTGATGAAGAATATTTCATTATGGGAGTTCTCTTGGAGTTATACATGCAGGTTTTTAGATAAAATCTTTGTTAGCTAATAATGTCTCCCTTGTTTAAAATGAGGTGTTTGTATGTTCTTTTATTGGTTGTCTATTGGTGCACTTGGTAGCTTGTTTGGGATAAAATGGTAGGTGTAGGATGGTCACTAGTTTTATTTTTATCAAGATTTTTTTAAGGCTTCAACTATGGGTTTTTTGAGAATTTCATAATTTATAGAGATATTAAATTTTGTGAAGGGATATGATGAACCCATTGTTTATCAAAATGCAATCTTTGACAACCCTTTTTTGTGGCTCTTAGATGTCCAACCTAGATATTTTTAGCAGAAAAGTACTCTCACTAATAAATATTTAATTTAAATATAAAAATAATTGTTCTTCATCACGAGATTGTAAAATCTATGCATCCAATGAAATATCCTAAAATTAAATAAACCTTAAATATTTTGATGGTTAAATAGAAATAAGCTAAAGAAATCTACATATTCATACAGATGTTGAAAATTATCTTATACTTTTTAATTCTAATGAATATAATGAATTTGTTTCGATAGAGTTAAACTGAACACATAAAACGGTATCTTCTTCAACTGATTGTTCCGTGTAGGCCTAATTTTCTTTGTCGATAGACCGATTTTAGTTGTTGGCTACGCTCGCGACAAGATTTAGTGGGGTTGGCAATTTATTGACTTGACAAATGAGAGATGTGCCCTTCCATCATCCCCCATACGGAGTAAGTCAAGTCAAGCGTCTTCGTCGTCTTGCATGACTTTGAATGCAATGAATAATACAGTTTGATACTGGTGAGTACCAAATTTGAAAGTCTATATAATAGATCGATGATTTTCAGTATCATAACAAGCTAAGCATTATAGCATTTGAAGTCTTTCTCCAATATCGGTGGGGAAATCCAGAGGCATGGCTGCAAGGGGCCGGCAAATGGAGAATATTGTAAGCTTGATTATTTTTCTTTCCATGTTAATTGCCCCCATTAGAGCAGACCCAGAGACCAGACTTTTAGCCTTTGGATGCAGCACCATCCCCAACACCAACGCTACTCTCTTTGCGGAAAATTTAAAGGAGGCTCTGGCAGCCGTGGTGGAAAATGTTGTTCCGTCAGGTTTTGCTACAAAAAATGTGACGGCAGCAGCAGATCTGGCAGATTCAGTATATGTTGTGGCGCAGTGTAGAAAGGATAAGTCCTCTGCTGATTGCGCTAAATGCATAAAGGTAGCAGAAAAACAAGTTGGCAACTGTTCCAAAGTTACCGGCGCCAGGGCAAGCTACGACGGCTGTTTTCTGCGTTACGAGAACAACAATTTTTACAATACCTACACCGATGATGGAAGTAAACAGGTGTGCGGTAATGCCAACGCGCCCACCTCCACCTCCAATTTGTTTTCCGCAACTGCTCGAAGTTTGATAAGCGATCTTTGCACTGCAACTCCGCGAATAAAAGATTATTTTGCTGCGCATACGAGTCAAGGGCCGTCTAATACGACAGTCTACGGACTTGCCTCCTGTATACGTTCCCTTCAAAGGGATTCCTGCCAAAATTGCCTGATTAAAGCTCAGACCAACATAAATAAGTGTTTTCCTCGCTCCGAGGGACGGGCTGTAGACGCCGGCTGCTACTTGCGATACGATTCCAAGCCCTTTTATCCAACCAATGCTACTGTCGAGTTGGCACGTTTCTTACGCACAGGTAAGAATTTACTTATATTCAATTGAAGAGCTTGCAATTTCGTTCACTTTTCCTTTGAATTTACAATTTCAGAAATGTAATTTCATAAAATCAAGTAACTGAATCGCTTTTGTTTAATTATTTATGTCAGACAGTTTCTCATATGTACAATGATTTATTCACAGTTGAGGTATTCTCCATTTTGTTTTTCAGGGAAAAAGGTGAGTTCTAGAGTGTGGATAATAATTGGTGTTGTAGGAGGGGTATTCATACTTGGCCTTATAACTTGTTTCCTTGTCTTCCGGAAGCAGATAATACCGCCAAGTCAGAAACAAGGTAAATTCTTAAAAGTCTAGATTTAATATATCATAGGAAAGGAAGCAAAAGTCTTGCAAATCAATTCGATCCTAATGGGAATATAACAAATATTATATGGAATATATGGAATAGTGGATACTGAAGGAGCAACAGAACTTCGTGGGCCGGGAGATTTTGACTTCAAGATATTGAAAAAGGCTACCAACAATTTTGATCAAGAAAATAAGCTTGGAGAAGGAGGGTTTGGTGAAGTATTCAAGGTAAATTGTCATTTATTTTCTTTCCTCATTAGACTTGTGTGTTGAAATATTCAAATGATAGGTTACTTGATAATTGCAGGGTATGTTGAAAAATGGTAACGTTGTGGCAATAAAGAAGCTGACATTAGGTCGTTCTCCCCATGCAATTACTGAATTTGAAAGTGAAGTGAAACTCATTTCTAATGTTCATCACAAAAATCTTGTACGTTTGCTTGGATGTTGCAAACATGGTCAAGAAAGACTCCTAGTTTATGAGTACATGCCCAATAGCAGCCTCGATAGAATATTATTTGGTTTGCTATTCCTTCACTTTCCTCTTTTGCTTCCTTCATCTATTACAACAAACATGATAGGTTTTGAAACTCTAGTTAATTTCCCTACATGCAGGAGGACATACAAAACATTTGAGTTGGAAGGAAAGGTTCAACATTATCCTAGGCACTGCTCGTGGTCTAGCCTATCTCCATGAGGAATTTCATGTTTGTATCATCCATCGTGATATTAAATCAAGCAATATATTACTTGACGAAAACTTTCAGGCAAAAATAGCAGATTTTGGGCTTGCGAGACTTCTTCCACATGATAAAAGTCATGTTAGCACAAAATTTGCAGGAACCTTGTGAGTAAACCCCTCCTCACTCCAATGTTTTTCTAATCAAACTTTTCAATAAATATAGTAACACGATTTTTTTTCTTTTGCAGAGGATACACAGCTCCTGAATATGCTAGCCATGGGCAATTAACAGAAAAAGCTGACACCTACAGCTTTGGTGTAGTGGTTCTTGAAATTGTCAGTGGCAGAAAAAGCATTGACTTGAATCAACCAGATCATAAGCAATATCTTCTTGAATGGGTATTTTAATATTTCAATAATATTATTTTAATCATTTTATCCCATCATTCTCTCCCTTAAAAAAATGAATCAATTTCAAAAAAACTTATGACAGGTCTGGAGCCTATATGAAGATAACAAGGTTTTAGAGGTGGTGGAAAGTGAAGGGAAGATGGAAGGGTATAGTGAAGAAGAGGTGGTGAGGGTGATAAACCTTGCACTTCAATGCATACAAGCTTCTGCCACTCATAGGCCATCGATGTCTGAGGTTGTGACAATGTTGTTAAGTAAAGCTGAGATTGATTTTCAAAAACCATTGCAGCCAACATTTGTAGATGTGGGGTATAGAGTTCGTGGAGAAGATTCACCTCCTGGCTTATATTCATCTCAATCAAATGCTACGATTACAGAATCCCTTAATGCTCGCTAGTAGTGGTTATTTCTTTTGTTAATGGACACATGGAGAGTAGCAAGAAAGGATGGATTCTTAAGTTCTAACCGATTATATAGCTCCTCTTCCTATTTTCGAATAAGAATTGAATATTACAACATATATGTTTAATTTCTATCTTTATATATCACCAAGAATGTTTTCATAAGAGATGTGCATCTCATTCAAATTTATAAAGTTAGATGTTGGATAAATGTTGTATACATTGTGTATCTTATTGTTGATGGGTGAGCTTATTTAATCTATTTCAAATATGACTTATATAATTATTGGTGAGATTATTTTATTGTTTTTTATCTTTTGCATGATTCATGTTATGTATAAAACTACTTTTTATGTGTTTATAAATATTCATACATGATTAAGGGTGAAGTATGATATTCTTTATTGTATTAGAGAATGGTCGAGTTTTATGCAATAAGGTTTTTTTGTTGTGCTAGGATTTTTATCCAAAAAATATTTTCTAAGGTGAACTATTGCTTATAGTCTTTACTTTTTATTTATTCTATTGTTTCTTTAGATATCTTAGATGCACCAATTCTATTGTACAACTTCATTACAATTCTTTTTTTCTACAATGAAAGAAGTTCTCTTTAGTCTAAAATATTAAAATTTAAAATTTAAAATATTCAACCATAGTTGTAACTACAACTTAATAGTAAGAAAATATGGCTAATCTATCAACTACCAATGTTCAGAATTCAAGAACACATCTTCAGTAACACCTTGAGAATATATCACATCATAATATTGTAATATCTCTAAGCTTGTTCATGCTGTAAAATAATGCTTAAAGAAACTATGTTTCCTTCTCTATGTTACAAGTAAATTAATTGCATTGTAAAAAGAAATAGGTATTAATTAAAAAATTATTTCAACAACAAATTGTAACATCCTAAAAATTTCATTTGTTTGAATATATTGTCTTACTATTTAAGTTTCATGAATATTATAAATTTCAAGGAAATGGGTCTTGACAACTTAATTTTTCATTAATTTTGTTGCAGAGTCTTCAACTATGTATGTATTATGTAGATGATTTGAAGTTATCATTTTTATTTATTTACTCTTCATGATATCAAAGCTAAGTTAGTAGAGCTAGGCTAGGTTAAGATAGGAGCCCCAACTACTCTAGCAACAAATAGGTAATCCTAAATTGTACTCTTTAACCTATCCATAATTTTCTTACCAAATTTTTCATGGTCATCATATCACTTTCTAACCTTGTTAAAAATAATCTAAAATTTAGCCTCATAAAACCTCTTAAGAAAATACACAACCTTAATATTATTAAGGTAAACAAAGATACATATTGTTATAAGAATTCTCATCCCAAATAAAATTATTGATTTACTAGGAGTATTGTTGTTTTCTCAGTTTCCTTAATTTTTTTAGGAAGAGATCTCTTTGTTGTATGTTTTGTTGCTGAAACTGCTGTAAATATTGTTGCTGTTGAAGTATGTTTTCTTACTATTGCATTCTTTGACTGTGACTTTGCTAGACACCACTGCCTCTAGTTAACTGTTTCAATTTTATTATAACTGATATAATCTGATTTATTCTTCTTAATCAAAAAGAATATTGTTATTATGGATCAACCAATTGCCTCCACAAACCCATAATGAAATCCCCCGAATGTTTAGTACAGTGGGAGACAACAATAATACGATGGACAGCATTGTGCGGTTGAGAGAAAACCTCATCTCATAGAAATTACAGACGTACTGACCACACCTCATGGGAAAACAAGCCTTATCGGCCTACATAGTGACCATGACTGGTGAATTAGTCTGTCGTAGTGGCCTACATACTAAATGCATACATACTCACCATGACTATTGACTCGTGAATGCATCCCTGCCTGTATACATGGACATAAAATCTTCCACTAACAATGCTTTCATGGACATCAAATCTTCCACTAACCATGCTTTCATGAACATGAATATTATAGTCTAAAACAAGGCTTTTGGAGGACTTTAACAGAATTTGTGAGTTAAATTGTAGTAATGAAAATTTATCTTCTTCAACCACACGTTCAACTAATGGTTCCATTTAGGGCTAATTTTCTTTGTTAAAATACTGATTTGAAACAAGCGACAAGATTGAGTGGGGTTGGCAATTTGTATTCTTTTGAATAAAACTTAAGGACAAGAAATGGATGAGGATGAAACAAGGCTTAGAAAGTAAAAGATGATGTGATACAAATTTTCCTGCAGGTTAGTAAATATAATTTTATTTATGTTTCTGAATTTAGATTTTATATTAAAAAGTTAAAAGAAAGAAGAAGAGTTTAGTAGGGCTAAACAAGATCAAGAAGAATAATCTTTTAGTGGGAGTAATGTTATTTATAAAGTTGATGTTAAGATTGATATATTATTTTTAATTGAAAACTTAGCATAAAAAATTGTTAAATGAATAGATTATTCAAATAGAAGTCTACTTTAGTTTGCACAAGATGAATCCTCACCAAAAAATCTTTTTTGCATGGCTAAATCTATCTAAACATGCTCTAGAATAAAATGAAGGTTATGCCTCTTTCTTGTGAATTTAGAATGTACCACCAATATCTAAGTGAGATGCTTTTAAGGGATTGTTCAATAATTATCTTATCCTATTTTTCATGAAGAAGATATATCCATTCAATTGCACTACTATGGACAAGCGTGAGGCCAATATGTGCAAATGCAAACTAATGAACAAGAAAGCACTTTAGTTTCTTGTAAGGATATTATAAGTCAAGAGGTACTCATAAAATACTTGGTAGGTCATTTAGAACCCTCTAGGGGCTCCTATTGATAACCAATCCCAAGAATATAAATGAGGGTTCACCCTAAGTGTATTGTTTAGAATTAGAAAAGAAAAAAAAAGTGATGCAGGAGCATCCGAACTCACAAGCAATCCCGCATCACCAAAAATATATTTTCTTTTCATGTTCAGTATTTTGCATTTTTGGTGTAGGTTTGAGCTTCAAGACCATATTACAAAGTGTTGTAAGGATATGATTATTTATTTGTGAGGGCTTTGTTTTCATTTCATACTTTAAATCAAGCAAGGTGTTTAATGTGATTGACAAAATTACGTAATTTTGTAAACAAAAATTTTGGCACCCAATGGCTTTCTTGCACTTCTAGGGTTTTTCACCTAAAAGGAGAAAGATGGGCCAAAATGCTATGTAAATACTCAAGATTAATGCATTATGAATGAAATATGTCTAAATGGACTTATCTAAATGTAGAAAACTAATGAAAGCAATTGATTATTAAAGTGAAACTATTGAAATGTAAGATGCTTGAAAACATAGTGTAGTATGCAAAAAGACCTAAAGAATTACCTATAAATGAAAATAAAGCCAAACAAAAAGCCAAGGATGTAAATGATATGCAATTGGAAATGTATTGAAACCTAGAAATATCTCTGAAACTCTGAAATTGCTGCTTTTTAGGCCTGGTGGGACTCATTTGCCTTTTTGGGATTCATTTGCCACTATAGGAGGATGCGTCCTCTTTTGTTGGAAAGTGTCCCAGGAGTGAAATTTCAAGCTGAAACTTTGCAAGCTTTTGAAGATGGATGAAATCAACACTTTCCCATTGATTTCATGCAAATTAGATGGATATTTTGCACTAGATTTGAGTTTCTGTGATTCTTGACAAATTTTCATGACAACTTTGACAACATTTGGAACTTCATCATTTTTGACATTTTTCTTGAATTTGCAAACCTGTAATCACACATTAAAGAGGGTAAAATTTGTTGATTGTTAGAGGATAGGGGTTTTCCTTGGTCAAACCCCTTTTACATAATTAAACTAAAATGAAGGATGATGTAATGAAACATGAACATGAAATAATGGAATTAATACCTTGCCATGATGTTTGATCATGAATTTCTACAACAAAACATGAAGAATCTACCCTTAAATGTGTGAAAAGTGATCTTGAATCACTTGGAATGTTAAAACCCTAGCTTGCTTGACTGGGATATATGTTGAATGATGAATGAATGATGATGATATATGAATTAGGGTTTATAGGCTTCATTTTATAGGAAATCCACCTAATTTTTCCATTAATTTGATCTCCAAGGATGACATGGAGGAAAATAAAAATAAAAATCCAAAATTTCTTGCTCAAAACTCAAAACTGACCCAAATGGGACTAATTTTCCATGCTGGGTGACTTAGTCTCACCTGACAGGGACTAATTCACCCAAAGTGGTGAATTAGTCCCAAAGGGGTCCTTTTGATAGCTAAAATGTTGGGGAATGAGGAATTTTAGTTCTTATGTTGATTTCATTGCGTATTTGTGTGTCATAGAAAAAAGGACCCTTTGCTTGACATCAGATTAATTCTTGATAAAATGGACTTAATGAGGCCTTAATCTAGTGTTGTAAGGCATTTCATGCATCCATACTAGATCTTGGACCCTTCTACACTAAATAAAATATGTTTATTGATGTCTTGTAAAGATGTAAAGTCTTGTAAAGGACTTTCATACTTTTCTAGACCTAATTAACCTATTTCTCCCTAATTCAGCATTATAAAATGAGTTTAATAACATTATCACATCAGTATAGAAGGATCTTAATGTAAATTTAATGTTAAACTAGTGTTGTAATGTGATTTACACATTCACATTGGTTCTTGTGCATTTCTAGGCTATGTGGACCTAATTTTAGTGTTATAAAGTGTATTTAATCACACTTTCACATTGATTTATGTGTCCCAAGCACTATTTAACATTTACATTATCACTAATATGTCTTAGTTGACCCATATTGTGCATCCCAAGGCTTTAATTGATCAAATACCCAACAAGATGACATTTTAGACCTTATTTCCTGATTTCTTAGCTTCTTAGGTGTCAAAATGGCCCTTGTGGGACACATTTTCCATGCATGGAAAATCAGTCCCATCCAGGTGGGACCCATTCACCATGTGTGGAAAATGAGTCCTATCTAGCCCCTATTTTTAACTTTGAGTGGGAACAAGTGAAATTTAATGTTTATTTTCACTTCGTGTCGGCTTGTGATGAGGTATAATCGGGTACTAAGGAACAATTGTCTATAAATAAGTGTTTTTATTCTCATTTTAAATTGAACAAAAATATCTCTTGCTCATTATTACATCTCTCATCTTTAATTCAACATCTATCTTCTATCACAAGTCAAGCAAATTAGGGATTTTTCATTATAACTCTTCAAGTTAACTTTTTAAAGCATCCAAGGGTTGATTCTACATGTATTAACACTATAGAATTACAAGATCAATCATCATTTCAAGGTAATTTATTCCATTATTGCATGCTTCATTACTTTATTTTACCAATTTGGTTTAATTACCTAAATGGGGTTTGACCAAGGCAAACCCCCATGCCTTAACAATCAACAATTCCTCTTTCTTGTTTTGTATGTATGCAGATTTAGGTCCTTTGGAAGCTTGAGAATCATTGAAAATTGCATTTAAAAGTCATTCAAGTCTTCTTCTCTTCATTAAAGTCAAAATATCGAGAAAAAGGCATTTTTCATACCTGATTCTGACAATTTCTAAAGCAGACACCTATAGAAGACATAAAGGAATATCTAAATCTACAAAATCAAGTCTTAATTTTTCAGATCTCTGAAGGAGGAATGATTTTCCAAGCATGGTAAATTAGTCCCATCTATGGGCCTGAAAACTATTTTTATCATAATCTAGCTCTTCATAAACAAAAACCTGTTTACAATAGTTTTCACCAGAACAGGGACTGATTCACCCTAGATGGTGAATGAGTCCTGTCAGGCTTGAGAAACATCATCAATCAACATTCTAGACATTCCAAATTCATCATATTTTTCCTAGGTGCACTCTGATTTTATCCATCCCTTTATGTTCTGCATATTTCATTCACTTAGTTCATTTTAGCAATACATAATGTGTTTTCAAACATTTCATACTTCATTAGTTTTGCATGTTTAATCAATCAATTGTTTAGATTAGTTGGATTCATAGCATTTCATTTAGTATTCACTCCATCACACATAACATTAATACCTTGGGATGTAGAATATCAAGCCATAGGGTCCTACTAATGATGTTGCAAAGGTAAATTAGGGTTAAGGAAACAAAGCTCAATGTGAAAGTGAGATTAAATATAGTTTACATCATTAAAATGAGGTCCACATAGCCTAGAAAGGAATTACAACATCCAATATGAATGTGTAAGACACATTACAACACTATATTAGAGTTAAGTTTAATTCATAAGCCTTCTAAATTAATATGAGAATGCATTCAAATATATTTTATAATGTTGAATTAAGGAAATGTAGGTTTATTAAGTCTAGGGAGGCATGCAATTATTTTACAACACCTTTACAAGACATCACTAAATGCATTTTAATCAATTTACAAGGGTCCAAAACTAGTGTGGATGTGTAAAACACCTCACAACACTAAATCAAGGCCTCGTTAAGCCCAATTTGTCATCAATTAATCCCAAATCAAGCAAGCAAAATGGGATACTTTTTTTGTGTCCACAATTAGCCCCCACTTTAGTGAGAGGATGAACATGATTCAAACTCACACTAAAGTAGGCATTCAAGAACTTTCCAATCATACCAATGCTAATAGAAAATGATGAAAAAGATCAAAGGAGGTTAGGAAAACCCCCAGGATCCAAGATCCTAAGTCAAACCAACGTGAGTGGAAAAGGACATGAACAAGGTGAATGAATTGCAACAAAACAAGATACATGAAATGGCATACTCACTCTGGGGCAACGAAACTCATGACTATCTTTCAAGTGAGAAGGCTCAAGTATACTCAATCTGGGGCCATGAAACTTTTGGTTGTCCACGGGGTGAGAAAGCCTGGGCAAAAGGTGAGAAACATACACTCATGGCTGGTATGTACTCACACACAAGCAAGTGGCTATGGGGAAATTTGTGCCTCGAAATGGGTTTCCTGCTCAACCATACCAAAGTTATACCTCCTAATAACTTTAATAAGGTGCCACAAAAAATGATCTTCAAGCTCTATGAGGTAAGGAAAACTTCCTATGCTTGACACTCATAGACAAATAGGATGGCACCACAGGCATGCAATCTGTATTCATATGATTTTTCTTAGTTTGTGCAAGGTCTCATCTTAGGGGACATCATGCTTCATTTTTCGAAGAGAGGATGCATCAAAAAAAGTATCACACTCTTGGAGGGAATCAAGCCTAATGACTCCACCAAGAAAAGGATGCATCGCAAGAAGAAAGAAATCATACAATGATGTGTGAGTGGTAATGTATGCCCCTACTTTAAAGTGGTTGCTAACACCATTATTGTGAGTAATTACTTTAATGTAGAAGAAGGAGAACACGGGAGCTTACTTGGAAATCCCTATGCCATGCCATACATTTCCTATAAGCTATGTCATGAAAAATGTAGTATGTCACATGTGAGCCAACTTAAGGTATGTCATCCACATCCCAAGCTTTCTCATATATGTTCATGAAAGGTTAAAAACTAGCCAAAGGTGGCAATGACAAGTGACGTATGAGTAAAAGGATACATAACCCCTTGTCCCCACTTAGTGTAGGACAAAGGTGAGCCAAAGCAATGGAAGAAATGCATGCTAGAGTGAAAATCATTATCAATTAGAGGAATTAGGTTCCCTCATAGAAGGAAGAACACAAAACTCCTTAAAGTGTTGGATTTTATGACTCAAAGCTTTAAATTCATTAGTGGAATGAACATGAACTCTATGATATGTACAAAATGAAGTCTTGTAATAGAATTTCTTTCGACTTCTTGGAGGAAGGGTGATCAAGTGATCTTGGAGAATTATTGAAAAGACACCCTCTTGATCAATGGGATAATGGGTTGCTATAGTTGGTGAAAAAGATATATCTTGATTAGCTGTACAAGATGTCATACCTATGCAAGACTGTTTAGATTGCAAGATTTTGTTCCCGTCTATGCAAGAGGGTGTAAAATCTAACAAACAAAAATCATTAGTGTTTTGTGAGCTAACATTGACATTATGTGAGGAGTTCATTGTTTATGGCATGTTTTGTAAAGGATGATTGTCAAGACCTCTAGTGTCAATGAGTTCATGATGTATGATTGTTAAGGTTGGATTAGGAGAATGTTGTGTGAGAGTATTGATGTTGAGTGAAGGCTTGGCAATTTCTATCAAAGGATAATAACCAAGACCGTAAGTTGTTTGTTGTGTGATAGGATCTATAGGGACACGAATACCTTGTTCGTTAGCACCACATCCTTTTCCATTGTATCCAAATTGTTTCGTAAGTTCATAACCTTTTCCATAAAGCATTTTCATTACTTTTGGATTAGGCTATTGGTTATTTTTGTCTTCATTAAAGGTTGTTGTGTAATTTGTTTTGTTTTGGTCTAAAGTGGTTGAGGTGGATGCTTTTGAAGGATCATCCATGAGTGGTGGTGTGAAGTCTAAGGAACCCCAATCATAATCTAATAGCTTTGTTACTTGTTCAAGATGTTGTTGTTTGTTTTTTGGTTGGACAGGTTCCACTTGTGTGGTTGGTGTTAATGTTTTTAAATGATTTGTGTTATTTTTCTCAAGGTTTAAAAAACTATTGGGATTAGGGTTAGCTTCAAGTCTGTACACTTTGTTGTTGTGAATGTATTTAATTTTTTGATGAAGAGTGGAAGGTACTACATTCATTTCATGAATCCATGGTTTTCCTAGAAGGAGATTATATGAAATTTTATGCGGCATAACATGAGTTTGTGTATCCAATGTGGCTACTCAAATTGTAATAGGAAAAGTAATCACACCAAGTGATTGTTTTTCTATATTGTCAAAGCCCTTAATAGATAAAAAATCAGGTTGAATTTTGATCTATCCACACAAATCCTATCCAAGAGGTTTACTCTACACACATTAAGAGCAAAGACATTGTCAACAAGGGTTCACTTTATCCTTGTTGTATTGTATTGAGATATTATTTGGAAAGATTCATTTTGTTTTCAAATGTCCAAAGGGGGGAGTTCACTTTGGTGGAAAATAATGTCAACATTCAATCCTTGAATTATAGATGTTATGTCATTTGGTTGTGCATTATAAGGGATAGGAACTTGTTGTGAGGTTGTTTGAAGCATAGTGCGATAGGTAGGTAAAGTTTCAAGAAGGTCCCAAAGGGAGATCTTTGCAGGAGTTCTCTTAAGATGTTCAAAAAGATCACACTCCCTTAATCGAGGGGCACTAGGAAGTATAGAATTAGGAAAAGGTATCTAGAGATTGAGGTTGGTTGTTGTGGTTGCGGATTGTTTCTAGTGTTGTATGTGTTAGCTCTCAAAAACGTAGGTTTGAACCATGAAAGGTTGCCAAGATTTCACAACGTTTAAGGGTAATCGAACAAGGCTTGAAACAATCAAACCTTCTACTCTTCAGGTGCTGCTAGACCTAGGCGGGTGAACCTCTCTTGAACAATGCAGGCTTATCTTCTCGTTATCCTTCTAATGCTTTGTCCACAAGGGTAGATGAGAGTGAACAAATGAAATCAAACTTGATAGCAATCTTCAGATCTAAATCCTAAAATACTTAATTAACAGATATAAAGAAACTGAGTGAATTCAAATAATGAAATTGCAAAGACCAGTGCCTTATTAGGTATGCAGAGTCAAATGAAATAGAAGTGTGCAACTTATTCTGGTAGAAAATCAAATTGCAGGCATATGATCTGTTCATAACTTGTATAAACAATGCAAGATTATGACTATTGAGCTCTTCTTTAATAATCCAAATGAATCTTCCTGATTACTGTGACCAACGAAAAGGATTTAATCTCTACTTGAGAGAACCAGTTAATTAATCACACAAATACAGCAAATGTGCACTGATAAACCAAAAAAAAACTTGTTACATCAATTTAAACAACCAAAAATAATCAAATTGGAGACAAGTTCAACAATACTTTTCAATAAACTTAACATACAATTGAAACCAGAAATAACCTGCCACACCAGCTGATTCACATTGAATTCGCCATTTAAAACATGCACATAGTCTCTAATAAGAGAAATCTATTCTACTGTAGCCATTTGACTACCTATTGCTTCTAATCTAAAACCTGATATCTCTTCAATTACAATCAAGGTGCATATTTATACACCAACATTAGAAAATAAATTATTTTGGAAATCCATGTCAGCCACCATAAAATTTAGGCAAAACCAAGTCAGCCTGCAATGGTTAAAATTCCATATGTTGGCCCACAGCTTTCGAATTTCTATTTTCACCAGTGAGCAGTCAACGAGACACAACATATCATCATGTCGAAGGCAATTCAAATGCTTCATCCCCATGCTCTGCATTTCACGCTCGCCATGACCACCCATTCGTTATACTGAAGTAGACAAATATCACCTCTGTTTTGCTATAGCCCAAGGTCATTGGTGAGATGTTACATAGATTTGATTATGTTTTGTCGAAATGCACCTTACCTCTAATATGTCACCATAACAACCAGCTAGTTATATCGAAGCCACATAGTAGTCTTTCGTTCATTTGTGCTTCACCATAACTCTCAAGTATCGTGGAGACCCCACACTGACCATTTTAAGTTTCACCGATAGCCAAAGATTCATATCCCAATCGTTGAGACACCAATGCACCCATACCGACAAAAAATATTTGTCCAATGTATGTCGTTGTAGCCTATCACACTTGGGGAGATGTTATATAGAGTACACAATGCTTCACAGAAACACACCGAGCATATACCAATTCACCAAGACAATTCAGAACTCCCATCGAAGATCCTTCATCATATTCCAGCAGTGAGACCGAAGGTCACTCATTGAGACCCTACGGAAAAGTAGCCAAGTCTGGTTGAAGATAATCCATAATGCACTTGTCGCTGAGACACCCTAATTTCGGTAAGATGCTATCCCGACCATTTGACTCCCGCCGATGAATCCTCTCACACACACAAGTCGAGGAGACAAACAAAACTCAGCGAGACTCTATCCTAAAATCCATAAGATATGCTGATAGGAGCCTCCACGGTCACTGAAACAATATGGATGCAATGTCGATAACTGCCAATAGACAAATGCTAGTTGCCACAACAGAGAACATATCATGCCGAAAACCACCTGGAAGAAAAATCCGTTCGCTGTGACAGATAATAAGTCTTGTCGATAGGCAACACAGACTTATTGCAAGCAGAAGAATCACAATGGGTCAAGGAGACAAGAATGAACCTATGCCGATATGGACCCAAACATGAAAAATGCACAACATGATTGATTGAATGGGACAATATGGCAAACCATAGATGAAAAATGCATATGGTCGGACCAAATCAGGAAATTTAATGAATGAAATCAACTGTAAAAACACCATATTTTTATAGTTCCAACAGTGGCTCCGTCTGGGGATGAATGATAGTAAGATCATTGCAAGGATCCAAAATCATTAGGTGAGCAGACCAGACACAAAATGAGAAAACTAGAAATGGAAAAGAGACAGATGGAAAGAATGCAAGATGGAGGTGAATCAGAACCCTAAAATACTGTGCAAGGAAAAGAATTTTAAAGAGAATAAGTAAGAGTTGTCCATGCACTGGCAACCCTTAATCCTCTGTGTGTTACAATTTGAAACTCAAATCATACTTTCCCCTATCAAATAGTTGGTTTTGTTTTGAGTCCATCAGATTTCTCTTGAAGACACAGATGCAATCTTTCCTGTCACTGAAAGTTTTTAGAGAATCACTATGCTTAGCTTGGCCCAAAATCCCTACATCATCCTGTAATTCAAGCTCTTCAACATCTTGGGACCAACCCCTGTTATCTTCAATACATAAAATGCATGAATATGAAATACAACTTTTTACATTATTTCTCTCACTGTTATGAATTTTGAAACATACTCCTAGCTGTATTGAAAATTCATTATCAAAGTGCTTCTCTTGAGAATCAAAAAATTTTGTTGTATCAATGTTGTCTGAAACAAACAAATATGAAACTCTTTGCATCTCTTTAGTATCACTATTTGGAATCAACATTAGATTATAACTCACATCTCCAGTATCTAGCATATATGAATCAATCAAATCTAGAATTCTATCATCTTTGGTATGTAAATAAATGTCTTCTTCACATGAATTAGAAAATTCAGAACCACATACCTCCTTCTGAACAAACACAGACCTTTGATCAATACCAAAAGTATCACCATCATTCCAAGAAATACATAGGGAGTCATAAGAATCCTTACACAAAGATTTTTCATTGTCAAAACAAATTTAAGTTGGACACAAAACTTCAAGATCACCTTCATGTGCACATCCCTGGCATTTAGAAGTAAACCAATCTGCAATCTATTCACTAACAAGTGAACAAGTCTCTATATTTTCATCACTACAATTAAACTCCTCACTTTTTTCATCATCAAAAGGAAATCCAATACCATCAGAGAAGGGGAAAATAGAAACATCATCAGTGCAGTTATTTATTCCATCATTTTGCTTGCTGAAACTATTTCCTCCTCATAAAATGGATTTGAAAATATCTGAAACTTACTCATTGACACACCTTGGCAAACAATCATCTGATCTTCATTTAACTCTTCATCATACAATGAATTTTAAAAAATTTGGAGATCACTTTCAAATGTACAAACCTCATTATGATCAAATGTATCTTCATAACTTTCAACTGTAGCTAGAGGTATTGTATACTTACTATCTGATGAATCATTATCTCCTATTGCAACTTCATCCTGATCTTCATAAGGAGTAGAAGAATCCCTTGACTACATATCAAACTCCTCAGGTTCATCATTAGCATTAGAATATTCACAACAAACACTGCTCTCTCTGTGACAATCTATTGTGCAAGAGATAAGCACTGCACCCTCATCCTCCTCAACACGGTGAAAAGTATTTGAGGCTAGATATACTATGTGATCTTCTTCATTTTTTTTCCATCTGCATTCCCTCTTCTTGCATTCTTTCAGCTACAACACAATAATCTGGGGAATGTGGCTTATCACAAAAATCACAAAAGTAATTGTTACTTACCATATAAGTTCCTTTCTTGCTCAATGGATCAGGAGCATCCTTTCTTCCAGGCCTAGCTGTTATAGGTTTGCTGTCCTTCCAATCTATATTAAAAGGCATGTTATGCAACCTTTGCCTTTTGTTCTTGTATGAGTTGCTTTGTTGAGAAACCCTTGGAATATCTCTTTTATTGATTATCCCAACAACCTTCCTAATGTTTTCAATTGTTTGCACCATCTTCTGTGCTCTAGCCAAATCTCTTGGGAATTTATTTCTCAGCTCATACCCAATCTTTGGATCAAAAGAATTCAAATAAATACTCAGTGCTACAGAATCTGGTAACTTTGATCCAAGAGGAATCTTATTCTGCAACTTATTGAATCTCTGATTGAAATCATAAATTGTATCACTTTGATCTTTCTAAATGTGTATTAATTCACGAAGAGCATAATCTGGTACACTTAGATTCCCAAACTGCTCGAGGAATTGATCTTGAAATCCTTGAAGAGAATCAATTGAGATAGCTGGTAGGCTGTTGAACCAATCCCTAGCATCTTCAACAAGTGATATCATAAATAGCCTCATGCGTAAATCTTCATAGGGCAAATCCAAATCTTGGATAAAAGAATCAAAACTTCTTAAATTATTTTTAGCAGTGATTGCATCATTTCCTGTAAACCTTGGAACCATGCCCCTCCAACTATTATCCATTGGATAAGGGGATAACTGAATCCCTGACAAATCAAACTGTCTAATCATTTTTGTATGCTGATAAGGGGGAGCATTATGTGGGTACTAATACTGGTACATAAGACCATAATGCATATACTACTGACCATGAGGAGCTCTAGCATGACCTCCCTAGAATTGAAATCCTCCTCCATTCATGTTTAAAAAATTGCAAAAATTCTTTCAGAGTTGCCACCTACTTTTCTAAAAGAAGGAAAATCATTATTTCTGATCTATTTCCCAATGGAATCACTCTTTCTGAAAATTACAACTTTTCCTCCAATAACTCTATAATGTGGTCTTCAATCGAATTTTCTGATATAATCCCCAACAGAGTCGCCAATTTGTTAGTTGTGTGACTCGGATGGGGAGCTACAAACTACACAATTATGAATCTCTATTTGAAGACCTGATTTAAAAATTTGTATGACTCTATAAGGCATGGCTATCTACCACCAGATTTTCTCAAGTTATTCCCCAGTAGAGTCACCAATTTGTTAGCTCTCAAAAATGTAGGTTTGAACCACGAAAGGTTGCCAAGATTTCACAATGTTTAAGGGTAACATAACAAGGCTTGAAATAATCAAACCTTTTACTCTTCAGGTGCTGCTAGGCCTAGGTGGGTGAACCTCTCTTGAACAATGCAGGCTTATCTTATCATTATCCTTCTAATGCTTTTTCCATAAGGGTAGATGAGAGTGAACAAATGAAATCAAAATTGATAGCAATATTTAGATCTAAATCCTAAAATACTTAATTAACAGATATAAATAAACTGAGTGAATTCAAATAATGAAATTGTAGAGACTAGTTCCTTATTAGGTATGCGGAGTCAAATGAAATAGAAGTGGGCAACTTATTCTGGTAGAAAATCAAATTGCAGGCATATGATCTGTTCATAACTTGTATAAACAATGCAAGATTATGACTACTGAGATCTTCTTTAATAATCCAAATGAATCTTCCTGATTACTATGACCAACAAAAAGGATTTAATCTCTACTTAAGAGAACCAATTAATTAATCACACAAATACAGCAAATGTGCACTGATAAACCGAAAGTAAACTTGTTACATCAATTTAAACAACCAGAAAGAATCAAATTGGAGACAACTTTAGCAATACTTTTCAATAAACTCAACATACAATTGACACCAGAAATAACCTGCCACACCAGCTGATTCACATTGAATTGACCATTTAAAACATGCACATAGTCTCTGATAAGAGAAATCTATTCTACTGTAGCCATCTGACTACCTATTTCTTCTAATCTAAAACTTGATGTCTCTTCAATTACAATCGGGGTGCATATTTATACACTAGCATTAGAAAATAAATCATTTTGGAAATCCATGTCAGCCACTGTAGAATTCGGGCAAAACCAAGTTGGCCTACAACGGTTAAAATTACATATGTTGGCCCTCAACTTTCGAATTTCTATTTTCACTAGTGAGTAGTCAGTGAGACACAACATATCGTCATGTCGAAGGCAATTCAAAATGCTTCATCCCTGTGCTTTTCATTTCACGCTCGCTGTGACCACCCATTCGTTATACTGAAGTGGAGAAATATCACCTCTGTTTCGCTGTAGCCCAGGGTCATCGGCGAGATGTTACATAGATTTGATTATGTTATTCTGAAATGCACCTTACCTCTAAGATGTCACCGTAACAACCAGCTAGTTATACCAAAGCCACATAGTAGTCTTTCATTCATTTGTGCTTCGCCATAACACTCAAGTATCATGGAGACCCCACACCGACCATTTTAAGTTTCACTGAGAGCCAAAGATTCATATCCCAATTGTCGAGACACGAATGTACCCATACCAACAGAAAAGCTTTGTCCAATGTATGTCGCTATAGCCTATCACACTCGGGGAGATGTTATATAGAGTACACAATGCTTCACTGAAACACCCCAAGCACATAGCAATTCACCAAGACAATTCAGAACTCCTGCCAAAGATCCTTCATCATATTCCACCGGCGAGACTGAAGGTCACTCGCTGAGACCCTATGACGATGTAGCCAAGTCTGGCCGAAGATAATCCATAATGTGCTTGTCGCTAAGACACCCTAATTTCGGTAAGATGCTAGCCCAACCATTTGACTCCCACCGATGAATCCTCTCACACACACAAGTTGTGGAGACAAAAAAAACTCGGTGAGACCCTATCCTGAAAGCCATAAGATATGCCAATAGGAGCCTCCATTGTCGCCGAACCAATATGGATGCAATGTTGATAACTGCCAACAGACAAATGCCAGTTTCCACAACAGAGAACATGTCATGCCGAAAACCACTAGCAGGAAAAATCCATTCGCTGTGACAGATAATAAGTCTTGCCGATAGGCAACACAGACTTATTGCAAGCAGAAGAATCACAATGAGTTGGGGAGACAAGAATGAACCTATGCCGATATGGACCCAAACATGAAAAATGCACAACACGATTGATTCAATGGGACAATTTGGAAAACCATAGATGAAAAATGCATATGGTCAGACCAAATCAGGAAATTTAATGAATGAAATCAACTGTAAAAACACCATATTTTTATAGTTCCAACAGTATGTATGAGCAACTGTATGAGGACTTGGTTTTTGTGAAATGTTATTCTGATGTGGGTAAAGGATAATTTTGGGTTTGTTTGAAGGTGAATAAAGGATAATTTTAGGTTGTTTGTGAGTTTTTTGTTTATGTGAAGGGGGTTAAAAATGAGTTGAGGTTGAGTAATATTAACATCCCTTGGTGAATGAGAGTCTAGCATGGGCTCTTCATTTTCTTCCAAAGGCATAAAATTATTATCAATGTTATGCTTGTCTTCTATATGATATTTAGTTTTTAGGAGAACTACAAACTATGTGTTCTTAACAAGTAAGGATTGGTTCTTCCAAAAGGACTTCATCACAAGTATGGGAATGATCAATGATGAGATTATCAAGAGTGGGATGATTAGAAGAAGGTACTAGTTGAGTGTCCATGGTCTACAAGGTCTCAGTCTCTTGTTCCATATTATCTACCTTGATAGAAGAGCTTGCAATATGGTCATCCAAGTTTGAAGTTTTTAAAATAGCATCATCACAAGTGGGGGATGCATCAAGAGAAGAACCATTATGATTTTCAAATAGATTTTCCCAAATGGTAGGAGCATTAGATAATGAAGTGTCAAGATTGTCATGCCTTTTAATAGGGGTATCTTCAAACACCAACCTATCCTCATGGCATCGAGGAGTGATATTAGGAGAAGGAAAATGTTGATTGTCATGGTTATGGAGATTAGGTAAGGTGATGTTTATAAAATTTTCTATGATTTCATCCTCTCATTTTCTAGTGTCTTCCCAAGATGAAAGAGGAGAGGGGCAATCAAGACTCTCAATGCTTGAATTTTATTTCACCAAGATACCTTCATCACTAATAGGAGAGGTATTGGGAGGAGAAAAAGTATGATCGTAATGATTATCTACACTTGCATCCTCTTGTGTTATGACATTCTTACAAATCTAAAAGGTACTATGAGGGTATGCAACATGCTTATCAAATGTTCTACTTTGTTGTCCTAGATTATTTCCATGAAAAATAGAATCATACAAGCCATTTGATATTATAGAAACATGGAATGCTTGAAGAGAACACATACTAACATGAGAAAGTAAATAAAGTGCAATGTAATAACTTAAAGTGAAATATTTAAATGTAATTTTCAGATGTGAAATGTGGTAATTTTTTTATTACATTATGCAACAACCTAAAAAATGAAATGTGGTAAATGCAAAGGTGAAATTGAGCAATGCATGAAATGAAATATTTTGAGTTATATCTAATGAAATGCATGTTATAGAAACTTAGGAAACTGATGTAGCTAGGTAATGACACCAAATAGAAGCTAAAAAATAGAGTTTTCAGTTCTGTAAAAGGTAGATTCAGGGGTGAAAAGGGAATGATCCACCCAAGGTGGTGAATGAGTCCCAATGGGGATTTTTTTCATAATTTTCTAAAAATTTTGAGTGATTTTGATGTATTATGTGCTCTATGATATAGACCTAAGATGCAATTGCAGAATTTTAGAAAATTTTAATGATTTAACATGCAAAAATGCAACCTATATGCACTTTTCGATAATGTAAAATTTGAAACCTAGCATGCAAATTAATCCATGAAAACCCTAATGTAAGGTCAATGTAAGCTAGATGAAGGACTCCAAATTAGAAGAGAAAATTATTCTAAAGTTGAGCTCACCAAAATGTAAACAAGGATTTTGGCACCTAATGGCTTTCTTGCAATTCTAGGGTTTTTCATTTGAAAGGAGAAAGATGGGCCAAAATGCAATGTAAAAACTCAAGATTAATGCAAAATGAATGAATTGTGTCTAAATGGACTTATCTAAATGCAAAAAACTAATGAAAGATATTGATTATTAAAGCAAAACTATTGAAATGTAAGATGTTTGAAAACATAGTGTAGTACGCAAAAAGACCTAAAAAATTACCTAGAAATGCAAATAAAGCCAAAACCAAGGCAAGGATGTAAATGATATGCACCTGGAAATGTATTAAAGAATAGAAATATCTTTGAAACTCTAAAATTACCACTTTTTAGGCCTGGTGGGACTCATTCACCACTACAGGAGGATGAGTCACATTTTGTTGAAAAGTGTCCTAGGAGCGAAATTGTGGACTGAAACTTTGCAAGCCTTTGAAGATGGATGCAATAAGCACTTTCCCACTAATTTCATGAAAATTGGATGGATATTTTTCTCTAGATATGAGTCTTCATGATTCTTAACAACTTTTCATGACAACTTTGACAACATTTGCAACTTTATCATTTTTGGCATTTTTCTTGAATCTGCAAACTTGTAATCACACATGAAAGAGGGTAAAATTTGTTGATGGTTAGAGGATAGGAGTTTTCCTTGGTCAAACCCCTTTTAGGTAATTAAAACAAAATGAAGAAATGATGTAATGAAGCATGAACATGAAATAATGGAATTAATACCTTGTCATGATATTTGATCTTGAATTTCTGTAGCAAAACATGAAGAATCTACCTTTAAATGTGTGAAAAGTGATCTTGAATCACTTGGAATGTTAAAACCCTAGATTTCTTGTCTGGTATATATGAATTAGGGTTTAGAGGCTTGATTTTATTGGAAGTCCACCTATTTTTTCCATTAATTTGATCTCCAAGGCTAACATGGAGGAAAATAAAACTTAAAATCCAAAATTTCTTGATCAAAACTCAAAAATGACACAAATGGGACTAATTTTCCATGCTAGGTGACTTAGTCCAACTTGGTAGGGACTCATTTCCCTAGAGTGGTGAATTAGTCCCAGAGGGGTCCTTTTGATATTTGGAATGTTGGGAAAATAGAAATTTTAGTTCTTATGTTGATTTCATCGGGTATTTGATCAAATTATACCTTGCAATGCACAATATGGAGCGATAGGGGCCTAGTAATTATGATGTAAAGGTCAATTAGGGATAAGGACACAAATTTCAATGTGAAAATGTGATTCAATAGACTTTACATCATTAAAATGAGGTCCACATAGCCTATAAAGGCACAAAATCCAATGTGAATGTGTAAGACACATTACAACACTAGATTAGAGTTAAGTTTAATTAACAAGCCTTCTAGATTAATATGAGTATGCATTTAAATATATTTTACAATATTGAATTAAGGAAAGGTAGTTTTATTAAGTCTAGGGAGGCATGAAAGTCTTTTACAACACTATACAACACCTTTACAAGACATCAATAAATGCATTTTATTCAATTTGAAAGGGTTCAAGACCTAGTGTGGATGTGTAAAACACCTAACAACACTAAATCAAGGCCTCATTAAGTCCAATTTGTCATCAATTATCCCAAATCAAGCAAGCAAAAAGGGATACTTTTTCCGTGTCCACAAATTTGAAGGTTCTAGGGGTTGAAATGGTCTATTTACCATGATGGAAGGGAATTTTTAAGGAAAATTGATTAAAATTAATTAATTTTATCAATTTGGATACCTAGAAAAGTGTGCATAAGGCAAGTGATTCTTGGAATTCCATTTTGGTCTTAATATTTCAATTTTGGTTCCTAAAATGGAGAAAAAACCTAGTAATTTTTGGAAAACAAATTAATGACTTCAATTTTGAATTTGAGGTGAATGAGCATGAATTGGTTATTGATTTTATCCATTTTTAAAATGCATATACACAAATAAGATGTTTGATATGGTACACCAACTTTGGATGACACTTTTGGAAGCAACAAACTATGTTTTATTTCATTTTCTACAAGAATTTAAGTGTCAAAAAAAGGGCCGATTTGGAAACCACTTTTTGATGTTTTAGATAGTTGAATAAATCTATAAATACAACCTTTTATGATGTCAATAGGAAGAAATCAGAAGCATAAAGTTTGAGGAAAGTGTAGAAAATTAGCTTTCCAAGAGGAAAGGGATAGAAGAAGAGAAGAAGAAAGTTACAGGTGCATTTTATGTGTATAAGGCAGCCATGAGAGTTGTAGGATTAAGGGAAAAATCATATTTACAAAGAGGATCTAAGCCAAGAAAGTTGAAGGAAAAATACTTTGAATATTTGAAGGCATGAAGTGTGTAGAAACCCTCATAAAATTTTTGAAATTTATTTGTAGAAATCCTCAATATATGTAATTGTTTTTGAGGATTTTTTTTTGTATGTGTGTACATGTGAAAGTGATAATAAAGATATGTTTCATATTTTGTTACAAAGTATATATTTTCCTTGATATATGTGCAAGAATGTGGGTTGGAAAATATGTAAGGGTTACAAGATTGGGTAGTTTGATAAGACCCCCTAATATTGATTGCATCAAGGAGTATTTATTTCTCTAATGTAAATAGTAAGGTAGGAAAAAAAAAAGCTAGTGAAAAGGACAAAGGACAAGGAAAGTGAAGGGTAAGAGGAATGCAAGGATAATCATAATTACATAGATTGTGATAAAGATAAACATATAGAAAAAACTTATTTGAAGTTGTATATGGATTTGGATCCTCTATAGAACATTAAAAAGATGAATTTAAGATTGTTGCATATCTAAATAAGGAGAAGTGAATTTATTGGAGCTCCAAAATAGATAATAAATTTTCACAAGCTACTATGAGGAAAGGTATATGTGATTGAAAAGATAGGTCCCAAGATGAAGGTCGGTCAACCTATTTATTTTCCATAAAAATAACTAAATGGAACAAAAGTGGTTTATTTAATTGATGTGTTAATAAATAATCCCATTTTCATAAAATTTAAGTTTAGAATTTGGTTTGAGACTAAAAATCATCCTAATACACATTCCTTCAGATGTATTATTAGGTTCTCTAACACACTTGTAACTCAAATAAAATATTAGATATTAGCCACATCTCCTAAAAATTTAATCAAATTACAAAGAATAAAATATTAGTATCCAAAGATATTTATATGTAATGGGCCACCTTTTATTAGTAATAGGTGTTGTACACCTTGTGTAATGTGATTTTTTTAATTATATAATTTAATAAATATTTATTTTTGGTGCATCATTAGAAGATGTGATTAGCTACATCAAATATTATTTTGAGTCCACTTGTAAAGTTGTATCATTGTTGTAATGCCCCAAGCCAACATGATTAGAAAAAACTAATGGAACAATTTATTTTGAAACAATGATAGCATAGTTATTGTTGATATGACAACAAATGTTGCACTTGCACAACAAAATGCACACAAGTGTTGTGTGAATCCAATGAAATAATGATAACAAAAAAAATGAAATCCTCATGATTACATAAGAAAGATGAGAACATATGAAGAAATAACACTTGTGGGATAAATCCACCACCACAAAGATATGAGAGAGAGGATGACACCTACATGATGATCAATTAATAATCTATTATTTTATTCTCTTGGAACACCACTCCAATGTAGGATGAGGGAATCATCAACATTCAATCCACACCTAGACACACTTACAACATTGAACACAAGGCCAAGCTTCATAGGAGGTTACCTAGCCAAGAGGCACAAACTCTCTGCTAATTGGAGCAATGATGGATCACTTCTAGCAAGCAACATGCTTCCCAAAACAAAGAGATTCCATAAATCTTGAACTATGAAACTCATCAATGAAATGACATAATGGGAAGACTCACAAGAAAAAGGGTGATAACTTCCATATAGAATATTTTTTTGAAAAAAAATGGATGACCCTTCGAATGATGAACAATTGAAAAGCTAAGAAACTAAGGATACTAGCACCCAGATGGGACTCTAGAACCTAGAAGGGGCACTAGCACTTAGAGAGGAAAATAGCACCCAAGAATTTACAACCATGTTAGCTACATTGGAGTCCCTATAGAGGAACTATCATCCTAGATAGTTAGAAAAATAAAGTTAGGGTTTGGTCCCCATGACATGCCAAATACCCTAGAATAACCTAACGGGTATGTGCAAGATCATGATGGGCCAAAAAGTGGCAATATGATGGGTATGTGGCTGATGACTATTTTCTTACCCAAAATTGATGAAACAAAAAGGGTTTTTAAAGGAGATTCTCAGCTTTCCACCAATATAAATTATGTTTAACTTTGAATTTTAATAAGTACTTCTTATTTATTTTCTATTCAAATTACAACTAAAGTCACGATTGATAGGCTAATTGAAAAACATCTATAGCTTTAAAACGGTATCACATTTTTTGAATTCAAAACATGCATCACATTCTATGCTTTGTGTACCTTATAGGATTAAAAAGAAAAAATGAATTTTATGAAGTTTTAACTGCTAAGGTGGCTCTATTATCTAGTTTTCTATATTTTTTTAAAATATTATAATAAAAAAATCATAATTAAATATTTAGTTGGAAAAAATTACAAAAAAATATGCATCACATTTGGGGCATGAGTCCTCTACTTATATTTAATCTTATAAAAATATTATCGTTTTATTGTGGTTAAAGTGGTCAAACGTACACCCACTTCATTTTTCTTTTCCCTAAAATTCTAAGCCACTGTATTGAAATTTCAAATTTTCACCAAATAAAATTTTAATTTTTTTAAACAAACCTAGTAGTTTAGAAACTACATTAAATTTTCTACAAATTATTTTCTTACATATTTTTGAAATAATATAGATAACTTATTCACATTTTTACGTCAAGTTGCCTAACTCTGATTTTTCTGAATTTTTTGCCACTTAAGGGCCTGTTTTTTCCATGATGATCCTGCACATACCCTAACACTACACCCAAAAATTGATAGACTCAAAAGGTGACAAAAATAATCCATACCATCTAGAGTGTTTTATCAATTGAGTAATTAAAACACTAAGAGCACAAAGGAGAAGGTTTATAGGGGTATTGTTACCCTCCCAATGTTTGTACCTACTACCTTAAGAAAGAAAACACATGGGGAAAGAGATACATGACTTCCCATGGTCTTCAAGAACACATAAGGGCCCCTAAGTGGTCCCTAAACATGACAATCCCCTAAGAGGAGGAATCAATGAACCAAATAATAGATTAAAAATTACAACACCACATGAAACAATTTTCCAAACACCAATGTTCATTATAAAAACCAAACAAATATTCCTAAGTTAATTTTATGTCCAAAACAAAATTTACTCTATGTTCATTTTATTCTAAACATGAAAGGATAGAAATCATACAATATCACACATATGTGCTCAAATTCAACTCTAAGGCACATAAATCAATACAATAAAGGTGCCACTAAATGGATTATTAAAATCCATGATCCCAAAAGGGAAGTTCATAATTTACATTATAATGACTAGAGGACTTAAATACCCTTCAACATCCATATATCACATAAACAAATGAAAGAAAGAATGATATAAAACATTAAAAATAATTACCAAATTGAACTTGTCACCAACTCCAAGTAAGATCCTCTAATCCCCAATGGTGTTTTCCATTCCACCCAATCTAATGAAATCAAAATATTCACTCCCACCATATTAGGAGATAGTCATATGGGCCACATGCACTCATTAGTATTAAATGCATTGGGATAAAGCTTACACATACACCATAGATGGATTATACACTAAACATGCACATCGTAGAAACACTCATCTAAAATCACAAAATGGATTAATCATAAGTAGGATCAAATACAATTCCTCATTAGGGAAAAAGTAATGAACACCAATAGCATATCACAAGATCGTCATTGGGAAAACTCACCAATGTCGCATCACATAATCATCATTCGACAAAATCACCAATAACACATCACAAAATAACCATTTGGATATATCACCAGCTATAATGATAATATCATCATTGTGTTACTCACCACTACCAAAATGCATGATCATCATTGGGTTAACTAACCATTGGAAAAACAAAAACATGCTAGAAACTATGATAAGATGCTAGAAAACTAGTTAGGGAGTGCCATCATGATGCTCATTAGTATGGCTACATGAAAAATCAAGTACTCCTCTCCTACATATGAGGATACTTGATCTTACAAGGCCCAATCTCTCTAAGTTGTCATGTATTACCAAAAATCCTTAGTTTCTACTAGTAGTCAAGGCATGAGAGGGGAATCCATTATATTTGTTAATTAATTACCCATGTTTCATTAATATCCACTTGATTAAATGAATCCCCACCCATGAGCATCCTAAAATAAAATTGGGTCAAGGACATGTTGGGAGCCACTCCCATAACCCTCTCTAGTACCTTCATCCTAAGCTCATCACACTCACCAATGACGGACAAAAAAAAGAAGCATAAATTCTATTTTCAACAAATTTTCACAACAAGATTCCAAAAAATTTGTTTCAACATTTCATGAAGTAAAAATCAATTCACACATTCCAAAACATCATTATTCACTTGAAACTTTAATTAAAAAAATTCAAATAACAAAAACAAAAAATTTCTTCAAAACACCATTAAAATAGCTTGTATATTCTTCAAAATTTTAATTTTAAAAATCAAAATTTTAACAATACCCTTTGTTTCCAAAGGTTTCCAAACCTCATTCAAAGCTATAAATTTTCATTCTTCTATTTTATATACAAAATGGGAATTATAACCACATTTGTATTAAAATTATGAAAAAATATAGAAAACAATTCTACAAATTGGAAATCTACAAAATAAAAGGCATTGAGAGGTTTTAACACTCCCCTAATCCTATTACAAAATTTAAATTGAAAGCATATGAGTAAATAAAAATAATTTAGAAGATCACCTCAAATTATGCTAAAATTCAAAATGGAGAATACTTCAAGCACACACCATGATCTCACGAATCTAATCATAAACACATTGCACTTCCAATTCCTATTCTAATAAATCTGATCTAATCAAGTACCCTTTCCAAATACTATTACAATCCATAAATCAAATTTCTCCAAGATGAGGGTTTTCTACTCTCACCATTTCTTCACAAATATACACATAGTAAAAATGAAATCCCTTTTTGCCTATTTCTTTAAATTTGATTTCCCTTAGTTTCCCTAAACTCCAAATAACTATTTAAAATATTTTCCTAATTAACACTCAACCTTTAAATTCATTATTTATGATAAAAAAGAGGAATTTAAACTATCATTTAAATATTTTACTTTAATCCAATTTCATAATCAAAATATGATTCATCAAGAAAATATGCAACTGATATAATATTTTTATGGAAAATGCAAAATTTAAGAATGTAGTGTAGAAAAATGTATCCCTCTACATTTTTACACTTAATTTGGGAATGATTAGCATTAAAATGGACCTAATTTCACCTTGATCTAGTGTTGTAATGTGTTTTATGCATTCACATTAGGTTTAGGAACCTTTTAAGCTAAATAGACCTAATTTTGCCTTAATTTAGTGTATTTGTTTACATCTTCACATTAAGTTTAGGACCCTTGTAAACTAAATGGACCTAATGGTGCCTTATTCAAGGTGTTGTAAAGAGTATCCAAACAATTTCACACTAATATAGGGTTTTATTAATTAATTGGGCTTATCTATGTCTTAATTGGCCCTATTTTGCATCCACAAGCCTTATTAAATACATTTTTTTGGACATAATCCTGAAACATATCAAATAACCAATCAAAATTTAGTGTTTTAGTTCATGTGTTCCAGATTTAATGGTATGGGACTCATATGCCACCTTGGGCTTATGAGTCCCACCTAGGTCTTGGGACAAGATTTTGAATTTCACATTAAACAAGACTTGTATTGGAGTTTGTGCCCCAATTTCGAGCCATTAGGACTCATATGCCACCTTGAACATATGAGTCCCACTCTAATTAGGACCTAATTTAAATTCAATTTTTTGTGCCTAATTTTATCTTCCTAGATATGATGTTGGCTTGTAGTGTTGTATTTTAGGAAATTTGGCATAAATGTTATTTCACTCATTTTCACCTAAGCAATCATATTTTCACCTAATCCTTTCAAGAGAGAATTCCTATTAGGAAGTTTGTGATTACAAGAGTATTTAAGGACAATCAAGAGCATCTCTAAGGAATTAAAGGGTAGATTTCTCCATCATTTTTTGTAGTAATTCAAGATCCATCATCATGTCAAAGGCATAATGCATCAAGCATGTGGTTGAGCTAGTGTTGTGATGTAGCATTCAAGATCCAAGTTGAGCATTGTTTCATATCTAATTCAAGATAAAGATATAAATTCTTTATGGCCACTTCATGTTAGCTTGAAAATTAACATTAGAAGACATCATTTGAGGTATCATTGTTCATGTTTCAATGTTTCATCATATAGTTTGATTACCTAAACAGGGTTTGACCAAGGAAAGCTATTATTTCCTAACAATCAACAAGTTTTTCCTTCTCTCTGCATGTGTGATTGCATATCTAGGTGTCTTGGAGCTTGAGATATTTTTGAATACTAAGTTGTAAGATTGAAGAAAGTTTTTAGAGGTGTCTCCTCACTTGCAAGATCATGGAAAGTCACATAAAGGTTACAAATCAAGGTTTCAGACTTAGAGATTTGGTGGGAAGAAAGCTATAGGAAATCACCATAGAGTACCAAAATTTTATCCAAACCCTAATATTGGGACTAAATCGCCACTTGTGGAAAATGAGTCCCAATAATAACATTTTCTAGGTTTCAGTGGATTCAGATTAGACACTATGAGATTCCAATTTTGGTACAAAACCCCTAGTCTAGGACTAAACCTCCCAAACTGGTGTATGACTCCCAGTGGGAATCAAACAACATAATTTTAGGGTTTTGGAGCTTGTTTTGGTTGCATCTTGCTTCCAGGTGCACCTCTGTTCATTTCAATTTGTTATCCTAATTTTCAATTTCATTTCCAAGGTCATCTAGTTAGGTTTTGGATGTTACATTCATTTCTTATCTTTCCAAGTCCTAGCTTGGTGGTGAACCCCCTTTATACATTTTTAGTCTTAATCACACCCTTAGGACAAGATTTAGAATATATATTTCGCTAACTCCATCCTTGGATTAAGATATCTAGGTTGTTCTTGAATGAAACTTGAAGAAAATTTGTCTAGGACCTCTAAACCCTAGTTTGTGTTCCACCTCTTAAAAAGGTGGAACATCTATTTTCTTTGTTTCAAAGAAATAATTTAGATCATATGCATACATTAGAATTTAATGCAAACAAAGGGATTATTGAATAAATTCTAGCTCAAATTTGGGTTAATACTGGTCAAATATTAATGTGAAGGACAATTCTTAGATTTTTAACAAATTTTATTTGTAGGATGTGCATGAAATCGCAATACTGTGTTTCACTTTTTGGCCAATATGGACATTTATATCAACATTTTTAACTAAATATTCATCTTTTGAGAACTATAGTAGATAAACCATTAAGAATTTAAAGATGATGTGAACTAGTGATTTGTGACAATTTCTGGGTAGATTCTAAATATATATTTTTAATTTTTTCTGAAATTAATCATAAATATTTCAACATCTCCTTTAATAAGTAGTTTTAAATAGAAGACAAAATCTTCAAAAGGTAATATTTGTGTCATACAACATGACTTTTTTTTGTAAAGGATAAAATTCTAGTTTTTGAAACATAGATTCTCAACATCAATATCTAAGGAAAGGATTTTTTTTCATAATTTTTTTTTACATATTTTTTTAAATTAATTTTTGAAGTCACTGTAACTATAATTTGGACATACATGTGTGTTGTCCAATATAAATTTTTTTGTATATATCAAAATCCAATTTTTTATTTTTTTGTGAAACAAGGACATCAATACCTAGGGAAATTGTATTTTTTGAAATTTTTCTACAATTGTTTACTATTTTTCCACCTCAGTAGAATGAAGAGCTTGATGCTCGAAGAAAAACCTATGTTTAGTAAAAATTGAAAATTAAATATGTGATAAAATGAAAACATGTCAAAACTATACTAGTTAGAAAGCTTGTTTCGAGGGCTATAGTCTTGCAAAATATCTTATCAAGTTAAGTTCATTTGAAGGTCCAACCCAGGGTTTGAAACTGAATTTTCTGAGAATTTTTTTATGTAGAATCCAATCCTGTCATACTTAAACCCTTCATTTGAAGGTGTTACCTTCACTTGAAGGGTCCTTCGAGTGAAGGCCACTATGCAAAAAAGTCATTATGTAGCATAAAAACATTATTTTATGCCAAAAACCTTTGAATGAAGGCTAGCCTTCAAGAAAAAGGTGTTTAGTTGCATACCTTCACATGAAGGTGCTCACTTAAAAAGTCCCTCCTACCCAAAAAAATTTTATTGTCCCAAAATTGAGACATGGTATTGTGATTTCACCCATGTGGTTCCTAATAATGTGGTTTACATATCACTATGTTGGGGGATTCATTCTCTCACTTGGTGAAATTTTTGTGTCCTCTACAATATATTTTCGGTGTCCTTAAATATAATATGATTTGCATTCAATACTTTATCTATAGCATATGCACACAGTGTCATATGGCTACTAAAGTGGGGGTCAAATGTAGCATCATAAGTTGTACTCATTTTAAGGTGTAATTAAAATTTCACTCTATTTGGAACTTGCTTTTGTAACCTCTCTATTAATGCATTTTAAACATTCCCTAGCATTGACCTTTCTTATTAACCCAAGAGAATGCATTAGTGCTACCCTAATAAGTTTCAAGTATCCCAGTCAAGATTGAAGCATCAAGATTAACATCCAATCAATCCATTTCATGCAAGATCAAGACCTTGGAGAGATGTGTTAGAATTCAATCATTTAAGGGTTTTCATTCAAGGGTTTGGTTAGTTGCAACATAGCATTGTTCATTCATCATTCCTTCCATTAATGTTTCATTTATTTTCAATGTTTAATTACCAAAATTGGGTTTGACCAAGGCAAACCCCCATTCACCAAAAAAAAAACAATTTTCTCCTCTTTGTATGTTTTTAGATTTGCAAGGGAACAAGGACTGAAGATTGATCAAAAGTGTAATTTTGCAATGTTTTCAAAGATGTCATCAAATTTTTCAAGTCACAATTCTAACTCTGAAATCTAGAGGAATCAGGAGTGCAAATCTAGGACCAAAGGAATATCAAAAAATATTTTGGATCCCTATAGCAAGATCCATTTTCCCTAGGGTAAATCTATCCTAGGAGGACACTCAATAGAATCTTTTGGTGATAGGTGCATAAAATCCTATATTTCTTAGATCTACCAAAATTTGATTATTTTTGTTTTTGTTATGCTTTAAATTGATGATTCAAGTTTCACATTACATAATTGGATTCATTTAGCATTTTTCATTTATCTCCCAAAAGTGTTGTTCACACTGATTTACCTTATCCTCAGTCATAAGGAAAACAATAAGATCTCAAATAAGGTTGACTCACCTAAGGATTGAAATTCACTCTTATCCTAGGGGATCTCTTTTCCTAATGAAATAGAGAAGATAGGCCCACACAAACCATTTCCCATCCATTTTGGTGAACCTATTTTTTTGTTTCAATTACTAACTCCATCTTATTTCATTCCAATTCTCATTCTCAAGAACTCTTTTCATATAGGTCAAGGCTCAACTTTTCTTTTTACCATCTATTCCAAGGCTTTGTGGGAGACTTTTCATTCTAAAGTATTAACAATTATTTTGATTAAATATTTTGCCATATTTGATAGACATGGTGAATGCTATCTCCTTTGATGGTATAGTAGATGTTTGATTAAACAGTAGAATCAAGTTAGGGAATTGAAGTTCCACCATATCAAATTTCCTTTTGAGAATATTTGATGATTCAATTTCATTGCATGGTTCCTACTAATATTACACATAACAATGATTTTTGTAACCTCCCACTGAAGGATACTACCATACTTAGGCACAAATCACTCCTATTATATGATATTTTTTCAAATTTCTAATGCTTAATATGTCCAAATATTGTTGAAAAGAAAAAATAAAATCATATGTCAAAGAGCATATTTCACTTTCTTGACAAAAAATATCATAAATCAACTTGGAATCTTTGCCATACTTACCCATCAATGTCTCTCTCAACTCAAAATAGGAAATCCAAGGGCTACAACATCACGGAGATTATAAAAATCATGTAATTATGTTGAATGCTTTGTCTTTGATACACATTTGTTCAAGCTTAAAATCTTAATTTCCTTTAGGGATTTTTGGGACTCTTATGATTTTATTGCTTTCTAAAATAGTCTTCACATCATACTATGTTTGTAGTAACTTACCTCTCAACTCTAATTCTATTGTTATCTTCTAAACTATCTCTATGGAGGTTTATATTGACTATCATGAAAAACATATTCTCATAGATTGTCCTTTTATAGGACTACCACTAAATTGTGTTTTTGGTCTAATCACCTATATCTTTATTGTAGTTCTTTCTTGTCATGACTGTACCTTAATGAACCTGCCATAAATTTTGTATGGTCTGTCAACATTTGGTTCTCTATTCATTTAGGTTTATATTATCCTCTTTACCTAGTATTAGACCCTTCAAAGTTATGCTAGTCCTTAGGTTTTATGTGCAAGTATTGTGCCTACAAGTTGAGCAATGTGCATGCATAGTAGAGGGATCTTCATGTAGTTCCCAAGCTTAAGAATTATTAGAAAACATAGAGCATGTTTGGGTAAGTGCATGGAAATGGGAGAAAAAAAGGGGTCTTAAGTGACTTTTTTTTTAAAATAAGAAAAGAATGATCTTGGGTTAGAAATTAAAGATATTATGCTCAAAATTTGAAGATACAGTAATCTGACAAGAGTCATAGTGCTCAAAATCTACTTTCTAAACTACTATTTTTTTAAAATGGAGGAGATTAAGAGGTTGAAATAGGGTGTCCACACAATGTGGTCCCATTTTTTATCAAAAAATATAACATAGTGTCTAGTGTGGACCCCCTAAAATTTTAACATTATTTAGTATTTAAAAAATTTCTTTTGTAAAAAATTAGCTAACGCCATGTAGTTTATGCTCGATTTTTCTACCAAATTTTTAATGAATATATGATTTTTTTACTAATTTTCAAAGTGGAAACATCTTGAAAAACAAAGAATTAAGCATGAGGAGTCCTATTTTTTTGAAAATTAATTGAAATTTATATTACTGTTTGGCTATGTATAGAATAGACTCTTGTTTTTAAAAATATTGTTTATTTCAAAATTTGGCAAATTGGTAAAAAATGAAGCCAAAAATACCATAAGTAAGTTTTTGACATAAAAATTGACACTAGCAAAAAAAATTAAAGATCAAAACCTTAACATATTGGAAACATGAAAAAAAACTAGATGATTAGAAAGCCAAGAGAGCTTAATGTTACTATAAATGTTTTTTACTCTACATTGAAAGATGTGTAAATTTGATGGATAGTATGCTTGAAATTATGTTTTGTTTTAGAATTTTCCAAAAACACTTCTTTGATCATTTACATTTAATTCCAAACCTTTTGGTTGGATGCCCAAGGAAAATCCAACTTAAGGGTTGGAAATTCCCAAAGATAGCTCAAAGATACAACATTTGGCTCACAACCTCCATTACAAGAGAGTTGAACACCTTTTAGGTTAAAGGGGACTGTCCACGGTATGGCAGACTCCTACTTCAAAACACCACTATCTAGTTACAAATCTGCAATGGCTTCCATAAAGTCATGACTTGCTCATCCATGACTCCCACATGCCTCTGCAACCTTTCAAATCAATCAAAAGCTTCAACCTCCACTTGGAAATTATCTTCAATGAATTCTTATTTTGCGTATTTGGTCAATCTCCCATGTGGGCTGGTGGTTACACTTGGTTTGCTCATTTGACTTAGTCAACTCCACATCAATTTTTTAAATTTGTTTGATATTGTTTAGTAAATTTTCTTTTCTAACATTTATTGTTACCCTTGCAAAATTGTTCTACACTATTAGTGGTTAATATTAACCATCAAACATTTGCTAATACACTTAGGGGGGTCAAATATATATTAAATTTTGGAAAGAGGGAGGAGAATTTTACAATGGAGGGGTGTTCTTTTACATTTTTCCATAAATTGTAAAATTAGTTTTTTTTTTTCGTTTTGCAATAACTTGCAAATGGGGGGTCACTTTAAGGGGGGTTGTCATTTTTTGAGGTTTGAAAGGCATATGTATTAATCCACCTCATTACATAAACTTGTAAGAACTAAAAAAAAATACATTTGAAAATGCATTGACATAAAGTACCACAAAATTGAATGTGTGTTCCATATGGAGGGAATTTTGTACTTACATTGGATTATAAAGTGTAATGGGGGGTTGAGTAGTACGTTGTTTTGACATCACAATTTTGGATCCTCGTGATTCTCACCACATGGTGTGTGTTTCCTTGATTTTCCATAACAACATGAATCCTCACGATTCTTGCATCATTCATGTACACCTTGATGTACACCCTTTTTCAGTTTCTTGTAAATCATTTGGACCTAATTATGGGTCTAAATTTTTTGCACTCTTGTGCCAAATTTTAGTTGGTCTAATTTTATCTATTATCATTGAGGGGGGATTATGAAAATTTTATGCACTAATGCTTAGTTCAATGGAGTAGTGGAGGAACCTTCTACATTATCTCTTGAGTGGGGATTAGTTTAGTGGATCATATTTTGTGAGATTTTATTAATTATGTAGAGAAATATGATGCACATTTTAGAAATGTACACATGTCACTTATGAATTTTGAATGTACTCCAAAATAATAGTACTATCTATATTTTCAACTTCATAGACATCTATGTATTCGTGGTTGCATAGTGTTCATATGTTCACTGATGTAGTATTTTTTATCTCTTATCTTGACCTACATTTCTTGGAGGTTCGGTGATTCTAGTAGACACTAGTTAATCTTTGGGAAAGTTTAAAAATTCAACATGCTTTAGGATTTCTTCATCATCATGTTCCTATCTTCAAGGGACATCTTTCTAGGTCTTAAATCCTTCTCTTTCTCTTTGAAATGGATAAAATGGTTGGGTCTCTCTCTTTCACCTTTCGGGTTTAGGACCTAAAAGGAGAGAGGAAATCTTCACACACTTCACTCAAGAAAAAACCCTTGAGATTTCAATGCAAATGAGATTGAAATATTGCAAAGGGACTTTCTTAAAGGCTGAATGAAATTTAATGAGGGATTCACTGCCAAGTTTATACTTGGAAAAGATAATGCAATGCAATATGAAATACCAAACCCTAAATGACCTAGAAAGATGAACAAAATGCAACAAAAAGTTATAAGAAAAAAATGTACACTTGGGAGACTAAAGAAGGAAGAATGAAGGTCTAGAATCCTAGGAAATCTACTATCATAGTTGATTGGGACTCATTCACCAACCTAGGTGAATCAGTCCAGTTTCAGGGAAAATGCATTGGAGTAGGTTTTAACCAAAAGGGTATCTAGATTTGTAAAAATATCTGTCAGGACTATACAGTGGGACTCATTTTCCACTTGTGGTAGATTAGTCCACCTCTACTCTTTTCAAAAGTTCTAGACCTAATTCTATTCCTCTTAGTGTACTCTACTCTTTTGAATGGTTTTCGGATCCCAAACTATAAATTTCCACCTATAGGCCTTCTCCAAGCTTCTCCAAGGCTTGATGACAACTTTAGGGATTTTATATCTTTCGTCCAACTTTGTTCCTTGAAAAATATGCAACCTAGCTCTGCAAATCACATACAAGAAGAGGGAAAAATGTTGTGGGGTTAGTGAATAGAGGTTTTCCTTGGTCAAATTCCTTATTAGTAATTAAACCTTGAAATGAAAGCAAATATGAATAGAGAATGATGAATAAAAAAATAGTAGCATTGCAACTCACCAAACCATAGCAATAAAGTGTTGCAAATATGATTGAAATGGCTGAAATGGATGTGGTTCTTGACTCTTTCTTGAATGATGTGGATCTTGCTTGAAACGCTTGATTGAATCTTAAACTCTACATCACAGTTGTTAACACAATAACAAACATGAAGAATGCAATATTTGACATGATGATTGGCACTTGAATAATGTTCTAAAATGCTTGATAATCTTGTTGGAAGAATGAAGAAGAACATCTAGTTGTCCATACTTTGTGTTGTCATTGATGCCACCATGTTGATTGAGTCGTTGGTTTGATCTGGTACTCTCAACAGGGATGAAGAACTAGTTTACATGTCCTCTAGTATTTTGGTCCGCATATACATTAAAAATAAGATTTATCCCTATAGTTTATTTATGGTATTCACTACATATATCTACATCTATGTTCCTGATTACAGATGGTGTTTATTTTTATATCAAAAGTTATGAGTATCACAATGTTGATTGGAACAGTGTTTGTATACAACTAAAAATGCTCTGGAGAATATAATTAATTAAATATAATTTATTTGATTAATTAATCCTAAATTTATCTACTTAGTAAATAAATAGAAATATTTATTTATTTTAAGTTCACTATTAATTATTCTATTTTATCATATTATTTCCTCTTAATTAAATAAGCAAAATTAAATACTTTGATTTATTTAATTATTATCATTATTATTTCTTCTATACTTCATCCATATATTCCATCTTAAATTAAATACACAACTTCAATAATTTATGTAATTTAATTATCTTATCATATTTTCTTTTAATTAAATAAAGATATCCTAAAGATTTATTTAATCCTCATATTACTCTTTATTAAATAAGTAAATATTAAATATTTGTTTTATTTAATTAAATATTCCTATTTTTATAAATTGAATAAATAAAAATATTCAAATAAAGGAATAAATCAAATATTCCTCTATTCACTCACCAATAAAATTAGATTTTTCAAATCTAATTAATTCAACTGGCATTCACGGGAAAGCTTTGGGGAAAAACTTGCAGGAAATCCTCTCAATCTTCTTCCTCTGATCTTTCCTATCATCTTGCTTGATGTTTTCATGGGGAGGAATAATCCCCATGATCAGCTCCAACTTCTCAATCTCTCACCCTTCAAAACTAAAGATTGAATCCAGGCGTCTGTTGTGCTGCTCCATCACAAAACTACTATCGTAAATCTATATATACAACTTCTTTTCACAAGAAATGGACCCCAAATCTTTGTGCAAACTTACTCTACAATATTCATAGCAATCAAGTAATCATATCAATAGAAATAGGAATAGCAATATCATTTACCATCATAGAATCATAGCATCAGTAGAATTCACATTACGACAACATCATAGTTTTTACTGTAGCTTCCATTTATCAGTTTTCATATCCTTATAGATTACAGTAGCATCATAGCTTTTTACTTTCATTATCAATCATCACATAATTTCATTTAGCATCAATTCCATTCTCTAGATAGGAATTTTAAATAGTTACAGTGCTTACAAATCTGAGAGCCCTCTGTAACTTGATAAATCTTTGGAGATAGGAGACAATGAGATGCTTTCAAGCTTACCGTGCTTTAAATTAGTTTAATTCATCTTAAATATTCATATAATGTTTTATTAAGAAGTGTTTTAGTTCTTTTACTTATTTACTTATTCACACTTACATTTTGGCACCCACTGTTGGGATCCATCCCCATGTTTTTAACAAGTTTTTTTGAAAAGATCTCATACAGGAATCTAGCATAACTCTTTTAGTGTGATCGAAATATTTTGCAACACTTCTGAGCCAAACTATAATGCTTCTTCCTATTTTAGCGCTTCTGATGAAAACTATAGCACTTTGGAATACTATTTTAGTGCTTTGAGCGAAAAGCTTCCAACACAGTCCGACTATCAAATTTCAAAGTTATTTCAGCACATCTAATGATTTCTATAGAACTTCTGAAGGATTTTATAACACTTATGACACTTTCTATAGTGCTTTCAAGAATTTATATAGTGCTTTTAATCTCTGTTATAGTGCTTCTATAAATCATTATCTGGATCCAACACGATCATCATTAGTAACTTCATTTCTTTAGTTGGTTTAAAATTTATCAATCCTAGGATAGTCACTTCTTCAATTTGGTTTAAAATTTATTAATCTAGGGTAGTCACCAAAAATTTCAATTTGAGATTAAAAATGAACATCATGTCTTTTTGTGAAGCAATGTCTTCACTATGAAGCAACATCTTCACATAGATAGAAAATTGTTGTTTGGGCTCTAAAAATTGAACAAGTTGTTTTTTGTGTTTGTGTGGTGATAGACATATACTCTCCCCTTAACTAGGTCATCAAAACACCAGAATTATCCTTTATTTTATGCATTTTAAAGCTTTATTAAATCCTTTAGAAGGCCTGCCATAGTGGGAAAAAGTACTCACCCTATGGGAATGACCTAAGTGGGTAACAACCAAAGCCATGTTTTCCACCCCACTCTAAAATTTAAAGCAAATATGGGGAAACCTACCTTTTTCGGAAGTGTGCATGATAACCATCCCCAAAACCTTTTTTCTAAAGGTTGGGAGGTCTCCTAAGGGAGTTTATCACTTGCCACTCTGAACAAAAACCCTTTCTAAGAACCTAGTGTAGTATCCAACTGAGTCAGTAACTAGACATTGTAATACTCACAATTCAAGGGAAGGGAAGAATCTGCTCCCAAGATAGTCACCATATTATTTCCAAGGAATTTTTGCTCAGGGGATCAAAAAATCTAACCTTGAGTATGCACTTAGAAAAGACAAAAACACGGGCACCCTCTAGGGGGTGACACAACTATGTGAGTCAACACAATTTTAAGTTGCGGGCTGTTGAGTATAATGATGACCTTTTGATTATTAAGAGTGAGTATGTCTGAAGTGATTTACTATTATCAAACCAATGAAAATAGGACCATGCATGGTTCTTTTGAACATACACTATCTATTTAGATTACAACTCTTAAAGAACAACTGTCTACATTTGATTCTTGTGTATTTCAAAATGATTAAAATTCAAATAAAAGATCATCCTAAATAATACAACTTGGACAAAATCAAATTGAGAAATACATGATTAGAGATTGGAAAACCATAATTTTTTTAGGAAATCTCTTGCTAAAAGAATAAAAATAACCAAGAAACAACTTAGTTACAAAAACCTTTTGAAAATAAGACATTTCTTGTATCAGAATAGGAAGATTTTGCTTCATCATAGGACATTCATCCATAGGTTTCATCATTTTGCTAGGGGTTACACTGATGATTATGCTTTAGAGCGCTTGTATTCACAAGCCTATATTTAGAGAAGATCTCTTTCATATGAACCTAACCATAGTCAACGTATTAATCAATCCTCCATCCCACAACCTACCATTGAATGCTCCACCTGAACTGATCAGTTCTTACAGTAGATGAATCTTGGAAACATTAGGTTTTTCCTCCAAAATCAGGGAATTACCACCACACCTTATGACCATTTGGTGACCTACAACTCCTATTCAATAGCTAGGCCTTAAAACACCTATTATACAACGTAGCCTTACTCACATTGAAGGTACCCAAACTCACATTATCAACAGTTTGAGAACATTCATTTTCGAGGAAAATGAAACACCTCATCAATTTCTCATAGCATCCATCATCTTGAACGAAGAAGAAGAAAAGGAGAACATAGCAATAGGAAGACCCATGTTACTACCTCCTGCTTGACAATATGTAGTGAGTAAACATTGCGATAAAATATTGAAACCATCATACAATATACCTTATGACCATTAGGCAACCTACAACTCCTGTTCAACAACCAGGGCTAACCACACAAATATTTCAGCCCGGTAAGGTACACATTGAAGGTACCCAAACTAACATTATCAGCAATTTGAGGACATTTATTTTTGAGAAAAATGAAACACCGCATAAATTTCTCACAACATCCATAGTCTTAGATGAAGAAGAAGAGAAAGTAGACATAATAGCTGCAAGACCTATATTACCACCCCTCGCTTGGTAATAAACAAAGCAACACTTCTATCATTTGTTATAGCGCTTCTACACATTATTATAGCCCTTCCATAGTTGAAAACAATGCTTCTACCACTTGTTTTAGTGCTTCTACCCCATATTATAGTGCTTCTATCAACAGTGAAGTAAACTTTGTCAGAGTTAGAAAATTAGTGTTATAGCGCTTTTGCAGTCTATTCTAGTGCTTTTGTGCTATCTTTTAGTGCTTCAACAATAAAAAACAATGCTTATGCCATCTATTTGAGTGCTTTTGGTCAAACTTACAATGCTTCTATCAAAAACATTACCAATGAGTCTTTTGGCGCATTAGTGGTTTGTTTTAGTGCTTCTATTTTGTTTGATAGCGCTTCTACTAGACCTTTTAGCACTTCTGCATTTTATTTCAGTGCATGTACCCTCTGTATTAGTGCTTCCACAAAAAAAAAATAGAGACCTTTTGGAAATGTCTGTCAAATTTTTTGTCATCAGAAACATAGGTTTTTATCAGTCAGAAACATTTCACAATTCAAACAGTGTCCTAAAAACCTAAAACAAAGTAGTTTTTTTACAAGTCAAAATTATTTCAAACATAAACCCAGATCTTGCAAATTAAAAAGTGTCAAATTATCAAAACAAATCTATATTTTTGAGTAAATTTTCCTCATAAGGATTCTAACATCCTACTATCATGAAACAAAAATCGATAATCAGATTTTCAAATTAGCCTCATCAATAAAATACATCATTCTATTTGACTTCGTTAAAATCAAATTGACACCAATCACAACACAGAAGATCAAAGTTTAGTGAAAACAACCAAAAAAAATTATGCCAAACTTGACAAGGTAGCAAAGACAAAAATTGAGAGAGAAAGAAACTAAAAATCCAAACATGACTGAAGAAAACCCCTTTTACCAATTCCAACAACATTAAAATAATGAAATAGCACAAGAAGATATACAACACACCCAACAAGACCCAAATTTTCATAAATCTATGGAAAAGGTCTTAGAACGAGAATTTGATCCTTCAAGAATTCGTCAACAAATTCATCTCCCAATTCTCCTTCAACATACAACACGACATAACCATAAAAGATCCATATAACCTAATATAGAAAAATAGTGAGACATTCCTATCATTCTTACAATGTTGGAGAAAGTTGTTCACTAGATATCCTCGATCTATACCTGAAGAAGAGAAGATTGAATTATTTATTGACAACTTAAATGATCAGATGAATTATAGACTTGAATTGGAATGTCCCCCAACATTCAAAAAAGTAATCAAGAATGGGCTTAAAATCAAAGAAGCTCTAGTCAAATGAGGAGTGATTAAACACTACAATGATACACCAAACAACACAAATCACTATGGAAACAATGAAAAGCCAAAATTTTGGTAGAAAAATAGAATCACTAGAAGCACTGATGCTACAATTGACAATACAAAACCAGTATTCAATTTGACAACAACAATTTTCAAAACAAATCAAAATGAAAATCAAAACAACAATCAAAGCACTACTCATAACAATAACACCAACAATGGGGAATCTTGACTGTCATACCAAAGAAAATCCAATCGATGGAGATTCACCCCATTAGGATAAAGTTTGGAATCAACAATGAGAGACCTCATTGTAAACAAGCTCATTACCCTACCAGAAGCACGAAATTGGGAGCCAAAGGTGAAACCATCCTGGTGGAACAATGCAGATTATTGCAATTTTCACAAGAATAAGGGACATAAAACAGACAACTATATGCAACTAAAAAATTTGATACAAGACTAGATTGAAGCAAAAAAGTTGTTTGTTGAAGGGCATCAGACAAACAATGATCACACTACATTTACCAATCCATTACCCAACTACCAAAAATGAGAGTCTTCTTCAAGTGGTAAAGGAAAAGTGTAAACTATGTCTATGACACCACTATTCTTTTCATTTTTGAGGTTGAGAAAAATGGCATTGATAATCAGACAGATGACATAAACATCAATGATATTGAATCCCTCAACATGATACCAAGCAAAAACACATTGGATAATCAAATCAATGTCCTAAAGATCAGGGAAACACAAGACCATCAACAAGTCAATATAACGACAAGGGAGCATCCCAAGGTGATATTAAACGAAGTTTCATCCAAAAACAATACTCCCACATCACACCAATACAACATTGTGGACCAATTACAAAAGATACCCACACAAATATCCATTCTAGAACTTGTCAAAATTTCACCATCACATAAAGAAGTTATGGAATAGGCTCTAGTAGCTACAACATTCCCTAATAACTTAGATTTTTGTCAATTCCAAGCCATGGTGGGACATCTTACCACACCTCATTGTCTTTCATTCTCTAAAAAAGATGATATGTCTTTAAATCACCCACATAATGCAACCTTAGATATAGAGGTTCTAATCCATAAACACCATGTCAAGCATGTCATAATAGATGGAGGAGTTGGGTTAAATATTTGTACTTTAAAACTAATCCATGCACTAGGCTATTTCGACAATGCCATTGACGCCAAAAGAAAGATAAAAATAAAGGAATATTATGAAGAGGTAAGGTCTTCCAAGGGGCCTGTTGTACTTCCAATTCAAGTAGGGCCGATTGTAAAAAACATTGTTTGTCAACTATTAGACAACGATCTAACATATAACATACTATTGGATTGTCCATGGATCCATGAAATGCAAGCGATACCTTCGACATACCATCAATGTCTAAAACTTCTAGTAAATGGACAAGAGGTCACCATATCAGCTGACAACAACAATCCATGGACTTGCAACATGTTAAGAGCAAATCAAGACACTCTGGTACCTCACAATAGAGAATTCAACACTTTCACTTCATCTAGTGGTGACAAAAAACCCAATTTCATATCTAAATGGGTTGAGAAGAAAGATTAGGTAAAGGAAACAAATGTTGCAGAAACGACTATATCAAACACTGAAGGTCCTATGAATGAGTTATCACAACAATTTTTAGATAAGGTTAAGTTAAAAGACAAAGGCTTAGGAGAATATTCCCTTGAGCAATCTTTGTGTCTATCCCAATTGTTACTGTCACCAAAATCATATGGACAACCCATATCAAAAAAACCAATTTCATCACAACGAATCACAACTCTAAATGAAAGGTTTATAAAATCAAGTACCCTTGAAGATGAGTCAGAGGATAAAGCCATTCTCAATTGGCTATATAAGGATGAAGAAGCCTCAACATCAGTGAATATCAACATTAAAACAGATCAGTATGGAAAAGGGAAGGCTATTTTAGAAAAAATGGGCTATGAAGGGAAATGACTAATTGGAAAGAGAAAGGATGGTATTATAGAACCTATTCAATCTCTAACATTGCAGCCTAAATACAAAAAAATATTAGGCTAAATAGGGAAAACAAAAGAGGAAGTAACTCAAAAAGTAGTAGAAAGGATTCTACAAATTAGAGATGGTTTTGACACAAATTCCAACGAGTATGAATGGGATCATTTATCTGATACATCATATACTGAACAAAAAATTGATGTCATTCAAGCATATACTAGGGACAAAGTTTAGGAAATAGACCATTTATTATGGGATCCACAAATATCAATGACTCAAGCAAGGATGATCAGACATCAAGTGAGATAGACAACTTGGAGGTGAGTACTATCATAGACCTTGACCTTCCTACCAGCAAATTTGACCACCTAGCTATCAGAACACTCACAACTGTCAACCTTACTCAAACTGATGACTTATTACCCTTGAGACATCCTAAACTTATTGATTAGGAACCAACCAAACCTGTTCATTTACCAGTCTTTTCAAATGACGATGCAATGATAAACTATCTTTTTAGTGACGAACCTGATATGAGTTCTATCCATAACACTCATAATGACGCTTCACAATAGGAGGGTGCCAAAACTTCCAGTTAAAAAAATGACATCAGGAAAAATAAATCTAATGGTGAAAACCTTTCTAAGGCAGCATTAGATTTTGAAAAATAAAAAATACAGAACGTATCCAACAGTGAAAACCTCTCTGAGGTGCTAAAGGATGGAATATTTGACACCCTCCTAGAACATTACCATGATAGATCATCAGTACTGGTAGAACCGACACAGTCTATAAATCTAGGAACAACTAAAAAGGAAAAGTTCCTACATCTAGCAGCATCCATGAAAGAACAAGAGAAACCTGCATTCACCAAATTATTTGAGGAACGACACATCAATTTTGCATGGTATTATTCTAACATGTTAGGATTAGATCTAGATCTCCTCATGCATCATTTTTCACTACCAAAAGGAATCAAACCATTTAAACAAAAATTGAGAAAGATGCATCCCCACATCACCCTAATGGTTAAAGCTGAGTTGAAGAAATTGTTGGATGTAGGATTTATCAAGTCCACAGATTATGCAGAATGGATCTCAAATATTGTGCTAGTATCAAAACCTGATAATAGCATTAGAAAATGCATGGATTTTAGAGATTTAAACAAGGCTTTCCCAAAGGATGACTTTCTTTTACTCATCATTAACATAATTGTTGATCTAACAATAGGACATACCATGTTATCTATAATGGATGGATTCTCAGGGTATAATCAAATAAAAATAGCACCTAAATATTAGGAAAAGATGACATTCACTTGTCCTTGGGGTACATTCTGTTGGAATGTCATGCCCTTTGGATTAAAAAATGCAAGCGCGACATATCAGTGGGTGATGACCACTATTTTTCATGACATGATGCATACTTTCATGGAAGATTATGTGGATGAAATCTTAGCAAAATAATACACCAGGAAAGGACATCTAGAGATCTTTGATAAAATCTTCACTAGACTAGAAAGATTCAATGTCAGATTGAACCCAAAGAAATGTATGTTTTGGGTAACATCAACAAAACTCCTTGGTTACATAGTGTCAGAGAAGGGTATTTAAGTAGATCCAACTAAGGTTAAAGCAATAATGGAGATGTCACTGCCTAAAAATATCAGTCAATTATGGTCCATACAAGGTAGGTTACAATCCATTAGGAGATTTATCTCCCAGCTGGTAGACAAAAGTCACCCATTTAACCATCTACTTCATAAGAATGTTTCATTCAAGTGGGATCATGATTGTGAAACAACTTTTCACCAAATAAAGTGGTATTTTGTGTCACCTCCAATACTCATGCCACCTATGGCAGAAAGACCACTGTTACTATATATCGCAACAACTGACATATCTTTAGGAGCTCTATTGGCACAAGAAGATTTTGAAGGAAAAGAACAAGCTATATGCTACATCAACAATACTCTCAATGGATATGAAATAAACTACACATTCATAGAAAAAGCTTGTTTGGTAGTAGTATTTGCAACCCAGTAGTTGTGACACTACATGTTGACTCATATAGTCAGGCTCATAGAGAAAATAGACCCCTTGAAATATCTACTCATAAAGCTACTCTAACAGGGAGAATAGAAAAATGAGTCATGATTTTAAGAAAGTTTAACATCCAATATGTCAATAGGAGGGCCATCAAAGGATAGGTAATAGCGGATCAACTTGCTGAACCTCCATTACATGATCATCATCCAATGAACATTGAATTTCCAGATGTAGACATCCTAAATATTGTAACACAATAATGGAGGCTCTATTTTGATGGATGATATACACAAAGAGGATTTGGGGCAGGAATCCTATTTGTCATACCTCAAGGACGCACCATACCAAGATCCTATAGGTTAATGTTTCCATGTACCAACAATGTAGCTAAGCTCAAAGCATTGAATATTGATATCAAAGTAGCTTTTGAATGAAAAATAACAAAAATACAAGTGTATGGGGACTCATAGCTTGTCATCTATCAGGTAAATGACGAGTATCAAACAAAGGATGAGAAGTTGATGCCATATAAGAAAATGATAGATGATCTTAAAAAGTACTTCATGGATATCAAAGTTGAGAAAATACCAAGGGAAGAGAACAAAGCTGCAGATGCCATGGAGACAATTGCTTCCCTTTTGCAATTACCAAAAAATCAAGGTCGTTATGAGTTTATGGTAGAACAAGTATCTAACCCTGCATATGACTATCCTAATTCACAGAACATATGCCAAATAATTGACACTCAAACCTCACAATATGGAGAGATCTATACATATCTCAAAGATAATATCCTTCCTCTTGATATCTCTAGAAACCAAAAGTGTAACTTTATCTGTCAATCCATGTGACATACATTGATTGTTGATGTACTTTACCGTCGAGGTCAAGATGGTACTCATCTTCGATTTCTGGAACATCATGAATCTAGGACATCCTTATGAGAGTTCCATGAAGGTATTTGTGGGACTCATTCAAGTGGGCTCACCCTAGCTAAGAAAATCCTCCAGTGAGGGTATTATTGGTTGAACATGTAGAAGGAGTCCTATCAATATGTTAAAAAGTGTCAGAAATACCAGATTCATGGTAATCTAGTTCATGCACTAGCACAAGAGTTACATCCTTTCACATCAGCATGGCCCTTTTTCCTGTGGGGACTAGACTTGGTTGGAAAAATAAATCCGTCTTCATCCAATGGACACAAGTTCATCATCACAACAACATAATATTTAGAAAGATGGATAGAAGCGGTTCCTTTGACAACAGTCACTGGAAAGAAAATATCATCTTTCATACTCAACTACCTCATCTGTCGGTATGAGGTACCTCAGTCCATTGTCATAGATAATGGTAGGAATTTTAAAAATTTGGATGTCTAAGAATTAGGTGAACAATTCCATATCCAACAGCATTTCTCAACACCGTACTATCCTAAGGGAAATGGCCAAGTAGAGGCCTCAAACAAGACAATTCTAAAAATACTAAAGAAAATGTTAAACAATGTTGGACATGATTGGCATGTTCAGCTAAATCCTACACTATGGGCCTACAGAACCAACATTAGGACACCAACAAGAGCTACACCATATGCCTTGGTGTATGGATCAAAATCCATCTTTCCCATTGAGGTAGAAATACCATCACTCCATGTCTCACTCAAGGGTATCATTATAGATGAGGAGTATAGAGTTTCTCAGCTATAGGAACTAGAATTACTGGATGAACATCGTCAGAAAGTTGTCAATCATTTGAAGGCCTACCAACAAAGAATGTCAAGGATCTACAATCACAAGGTAAAACCTAGAGTCTTTCAAGTTGGAGACTTGGTCCTCAAGGAAAACCCTAGGAATTAGTAGGATAGAGAAAAGAAAGGGAAATTTGAACCTAACTAGTTAGGTCCCTTTGTAATCATATCAGTGTATGGATCAAGAGCATATCAATTGTCTACACTTGAAGGGGATATGTTTGATGAACCTATCAATAGTATAAATCTTATAAAGTTCTATACCTACATCACCCAGTGCATGAATTAGTTTCTAAAATGGTTACCTTGATGAAAACCTAGCAAACAGGCGTCTTGGTGACAAAAAAATACAAAAAAATAAAAAAGAATGAAAGTGCAATAAAAATATATAGTGAAAACCTGGAAACAGGTAGTAATTGTGATTCAAATCAGCTCTACCATCTATTTGGACACATGTCATGGTCAATACTTCCACCATCATTTTACATCCACTATCATATCATATCTCATGGCATTGTCTTACCCTAGCTTGGGGGAAACATTTGAACATCATTGGGGGCAATAAACATTGAGCTTAACAAAATAGGCAAACAACAACATGTCAAATGTAGCAAAAAAATGATTGAAATACAACCCAACATAGAATATCAATCACCATCGTAAATACATCAAACATCCATATCACATTGAAAAATACAAAAAAAAAAGAAGTCAAAAGGTCAGTATAAAAAATCCAACAAAAAATGTAAGTTTGTGTCAGTCGAACTATGTGGTATCTACATGTTTAAAATAGGAAAGGATAATCTTTGATCAGCCCCTGAGGCCCCTAGGATAGGTCTTTAGGTTAGGTTTGATCTAAAATATCAAAAACACAAAAACATCACAAAATCAGGATGGATGATCTAATCTAAATAATGGTTGAAATACTTTAAGCAAAAGTTGGATATGTAGTACTTTGATCATTTTTACCATTTCTTTGGAGCAACTCGATGATGCATTGAACTAGAGAAGCTAGGAAGAAGAATGGTATTTTTCTTTATCTACTATTTGTGAATTAATCTTAATTATTGTGTGAATCATCATTGGAAATGCTCTACAAAGTATCATGGATGACATTCCAATTCACATAAGAAAGTGGTTAATTCTTGTCTGTTTACACAAAAAATGCTCAGGTCATCTCGGTTTAATTATACCTCGATGCTTGTGTTCACTTGCAATATCAAAAATCATTAAATTAGTACTCAGGTCATCATTGGTTTACATTATACCTTTGATTCTTGTACTCACTTTCAACATTTTAAAAGCTCAATGATGATACAAAGCACAAAAGTACTAATAAAATTCCAATATTTTTCATGTATATTTTCATGGTAAAAGTATATTACATTCATGATAGTGTTACATTTGCAGAGTATTTGTTACAAAATTGGTGAATCATTCATTAAACGATTATCTTTTCTCATAATTAGATTGAGTATAATTGACAAAAACATCATCATGAACATATAATTGCATAATCATATTCATTTGCATACATTATAAATCATTCAATCATCATTCATCCATTTGAATCAAATCATTTGGCATTCATCATATCATATTTTCCATAACACATTAAATATTGCATAGAGAAAATCTCAAAAAAAAAAATCTCTATCATCACATTTTTCATTCATCCATCAAATCATATCACATAGCATAAAATCATTTAACATGTCATTTATCATACAAATTTTTCATCTATTTATTTACATCATATATCATTCATCATTTAAATCCATTTATTACATCATATATTTGCATTTTGTACTAAAATAAAAATACACCGCATATTGTATATCATTTAAACACATCATATCCATAATCATGAATCCATATACATCACACATCCATATAACATGCATCCATACATCATCATTATGCACATCATAAATAAAGCATCATACATCAAAGCATATCATAATGATATAAACTGCATTCATAACATCATAATATAAGGATCATCACATAGCATGTAGAACATAGAAAACAAATGCATCCATTATAAAATCATATGGAACACATAATGCATCGATAAAATCCATTGCATATCATATAGATATCAAACTCACAATTTCAAGTATACAATGATGTCTAAAATGAAGAGAGATATAACATCAAAAATGGTTGTATGTCAAAAAAATCGAAGTGTACATCACATATTAAATACAAGGAAAAAAACCATGTGCTGCTAGTTCTAGACAGTGTAGGCATCACTAGATCAGGCCCTCCACCACCACCAGATGTACCAGGATCTCTAGGATATCTCTAGAGAGGCTATGTCACACTTGCACTCATAGTCCTAGAATGAGTCCTGCCAGATTAGGACTTCTTGTAGCTCACTCTCTAATAAGAGGGGACGAAATCATAATCTCCCTTTGTAGTACTCCACCTCCCCACCAATATAGGAAACATCTCACATATAATCTGCTAGGGAAGTACTATCTTCTAGTCTCTATAATCTCTTGGCTATGGCTTGAGCACCCTCTACTATAAACCTGGTGGCATCCCTCTCGGCTATCAAGGAAGCAATCTGAGCCTGGGCTACCCCTGCAGTTTTCCTAGAAGCATCCCTCTTAGTTGTCAATACTACAATATGTGACTGTACTGTAGCCAATTGAGCTTGCACTAATGCTAAAGCATTTGTATGTAACTGAGCCAGTGCCTGCATCTGAGCTCTAATAGACCCTGAGCCTAAAGAAGCTTCTCCCAAACAATCTCTAACTACACCTGTAGACTAGCTATTTGCAGCTGATCTGAAACATCCCTCACTACCTACCTCTTATGAGGCATTGTCTCCTTCAGAAAATCTAATCCAAGGCCTGATCCACCTGCAACCTCTACACTATCAAATCTATAGTCGTCACCACTACTCTCATCCCCACTGCTCTCCTCTCCACTATCCTCCTCCTCACCAATATCCTCCTCCTCACGAACATCTTTTCCTTCAACCACAAAATCCTCTCTCCTCCACCTACGACCACATGTAATAAAAACATCCTCCTCTATGGGTAATGGGGTAGGCTCATCTGGAATGGTAAGACATGGAAAAGGATGCAAATCCATAAACTTGGCATAGTCTATTGTAACTTGTGGCTCAATATTGTTAGGAAAGATATCCCACTCAAAGGGCTGCAAATATTGAAACTCTTGAACAACAACATCATATGAAAAACCAGGCCCCCAATCTACAGAATCTGACTGCTGGCAAGCATAATGGGAAACACCCTAGGGAATACTTTGAACCATCCCATACTTTCCATACACCTGTCTAATAAATAATCTCTCCAATACTGAACAAGTCTGACTAATCAATATCATCAATTGAAAGAGAAAAGGTACATGAATATCATCCTTTTCCTAATGATCACAATCTAGGTACAGACACCATGTCACATACTCTGTGTCATTAATCACTCTCCTCCAATACTCTAACTTACCTAGTTTGGACTGAGTAAGATGGTCGACATATTTGAACACATAGGGTCTCATAGAAGGTCTCTGTCTAACTAGCTACACTAGATGCATGACAACTATGTGCTCCCATGCCCACACCTAAAGCAAAGTGACAGCAACTAACAAACTATGACCTCCAAGATACACTGTTGAATGTAAATCATGATACAAGTGGGAAAGCATGCACATTCCCCAAGCAAATCTGGTCCCGTGAAAAACCATACTCTTTAGTACTCGGCCCCAACCAAGTGAAAATCCCTTTAACCTACGATTAGGACAAAGGAATCTAACGATAAATCCAAAAAGCACTATAGGTAAAGTGGTATTATCAGCTACCATCTCTTGCCATGGAATCCACTCTAGCAATATGCTCATCCTCAAACACACTTTGAAGAGCCTCAGTCCCACCCTGCTCTATAGAATCATAAATGACAACATCTCCAACAATGGGAAGCTAAAAAATTCACCAGACATCCTTTGGGGTGACTGTCATCTCACTGGTAGGAAGGTGAAAGGTGTTATGCTCACTATGCCACCTCTCGGCTAGCGTTGTCAATAGACCCCAATTAATCCTAATCTAGGGCATGAATGAAAGAGGAGATAGTCCACAACGTGTAATAATAGCCATGTCCGGCTGTGCCAACTAGGGTATCAAATCGAATGTCCACAAAAATCGCTCTCGAACCTAAAGGTTCTCCAACAACTCCTATCATCAGAAATTTTCAAAATTAGTACATTTTGTCGAATCATCAAAGATCAAAATATCCTATCAAAACTAATCAACTCTTGGTGAGACTTTTGATCAAATATCTGAGCAAACATCATTGAACCTCACCTATCATGAGGTCAAATCATCAAGTATCATTGAACCTCGTGTATCATGAGGTATGTCAATCAAAGTATAATTATTCCTCACCTATCATGTGGATGATTATCATCAAATCAAACATCATACCTCAACTATCATGAGGTCGAACATCATCTATTTGATCAGGATAATCAATCATATCAAACCAACAACTGACACAATAAAAATTTGACAAAATCAAGGATAAGTTGACAAAATTCATCAATTTGATTTGAATGTGCTAAAATAGGAATTCAAAGCACCAAATCATGACATGCACCATTTAATTAGTCAAAAGCACTATTACATGCAGTCAAAGTGCAAAAACTATGAAAGCACTAATTCATAACACCTAAGCACTAAAGTTTGAAAGCGCTAAAACACTAAACCTAAGCGCTAAAATAGAAGCCTAATGTGCTAAAACTTTCAAAGCACTAAATGAACTAATGAAAGTGCTACAACAAGAAATAAACATGCTAAAAGAATTTGAAAATAAAAAATCCATAAAACTACACAAAAAATGAGACAAGTTACAAAATACGAGGGGATAAAGGGTACGTACCAAAGGTTCGTAGGCGGTCGGGCACTAGTGATGTCGTACACACTCAAAATGGTGGGTGTGATAAGGAATCAACATATCGCTCCATGTGGCACAAATAGCTCTCTCAGAAACATTTCAAAAGTCAAAATTGAACAAATGAGTGTGAAAAGGACTCTTTTTACCATTTATAGGTTATTGGAGGCGAGATTTTTGTGGGGTTATTTTATTTATTTTTTTAAAAGGGGATTAATTCAAAACAAATCCTGGGGCAACATTTAATCATCTAGTGAAATTAGTATTCTTTATTGGGAGATAAATTATTTCATCACTGAATATTCATCAAATCTACACCAAAATCATCGAAAAATCATTAAAAATTTGAAAAATTATAAAAATAAAATAAAATAAAAAAATCATTAATTTATCTCTTGAGGGGGCATATATCCATCATCAGCTAAAAACAATGTCTGGGGCATGTTTGGGGCATACTGAGAAATTTTCCATCGATACTAGCAACAATAATAAATTTTTCTTCGAAGCAATGCATAAACACATCAATTCAAAGAGGGGAAAAATGTATACACCTAAAAATGGTCTAGAGAATATAATTAATTAAATATAATTTTTTTCACTAATTAATCCTAAATTCATCTTCTTAGTAAATAAATAGAAATATTTATTTATATTAAGTTCACTATTAATTCTTCTATTTTATCATATTATTTCCTCTTAATTAAATAAATAAAATTAAATACTTTATTTTATTTTATTATTATCATTATTATTTCTTCTATACTTTATCCATTAATTCTATCTTAAATTAAATACACAACCTCAATAATTTATGTAATTTAATTATTGTATCATATTTCCTCTTAATTAAATAAAGATATCCTAGAGATTTATTTAATTATCATATTCCTCTTTATTAAATAAGAAAATATTAAATATTTGTTTTATTTAATTAAATCTTCCTATTTTTATAAATTGAATAAATAAAAAATATTCAAATAAAGGCATAAATCAAATATTCCTCCATTCACTCACCAATAAAATTAGATTTTTCAAATCTAATTAATTTAACTGGCATTCACGGGAAAGCTTCGGGGACAAACTTGCAGGCAATCCTCTCAATCTTCTTCCTTTGATATTTCCTATCATCTTGCTTGATGTTTTCATGGGGAGGAACAATCTCCATGATCAACTCCAACTTCTCAATCTCCCACCCTTCAAAACTCAAGATTGAATCCAGGCCTCTATTGTGTTGCCCCATCACAAAATTGCTGTCGTAAATCTATATATACAACTTCTTTTCACAAGAAATGGACCTTGAATCTTTATGCATTCTTACTCTATAGTATTCATAGCAATCAAGCAATCATATCAATAGCAATAGCATTTAGCATCATAGCATCATAGCATCAGTAGAATTCACATCACATCAACATCATAGTTTTTATTGTAGCTTCCATTTATTAGTTTTCATATCTGTATAGATTATAGTAGCATCATAGCTTTTCAGTTTCATTATAAATCATCACATCATTGCATTTAGCATCAATTTCATTCTCTAGATAGACATTTTAAACAATTACGGTGTTTACAAATCTGAGAGCCCTTTGTAACTTGATAAATCTTTGGAGATAGGAGAAAATGAGATGCTTTCAAGTTTTTTGTGCTTTAAAATAGTTTAATTCATATTACATCTTGATATAATGTTTCATTAAGAAGTTTTTTAGTTCTTTTACTTATTTACTTATTCACACTTACAGTGTTAACTGGTTGAAACACAGTCTGGTGTTGGTATTTTGGTCTGCAATCCTCCACTAATGGTTATCATTGCATGTGGTTTTGGGAAAATATTTATGGATGTTGGAAGCTTGTAAGTTCAAAATCTTGTGTGCTCATGTGATCATATGGCAAGTTAGCATTATTTTGTTGATTGCATTTTGTTGTTAGCTCTATCCCTAGCTGATCTAATGTATAGTTGATATTGTTGTGCCATAGAAAAATATACCCTTTTCTTGACATGAGATTAATTCATGATAAAATAAACTAAATGAGGTCTTAATATAGTTTTGTGATGCATTATATGCATCCACACTAGGTATTGGACATTTTTAAATCAAATAGCATGCTTTTAATGATGTCTTGTAAAGGTGTTGTAAGGTCTTGTAAAGGACTTTCACGCTTTTCTAGACTTAATCAAATTATTTATCCCTAATTAAACACTATAAAATGTGTTTAATAACATTATTACATCAATCTAGAAGGTTCTTAATTTAAACTTAATGATAAACTAGTGTTGTAATGTGTCTTGCACATTAACATTGGTTTTTGTGCCCTTCTAGGCTATGGATCTAATTTCAATGTTGTAAAGTGTATTTAATCACACTTTCACATTTATTTATGTTTCCCAAGCCCTATTTAACACTTACATCATCACGAATAGGTCCCTAATGAACCATATTGTCCATATGGAGGCTTTAATTGATTAAATACCTGACAAAGTTGCAAATTAAACCATATTTCCTTATTCCTTGGCTTTTGAGTTGTTGGAATGGCCCTTGTGGGACACATTCACCATGCATGGTGAATCAATCCCATCTAGGTGGGATCCATTCACCATGTGTGGTGAATGACTCCTATCTAGCCCCTATTTTGACCTTTGAGTGGGAAAAAAGTGAAATTTAAAGTTTATTTTCACAACATGTTAGCCTATGATGAGCTATTATCGATACTGAGGTACAATTGTCTATAAATAAGTGTTTTTATCCTCATTTTATGTAACAAAAACAACTCATTTTTACATCTCTCATCATTAATTCATCTTCTATCTTCTCATCCAAATCAAGCAAGTTAGGGTTTCTTCATTAGGAGTCTTCAAGTTAGCTTTCTAAAGCATACAAGGGATAAATATTCCTCCATTGTTGTATAATTTCAAGATCAAATCATCATGAAAAGGTAGTCATCTCCACTATTTCATGTTTCATTACTTGATTTCGTCACTTTGGTTTAATTACCTAAAGGGGTTTGACCAAGGCAAACCCCCATATCCCAACCTTCAACACTTTTTCCCCTTTGCATGTGTTTGTGTATGAAAATTTATAAAATGGAAAGGTGAACAAATTTGTGCACATCTCATTAAAGTCATTCAAGGTGTTTCAAGCCCTATTTCAAGCTTGGAGAGAGTCTACATGTCCAATTTTGCAGATTCAGATCTGAAGATTCATTAGAAACAAAATTGCAGATCCTAGGCCACATAATGCAATCTAGATTTCTCTACTTCCATAAGAGGACTCATTTTCCATTGATGGTGAATTAGCACCATTTCTAGGCTTGAAGAATGATTTCTGAATATCTGGATACCCAACTCCCCAAAACTAGTTCCAACACTTTCTGGCAAAAATAGGACTCATTCGCCATACATGGAAAAAAAAGTCCCAGTGAGAATTTATGGTGTCTTCTACAAGTATTCAGAGCCTCATTCTAGCCTCTTCTAGCTTTCAAGTTCATATCTTCAACTGGGTTATTTTTTGTTTCAGTTTGTTTATATTCCTAGTCAAGTTATTTGAATACACATTGTGTTTTCCAACACTTTTGCATTAGGTTCGAATACATTCCTTAATCTGAATTTTCATTAATTTTCCAACATTTAAACACATCCACACACACACACACACACACACACTTCATACCCCTCTTTCCATTTCTTATAATGTTAACAAAGTTATTTTGGCCCATTTTCCTCTCCTAGGTGAAAACCCTAAGAAGGAGCTAGAGATTTTGGGGAGCCAAAATCTATGTTACATTTTGATGAACCTACTATTTGAATTCCTTATTTTCTGATTTTGGAGTCCACTAATCATCCTATATTTTCTTTCATTACATTTTGCATTAGTTAGCTTGCATTCTATGATTTCATTTTTGCATGGGTAAAAGTGCATAATAGGTTGCATTTTTTCATCTTTCATCATTGGATAGCTTTGAAATTCTGCATTCTTCATTTATACCTGCAGCTTGGTACTCAGAACACATTAAAATCAGCTATAAATTTCTGAAAATATTGAAAGGTTCATAGTAGGACTCATTTTCTGCCTTGGATGAATTAGTCCCTTCCGACCCTTGAAACAACACTTTATAGAACTCAAAAATTTGTTTTTAGGCTTTTGTTTGGTTCCTTTACCTGTATATATCAGTTAGTTACATTTCTATAGCATGCATTTTGTTACATCTTGTTTCAATTAGCTCATCTCATGCATTGTTTAAATTTCACTTTTGCATTTACAACATTTGATCTTTTGGATTAGTACATCAGTCAACTACTTTGTTTGCAATCTGAAAAGCTACATTTCATCCTATGTATTTATATTACATTTTGTTAGAAATGATCATCATTTAGACTCTCGCAAATATCCACAACCAATCACACAACACATCAAAAGAACCAATTACAACACACATAACATCCATTCCCTTTAGTCGTGATGATTTTGCAATGTTAGATGAAGCCTTAGATGACTTCCTCTCTTCTAAATCATCCATTAAAAATTTTCTCCAAGAGAATGCAAGCATTGATAATCATGATAATCATTATTGTTCTTCTCCTGATATCTCCCCCATTGGTGATGAAGGTATCTTAATGAAAGAAGACACAATCATTGAAGATCATGAAAGTCTTTATTGTCTTCCTTATAAATGAAATCATCGCCCCTACCTTATGACACACACAAATGAAATCACATTATGACACACAAAGATGAAATCATCACCCCTACCTTATCGAGTCCTCATGGTGAAAATGCTACAATAGTGAATGATCATGGAAAACACATTTGTGTGGATGATATGAATAAGAACTATAACAATCATACTCAACAAGAACTTCTAGGACATGAGGATGTAAGCATAAATGACAATCCAACATTTTATTCTCCTAATATATTCTCTACCCACGAAGAAGATAGGTTTGTGTTAGAAGATATTATTGGTGAAACTCTTGATACACTTATTTCTTCATTCTCTGATATCTCTCCCATTTCAGAAGCTCTTTTTGAACAAAAAATTACAATCATTAGTAACCATGAAACTCCTATTAATCATTCTATTGATGCCTCTCCTATGAGCGATGAAGCTAACTTTCCTACTCTAATTATGACATATGATGAACATATTAGCTGTCCTCCTAGGGTCAATCTTATGGCAAATAAGAATGATATCTTAGTGACAACTGACAACCAAATAGAGTCTCCTATCCTCACTTTTTCTACTGCAACAAATTCAACCCTTAATCATCACCCTATGCAAGCTCACACTATACCTAACCTCATTCTCCCAACTCATAGAGGTGCTGCCACAATAGTGGTTTACACTTTCTAGGAGATCTTGATTTTTTCTAAAATCACATATTTTTAGAAAATATAATGATTTAAGACTTGAAAATTTCCACTTAAAGGATTCCAATTGAAGAGGGTTTCATCAAACCACCTTAGACCAATCCCCCTTGGATAGAACCCCGCTAGTTTTAAACCATACCTATAACGGAGTCTCCTTTACACCTATCAAAATGTTGATAAAAAACCACTTTTGATTTACCTTTCAGGGGATCAAATGAATTCATTTATTTTATTTATTTTTTAAGTATGTATCCATTATTATAAGCTTCCAAAAAAGTATAATTTTAATTAAATTTAATTTGATTATTATATTAATTTTTAATTTTTAGTGAATGTAGGTTTTTCACTAAAAAATCAAGCTCTTTGTTATACACATGTGGAAAAATAGCAGATTATAAAAAAAAAATGAAAAATATGAGTGCACTAGATACTAAAGTCCTTGATCCAACAAAAAAAAAAATTGAATTTCAATACATACAAAAAAAGTTATGCCTTATACGATCGCGCTATGTCTGAATTGTAATTGGTTTGACTTTGAAACATGATTATAGAAAAAATATTCAATAAAACACTATCTAACCAAGTGGAAGCACTAGATATTGAAGTTACAAATCTAAATTCGAAATAATTAGAATTTTATCCTTCATGCAAAAAAAATTATGCGTTATACGGTGAGCGTCAATTTTTTAAAATGTTGTTTTTTGAAAAAAACTAGTTTTTGAGGGAAATGGAAAAAGAAGTGCAATCTGATTCCAAATTTTTTGAAAAAAATATATTTAGAATCTATAGAAAAAATATCACAAAACTCTAGTTTGCATCATCTTCAAATTTCTCACAATTTAGCCGCTATAGGTGCCCGAAAGTGAAGATTTAGTTAAAAATAATAATTTCAGTGTCCAGTTTGGCCAAAAATTGTAAACCACTATTGTGGGATCACCCAGTCTTCATGATTGTCCTTTCATAGCCATCAACCCATCCAACCGCCCCTCACTCAACATCCATACTATCCCCAACCATTTTTTCAAGAAACCTTTACCCTTGTTACATCCCAAATCAATACATAAATAACATTAGTTGTTGCTCCTTGCCATGTAATAGTTGTATATGTATACACTCAAATTTGCTCTGGAGAATATTAATTAAATATCAATTATTCAATTAATAAATTTTTAACCCTCTAATATATAAATAAATCAAATTTATTTACATTGTTCCTTTCTTATTAATTCTTCTATTCAAATTCACCTCTTTCACGATTTAATTAAAATAAGCAAGTTTAAATAATTTTTTTTATTTTAATTAACTTCCCTTTCATTTAATTCAAATTTTTAAATTTGAATTACACCACATTTTTACATACTTTTCTCTAACCACCTTCCACCTCATCCTCGAACTCACCATGTGTCACATGAAAATGATTATTGTTATTTTCTAATTTTCATAATTACTCTCAACAATTTAACAACCCTGAGGACACATGGCTCCTTCATCCAAATGATTCCCTCTTGCACTTGGCAAATTGGTTTTATTAAAGGGAATATTTACCTTGTTTTCTCGATCTTCTTCATTCTTCTCTGTTGGATTCTCTAGATTAAATCTTGATTACTGATGGCTGCCAACTCACCCCAAGCATTGGAAAAATCTATAAATTGAGCCCAATTTACTGCTTTGGCATAAGGAGCAATTGCATAATAATACTCTAAAATTTTTTGCATGAGTCTTTAGAGTTTCATTTGCATTTGTAGATTAGAAATTAGATTAGTTTGTCAATTTTTTTTAGATCATAGCTCCTTCATGAATTTCATAGCTTAATTCAGCATGTAGAATCTATTACAACCCCATTATCATTAGCATATTTTTCATTGTATTTCATTCCATATCATTTTCTACATATCAGCTCATTTCACCATGTCCATTTATCATTTTATATAGTTGAGTATTTTAACCATATGGATGTAGGTTCATAATCTGTATTGCAAATGGAAAGGCTACTCATTTCATAGATGAAATCTTAGGAATTTGTGCAGGAATAAGTTTTGAGAGAATGAATTACCAGGACATTTAAGACTAGAGAAGGATGCAAAGTTCTTAAATAATTTTGTTATTAAACTGCATTTGATTTAGATACATTCTTTAACATAATAATTCCCATATATGTATGCTTGTTTTAATAGTGATTCATGCATATTTTTATACCACATAGTAGGATCATAGTATTCTCACTATTATACATTTCACATCCCTTGTAAGGGGTAGCATACCATCATCCACTTGGCTCATCTTTTTCCTGCACGAATTGGGGGCAAGGGGTTCGATAGCCTTATCCCCATATGTCACTTGTCGTTGTCTCTTTCGACTACTCGTTAACCTTTCATGAACATATAAGAGAAAGCTTGAGATGTGAACAAAATTTCTTAAGATTGAGTGGTATGTGACATACTCCCTTTCTTTGAATGCCATATCTTATCAAAAACATATGACTTGGAATAGGCTTTTCAGATAATCTCTCATGTTCTCTTTTACTTTAAAGCAATTGCTCACTGCAATGGTGTTAGCAACCACTTTAAAGTGGGGGGCATACAATACCATAATTCATTTGCATTCTTGGTTCCTAGTGTAGCATTTTCATTTATGTGATGTGTTCATCACTTTGTGGATGACATTGGGTGTGATGTCCTTCATAACTGTGATCTATCTTAGCATATTACATTCCTCTTGGAGACTTGATGCAACACACTGCATCCCCTAAGTTGTGAATATACTATTCTTTGATTGGTCCTCCTTTGGAGACATTAGACACAATGTTCCCTAAGTGACTAACCTTACATGAACTAAACAAGACTCTGTTGAACATCTTTTGCATTTTTACATTTTACATTACACTCTTACACTTTTTTCATTTTTACATCTTTTGCATTTCTTTTCTCCACCTTGCATAATGCAACTTGCATGACTATGGTACCTTTGTATTTTTTCTCATAGCATTTGTTTCCTTATGGAACCTTGTGTAATTTATCAGTAGGTATAACTTTAACATGGTTAAGCGGGAAGCCTACCTAGTGGCATGACTTTTCCCCATAGCCACCTTTGTGTTTTGTGAGTGCATACCAACTAGCGTTTGTATCTTACCTTTTTGGGATTTCTCACCCCATGGACAACTAGTTTTGTGGACCCAGAGTGAGTATACCTTTGGCCCAGAGTGAGTACATACTTTCTACCTCGTCTTTCATTCTCTTCATTCTTGCCATTGCATGATTTTGTATCTTGGGGGCATGACTTAGGATCATGGATCCTGGAGGCTTAGCCACCTTCTTCCATCTTTGTTATTCCTTTTCATCCGCATCTGTGTATGAAGACCTCTATTGAATGTCTACTTTAGTGTGAGTTTGAAACATGTTTATCCTCTCACTAAAGTGGGGGCTAAATGTGTCATAGAAAAATACACCCTTTGCTTGACATGATATTAATTCATGACAAAATGGACTAAATGAGGTCTTAATCTACTATTGTGAGGAATTCTATGCATCCACACTAGGTCTTGGACCCTTGTAAATCAAATAGAATGATTTTAATGACGTCTTACAAAGGTGTTGTAAAGTCTTATAAAGGAGTTTCATGCTTTTCTAGACTTAATCAACTTATTTCTCCCTAATTCAACATTATAAAATGTGTTTAATAACATTATTACATCAATCTAGAAGGTTCTTAATGTAAAATTAATGATAAACTAGTTTTGTAATGTGCCTTGCACATTCACATTGGCTTTTGTGCCCTTCTAGGCTATATGGACCTAATTTCAGTGTTGCAAAGTGTATTTAATCACACTTTCACATTGATTTAAGTGTCCCAAGCCTTATTTAACATTTACATCATAACTAGTAGGTCCCTAATGACCCATATTGTGCATCTTGAGGCTTTAATTGATCAAATACCTGACAAAGTTGCAAATTAAACCTTATTTCCTTATTCCTTGGCTTTTGAGCTATTGGAATGGCCCTTATGGCACCCATTCACCATGCATCATGAATCAGTCTCATCCAAGTGGGACCCATTCACCATGTGTGGTGAATGAGTCCTATCTGACCCCCATTTTGACCTTTGAGCAGGAAAAAAGTGAAATTTAAAGTTTATTTTTACTACATGTTGGCCTGTGATGAGGTATTATCAAGTACTAAGACACAATTTTCTATAAATAAATGTTTTTATCCTCATTTTACATAAAAAAAACTCATTTTTATATTTCTCATCATTAATTCATCTTCTATCTTCTCATCCAAATCAACCAAGTTAGGGTTTCTTCATTAGGAGTCTTCAAGTTATCTTTCTAAAGCATTCAAGGGCTGAATCTTCCTCCATTATTGTATAATTTGAAGATAAAATCATCATGACAAGGTGATCATCTCCATTGTTGCATGTTTCATTACTTTATTTCATCACTTTGGTTTAATTACCTAAAGGGGTTTGACTAAGGAAAACCCCCATATCCTAACCTTCAACACTTTTCCCCCATTGCATGTGTTTGTGTATGTAGATTTATAAAATGGAAAGGTGAAAAAAGGTGTTCACATCTCATTAAAGTCATTCAAGGTGTTTCAAGCCCTATTTCAAGATTGGAGAGAGTCTACATGTCTAGTTTTGCAGATTCATATCCAAAGATTCATTAGAAACAGAATTGCAGATCCTAAGCCACATAATCCAATCTAGATTTCTCTATTTTCTAGAAGAGGACTCATTTTCCATTGATGGTGAATCAGTCCCATTTCTAGGCTTGGACAATGATTTCTAAAGATTTGGATACCCAACTACCCAAAACTAGTTCCAATGCTTTCTGGAAAAAATAGGAATCATTCGCCATACATGGTGAATCAGTCCTAGTGAGAATTTTTGGTGTCTTCTGTAAGTATTCAAAGCCTCATTCTAGCCTATTCCAGCTTCTAGGTTCATATATTCAATTGGGTTATTTTCTGTTTCAGTTTGTTTACATTCCTAGTCAAGTTGTTTGAATAGACATTGTGTTTTTCAAAAATTTTGCATTAGGCTAGAATACACTCCTTAATCTACATTTTCATTAAGTTTCCAAAATTTAAACACATCCACAAACACACTTCACACCCCTCTTTCCATTTCTTCTAATGTTAGCAAAGTCATTTTGGCTCATTTTCCTCTCCTTCTAGGTGAAAAACCCTAAGAAGGAGCTAGAGATTTTAGGGAGCCAAAATCTATGTTACAATTGTAATGGATTAATTTGTGTTGAGAATATATATGTGTGACCTATCTTTGATCCATGCCAACATATTGTAGCATGCTACACACGTGGATTATTTTTGGAGAAGTTTTGTACTAACTTGGAGCCAGCTGTTAGTCTTTTTGGTGAATAATGATTGCATCTAATTAGGCCAACCTAATTGATGCTTGCAGATGAATCATATATATATATATATATTGGATATTTTTTAGGTTGAGGAGTTTGTATGGATAGGATGAAGTTAAAATAGTATTGTGTATGGTTATGTGTAGGGTATGTGGCTAACGACCTTTTTTTACCCAAAATTGATAAAACAAAAAGGGGTTTTTAAAGTAGATTCTTAGATTTCCACCAATATAAATTATACTTTAATTTTAATTTAACAAATAACTATTATTAATTTTCTATTTTAATTACGACTTGTGCCATAGAAAAATTTCCCTTTGTCATTTTCATGGCTTTTTAGGTCTTGTTTCATGGTGTTGGAACTATGTTTCTCTGATTTTATGTTGTATCATTGTTTGAACATGCTTATTTAGGTACTAAAACTCAAAGAACAATGTCTTGTGAAGGTGTTGTGAAGTGTTGTAAGACATTTCTACATTCTTCTAGACTTTATTTAATACAATTTACCTAAAAATCACCTTTTTTCTCATCAACAAGTCCTATATTGAAGTGTTGTAAATTCTTGTAACAAGCCTTCATTCTTTTCTAGGAACATCTTCACTATTTACACCTTTCTCATGCTTTATTTTATCTTTTTATGCCCTCATATGACTTAATTAAGTGTATTTTTGGATGTTATCCTAAAAAATAATATTAAATACAACATTATTCCCGACACTTGTTTTTAGGTCCTAGGTGGGACCCATTCGCCATGGGTGGCGAATGAGTCCCCCTTGGCCCCAAATTCAAAATATTTCAAATTTCCATTTAGGATTTTATTCAGAAACACTTGATGTTGACCTATGATGAGGTATGAATGGATACTAAGGCACAAGAATTGTATAAATAAGTGATTTTCATCTCATTTCAAGGCCCATTCATCAAGTTCACTTATCCACCTATACATTCAAGCATTCAAGCATCTTGCATCAACAATTAAAGCATTTTTCAAGCACTTTGAACCTTCGATCAAGACATTACTTCATAACTACAAGATCAAGAGTTAAGTGAGTTGATATCATTTTTCTTATTATTACTTTATCTTCCTCTTGCATTTCATTATCTTTTCAAGGGTTTAATTACCAAAATTGGGGTTTGACCAAGGCAAACCCCTATTCACTAACCCTAATTAGTTTTCCCCTTTTGCTTGTGTATTTGTAGCCTTCTGTTTGCAAATTTGATAGGTTATAAGGTGTTGATGATTTATTTTCATGTCAACTAGGTACTTCAAGTCAACATGAGTCAAATTCAAGCTTGGAGAGAGTTAATTGTCCATTTTCTATAGATTTGACTTCGTCAACCCGACAAGCAAACATTCCCAGATCTAGTGTTGCAGAGTTGTCTTCAGTTTTTCAAAAATTTGGGAGAGGAATGATTCACCACCTATGGTGAATGAGTCCCACCTTAGGACTGGAAACTTGAACTTTTTCAGATTTGAGATCTTGACAGACAAAAATTAGCTCCCAACAATTTTCTATGAGTAGGTGGACTGATTCGCCACCCTAGATGAATGAGTCCCAATATAAAAAATTAGTAAAATTCATGAACATTCCTGATGCTCTAGACAGTTCATATTTCATCCAAGTGCACTTAGATTTAACCCTGTACCTTTTGTTCTACATAATTTCTTCATTTTCATAGTTGTTTGCATATCACAATGTGTTTTCAAACATAGCTTTAATTGCACTTTTACATTCATTTTAGATCATCTTAATCAGTCAATTGAATTTATTCAAGTTCATTTATATCATATCACATAGCATACATCCTAATTTGAGTGTTACATAAGAATTTTGGACCTAAATTTCTCTTCGTTTAGGTGAAAAACCCTAGAAGTGCAAGATCCAGCATTTGGGTTCCCAAAATCTATGTCACATTTTGGTGAACCTGACATTTGAACACTTTCAACTTCTAGTTGCATTCATATCTTGCATCCTAGTTTCCATTTTCATTAGCATTCAATTAGGGAATTGATTTGTTATTGCATTCTAGGACCTTTCATTTTGCATTAGTGAAACATTCATTTGGTTTTCATTTTTACATTCAATTTCATTGAAAAAAGTAAAAATCTACATTCTGCATCTGTAATTGCATTTTGTAGAATATTTAAATCACTCTTAAAATTTTGAAAAACATAAACAAATTGCATACTGGGACTCATTCGCCACCTAGGGCGAATCAAACCCTCTGCACTTTTTAGACAATAGTTCTGAGCTTTTTCTAACATTTTTTTGCTTTTCTATTTTCTCTCTTTTCATCTTTGTTACAGTTAGTATATTTTTTGTTATTTTCATTTCACATTCTTAGATTAGCTCACATTTCCATCCACCTTTCCTTTGTGGTACTTGCATGAGTGTTTGGTGCCCCATTGATAATACTTTGGTGAGAAGTTCTAGACTCATGGCATCCCGCGATAGCACTTTCATTATGGACCTTGGAATCTCACGAGCTCCTACTCTTGGTATGGACAATAGTGCATTAGGCCCTGACAATACCACTTCTATGCCTTCACCTTTCCATCGTATGCATGTTGACAACCAAAAAAATCACTCCCGGAAGAAAAGGTCATTAATATTCATGAGGAATTTGCACATTTACAACAAGATTTGTCACTTAAAAAAATTTCCACCACTGCTATACCTGCTATTGAGAACCTTCATCACCTAATTGAGAGTGATGATGGCTTGCAAGTGTTGAAAAAATTTGCCAAGATTTACAATAAACATGCCTTTTCAAATACCCAATCTGCAAACATTCTTGTAAGCTAAGGAGTACCTCAAATTCCTCTCCCTTCAACTATAGCTTCCATACCAACTTACACCAATCCACAAGTCCACACAACTATGCACCAACCTAATTATGTGGCTACTTCTTTCCCGATTTACACTAGCATTCCTACTTATTTTGTGGCATCACAAGCTCCTTCCACCACTTTCACACCCCTAAGCATTCCTTTCACCTCCCCTAACACCACCTACACTCCATCACCATTTTCCCTTCCACCTCAACTCCAATTATCCTGATCCTTTTATTATACAACTCCTTAATATTTTTTCATCCATGCAACACCAACTTTCCACCTACATATTTTGCACACAGTAACCCCTTATCATTAGAATTATTACATACCCCGATGCCACAAGGGATAGAAATTTTGAGGTTTAAGAAATAAAAAGGAAAAAGAGACCCTATCAACCATGTCAATTCTTATACCACTTTGTGTAGTTACATTGTCCTTAACGATAAAATTTTAGCAAAAAATTTTCCAAGGACCTTGAAAGATACAACTTTAGAATGGTTTTCCAACTTTCCCAATCATTCCATCCATTCATTTAACGAATTAGAGGAAGCTAAATCATTAATCACTTTCAAGTGCACATGATACCTAAAGAGATCATGGCCGACCTTATGAGATGTAGACAAAACATAGATGAAAAAGTGATAGAGTTCATCTCCCATTACCAATCTATATATGCTCAAGTTGATGTCAAAATTCCAGATGCACATTTGCAGAAGATGTTTATTGAGAATTTTCACACTAACCTTCAAGATAAAATTACCATGATGAAATTCCCTTCATTCATGCATTTGTGTGTACAACCTTATGTGATTATGAAAATTCGGTTTCAAGTCGTGGGTAAAAATCCACTTCTAGTCGAGTTGACAAACCTTAACATAACAATCAAAACCAAAACAACACGCAAAATTTCTATAAACCTAATAAAGGATTTTTACAATTTAATCTACCTCCTTCACCCCAACCGCAACAAAATCCACAAGTTCAAAATTCCATGATAGCTACTACGAAAGTAATGCCATTATGGAAATCCAAAGACACTTCACCCCTTTACTTGACACCCTCCATCATACAATGAGCCAATTAATTCAAAAACACATGCTTATCTTACCATTGGTTCAACCACTTTATCCTAATCAACCCTTACCATCTACCTCCAAACCTAACGCTTATTGCCATTTTCATCGTCAAAATGGCCATGACACTGAACATTGCAAGAATCTTAAACATTTAGATCTAGACCTCATTGATTCGGGTCAGTTGACCATTATGGGTGTTAATGATCAAGGCAATAAGTTTGTCGCACCCACTAACCAAAATTTGCAAATTTTCGCCAACCTTATGCCTAAACATACTACCTCATTTTTTCAAAGGCTAGTGAACCTTAAAATCCTAATGTAATGACTATCAATACACACAACAAATAACCTGATACACCTCATATTGTTACGCAAGCTAGTCCTATGGATAAACTTGTAGCTACGATAGATGTTATCTCTTGCAAGGGACAAACCACTATCTCTTGATATTACTTTTTCTACTAAAGACATACTACAAAAAACTTCTTGATGGTCCTCTCTACATAGCTGGCAGAATCTATGATAAGCCTACTAATGGGATATTAATAGATCCTTCCTATGGTGAGAACATGATCACAAAAAAATTTCTACTATTACATGATCTATATCAAGATGAATATAATAAACCAACTGCATGGATTAAGACACATACTAGTTTTGCATGCCCTGCGATTGGATCAATCGTGCTAACTTTGCAAATAGGACCTAAGACTTTGCATGTAACATTTTCCATTATTACACAATCTGACCAATTTCATTTGCTACTAGGCCTTCCTTGGCTTTGCTTAATGAGAGTGGTCCCATTAGTTATTCATAAGTTCTTGAAGTTTCCACATGGCAATGGGGTATTCACTATACACCATAGTGGCTTTAATCCTTTATTTCCAAAGGTAACTTTTCATTAGAAGCCTTTTGGCTTGAACCCATGGAACCTATCACCCCTCATAAGGATTTATTTTACATTGCTTATCAAAAGTTTAAAGCCAAAAAGATAGTTGAATTATCTCTTCGTAAGACATCTCCATCCACCTCCACCCATCCTATTCTAGATGAAACCATGATTACACCGAAATATGATATTAAAAAAACCATCAAAACTTCTAAACAAATCCCTCTTGACACTTCCCTGCCATCGTTTAAACAACCAAGGGAAAATGAACTAACTCATGTCCTAACTCCTCGTATCAAACAAGTATATAAAGAAAAAGAGAAAGTGGTTGATCCATCCTCTTCAATTTCTCCTGCTCTTCCCCCTTTGGAAGTGGAAGAACCTATGATGAATCAATCCAATCTTACACCTCACCAACTCCATAATAGAATTAAACAAAACTGCGGTGCTTGGGAGTGTAGGCGTCACTGTCATCTCCTTGCTCATCAATCTCGTATGAAAGACAATCAATAAAATCAACCTCCACCCTTGCTAGAAGAAATAGATGATCACCTTCCCTCTCCTGACTTTCCACATGATAATTCATCCCAACACTCACAACAAAATGAACCCATCCAACAACCAACACTCTTGATACATTCATCCTTAGAAAAAACCCTTCGTCCTCCGATCGTTATTAATCTTGATAATGACAATGATGATGCAACGATAGCTAAAAGAGATGAGGAAGTACACAATGATTTGAACTCTTTATTTTCATCCACAATGAGCTTAAATGATAAATCATCTCCACCATGTGGAGAACCTAGTACCACTCCTAGTTCGACGCTTGCACTTCTTCATTTGGATAGCCAACCACCTTCACATTATAATGAACATGATTGGGAGGAAAATGAGTTGTTATATGACTTGCATCTGCCTAGCTAGCCTTTTATTTTTCTTTCTTCCTTTTCTTTCATGTGTGTATCATGTTCCCCTGTATCATGTGTTTGATGTTTTCCCTTTTTGTCCACTTCTTCTATTCATCCCTTTATTCTTCTATTTGTCATGCTTTTTTTTGTGTTCTCCTTTTGCGGATGATGCAAAGCGTAGAGATGCCCTATGTCTCTTCCATGTTGACCCAAATGATCCTTGTCTTTTTCAAAAAAAAATTCTGTTTTCCTTTTTGGGATGATGCAAAGTGTAGAGATGCCCTATGTCTCTTCCATGTTGACCCAAATGGTCCTTTTCTTTTTCATTTTTGTTATGTGTTTTCCTTTTGGGGATGAAACAAAGCGTAGAGATTCCCTATATCTCTTCCATGTTGACCCAAATTGTCCTTGTCTTTTTCATTTTTTTTTTGTGTTTTCCTTTTGGGGATGACACAAAGCATAGATATGACCTATTTCTCTTCCATGTTGATCCAAATGGTCCTTTTTCCTTTCTTGTTTTTTCCTTTTGGGGATGATGAAAGGCACTGAGACCAAAATGTCTCCTTCATGTTGACCCAAAAGCTTTTTCATTTTCTTTTTCCTTTTTGTTTTCTTTTCGGTTGTGTTTTCCTTTTGAGGACAATGCTAGGCATCAAGACCACAATGTCTCTTCCATGTTGACTCAAAACATACTTCCTTTTCGCTCTCTTTTTTTCATTCTTCTAGTTCTATGTGTATTTGGGGAATGATGAAAATTTCACGCTCTTTCATAAAAACATTGCAACAACGAGCATACTGACCCCAAATCCATAGATCCCTTATGTCTTTGGTGTAATTTCTTTAATGGGGGGCAACTCCCTTTCTTTCTTTTTCTTGACATGACGTAACCTAACTTTGAAACATATGACTTTGCATAGGGCTTTCTAGGTTGGCTCTCCTATCTTGTTCTCTTTTTGCATTTTCTTTTCTTCTCTACTTTCAAGTAATTTCTCATAGAACAATGTGTGGCAATTCCTTTAAAGTGGGGGGCATACAATACCATAATTCATTTACATTCTTGGTTCCTCTTGTAGCCTTGTCATTTTTGTGATGTGTTTGTCACTTTTTGGATGACATTGTGTGCGATGTTTTTCATAAGTGTGATCTATCTTAGCATATTGAATTCCTCTTGGTGGTTTGATGTGACGCACTACATCCCCTAAGTTGTGAATCTACTATTCTTTGATTGGTCCTCTCTTGGAGACATTAGACACAATGTTCCCTAAGTGATTGACCTTGCATAAAATGAATAAGACTCCTTTGAACAATCTTTCACATCACATTTTTGCATTTTAGATTGTTGTATTTCTTGGCCACCTTGTATAACACAACTTGCATGCCTGTAGTTCCGTACTATTTAAATCTTAGAATTTACATTTTCTTTGGCTTTGTGGTTCCTTGTTAAAGTTATCAAGTGGTACAACTTTAACATGGTTGAGCAGGAAGCCCAACTAGCGGCATGACTTTTCCCCATAGCCACTTTTTTGTTTTGTGAGTGCATACCAACTAGCATATGTATCTTACTTTTTGGGCTTTCTCATTCCACAGACAACTAATTTTGTGGCCCTAGAGTGAGTATACAACTCGGCTTTCTCACCCCATAGAAAACTAGTTTCGTGGCCCTATAGTGAGTATACATATTCCCTTTTTCAAACAATTAGCCTAGATCTCTTTTCACAACTAGTTGGATTGATGAACAAAGATTCATCCAATTTTTTTCAACACTTGTGTGTTCCTTTGTCCTTATGTTTAGTTTTCCATGGGATCTTCATCCTAGGGGCTTGATCATCCCTCTTGATTGTTGTATTACATCTTGCTAGTGTAAGTGCATTTGAACCCTCCCCTCGATGTTCATGGCTACTTAAGTGTGAGTTTGAAGTAGGTTCGTCCTCTCACTAAAGTGGGGGCTAAATGTGCTATATAAAAATGGTCGTTCTTCATTTTCAAGGCTTTTTAGGTATTGTTTCATGGTGTTGGAACTATGTTGCTCTAATTTTATGTTGTGTTTAATGGATTGAACATGCTCATTTAGGTACTAAAACTCAAAGGACTACGTCTTGTAAAGGTGTTGTGAATTGTTGTAAGACATTTCTACATTCTTCTAGACTTTATTTAATACTGTTTAGCTAAAAATCATTTTTTTTCTCATCAACAAGTCCTATGTTGAAGTGTTGTAAAGTCTCGTAACAAGCCTTCACACTTTTCTAGGCACATCTTCACTATTTACACCTTTCTCATGCTTTATTTTGTCTTTTTATTCCCTCATATGACTTAATTAAGTGTATTTTTGGATGTTATCCTAACAAATAACATTAAATACAACATTATTCCCAACACTTGTTTTTAGGTCCTAGGTGGGACCCATTGTCCCCAAATTCAAAATATTTCAACACCATGGGTGGCCAATGAGTCCCCCTTGGCCCCAAATTCAAAATATTTCAAATTTCCTTTCAGGATTTTATTAAAAAACACTTGATGTCAGCCTGTGATGAGGTATAAATGGATACTAAGGCACAAGAATTGTATAAATAAGTGATTTTCATCTCATTTCAAGGCTCATTCATCAAATTCACTTATCCACATATACATTCAAGCATTCAAGCATCTTACATCAACAATTAAAGCACTTTTCAAGAAATTTGAAGCTACCATTGACATTACTTCAGAACTACAAGATCAAGAGTTAAGTGAGTTGATATCATTTTGCATGCTATTACTTTATCTTTCTCTTGCATTTCATTATATTTTCAAGGGTTGAATTACCAAAAACTAGGGTTTGATAAAGGCAAACCCCTATTCACTAACCCTAATCATTTTCCCCCTTTTGCTTGTGTATTTGCAACCTTTTTTTGTAGATTTGAAATGTTATAAGGTGTTGAAGATTGATTTTCATGTCAACTAGGTACTTCAAGTCAACATAAGGGTATGTGCAGTATCATCATGGAAAAAATAGGCCCTGAAGTGGCGAAAAATTCAAAAAAATTAGAGTTAGGAAACTTGACGTAAAAAAATGAATAAGTTATCTATATTATTTAAAAAATATGTAAGAATAGAATCTATAGAAAATTGAATGTAGTTTCTAAACTACTAGGTTTATTTCAAAAAAGAAGAAATCTATTTAGTGAAAATTTGAGATTTCAATGCAATAGTACTTAAATTTCAGGAAAAAAATAAGAAGTAGGTATTTGTCTGACCACCCTAACCATAATAAAATGATAATTTTTTTTATAAGATTTTAGCTATAAGTAGAGGACTCATGTTTGAATTTGATGCATATTTTTTTGTAATTTTTTTCCAAGTAAATAATTAATTATGATTTTTTTATTGCAACTTTTAAAAAATGTAAAAACTCGTATGTCTAACCACCTTAACTTGGTCAAAACTTCATGAAATTCAATTTTTCTTTTTTTAATCCTACAGTAGGAAAAACATAGAATGTGATGCATGTTTTGGATTCAAAAAATGTAATACTATTTGAAAGCTATAGATGTTTTTCAATAAACCTATCAATAAGGACTTTAGTCATAATTCAAATAGAAAATGAATAATAATTATTTATTAAATTCAAAGTGTAGCATAATTTATATTAGTGAAAAGATGAGAATCTCCTTTAAAAAACCTTTTTATTTCATTAATTTTGGGTAAAAAAAATGTCGTCAACCACATACCCTACACATACCCATCATATCACCACTTTTTGGCCCATCATGATCCTGCACATACCCATAAGTCAAATTCATGCTTGGAGAGAGTTATTTGTCTATTTTTTGTAGATTTGACTTTGGCAATCTGACAAGCAGACATTCCTAGATCTAGTGTTGCAGAGTTGTCTCCTATTTTTTTAAAAATTCGGGAGAGGACTGATTCACCACCTTTGGGGAATGAGTCCCACCTTATGACTAGAAATTTGAACTTTGTCATATTTCAAATCCCGATAGACAAAAATTAGCTCCCGACAATTTTTCATCAGTAGGTGGATTGATTCACCACATTGGGTGAATGAGTCCCACTGTGAAAAATTAGTAAAATTCATCAACATTCCAAACACTCCAGAAAGTTCATACTTCATCCAAGTGCACTCAGATTTACCCTTGTACCTTCTGTTCTACATAATTTCTTCATTTTCATAGTTGTTTGCATATCACAATGTGTTTTCAAACATAGCTTAATTTGCACTTTTGGATTCATTTTAGATCATCTTAAGTAGTCAATTGAATTTAGTCAAGTTCATTTATATCATATCATAGCACACATCCCAATTTGAGTGTTACATAAGCATTTTGGGCCTAAATTTCTCTCATTTTAGGTGAAAAACCCTAGAAATGCAAGAGCCAAAATTTGGGCTCCCAAAATCTGTCACACGACTAAAGTCCTGATTGATAGGTTGATTGAAAAAAATCTATAGCTTTCAAACGGTATCACATTTTTTGAATCCAAAAAAATGCATCACATTCTATGCTTTGCATACTATAGGATTTAAAAAAAAATGAATTTCATGAAGTTTTGACCAAGTTAAGGTGGTTAGACATACACATTTTTATATTTTTTAAAATTTGTAATAAAAAATTCATAATTAATTGTTTACCTGGAAAAAAATTACAAAAAAATATGCATCACATCAAGACATGAGTTCTCTACTTATATCTAAAATCTTATAAAAAAATATTATCAATCTATTGTGGTTAGGGTGGTTAGACAAACACCTACTTCTTATTTTTTCTTTGAAATTTAAGTAATACTGCATTGAAATTTCAAATTTTCTCCAAATAGAATTTTTTTAAACTAAAACTAGTAGTTTAGAAACTACATTCAATTTGCTACAAATTCTATTCTTACATATTTTTTAAATAATATATAACTTATTCAAATTTTTATGTCAAGTTGCCTAACTTTGTTTTTTTTTTAATTTTTCACCACTTAAGTGCCTCTTTTTTCCATGATGATCCTACACATACCCATGCGAGATGCGAAGATGAAGTGTGTGAAGTTTGTTTATTTGAGCATTAACAAAACTGAATCAATACTTGTTAGGTGTACTCTTACCAGTTCATCCTGGCTATGAAGCCACTTCTGTATTGTAATCCTTTTGTAGGAAGTGAGCCTCCTTGCTTGGAGAGTGAGTCCTCTTTGTAAGTAGTGAGATTTTGTATCTGGCAGTGAGCCCTTTTGTCTTCGGTTTTGGAACTACATTATATTGTGAGTTAATCCTGACTATGGTTTTTCCCTTATTTGGTTTTCCACATAACTATGGTGTTTCTTTTGTTGATATTTTTTCCTATTATTTGCATTTCATGTTCATACTTAATAACAAAATAAAGTGGTTGTGAAGTTGATAAGTTTCTGAGATTTGAAATTAGTTTGGTGACAACTAATTAAGCCCCCCTCTTATTTGTCTTGCACCTTTCAACAATTGGTATCAGAGCTTGGTTCCTCTAGAGAATCCTAACAACTTGAGGAAGATCCAAAAGATTGAATAAATGGATGATAAAGAAGAGCTCTGGGTTGCACTTGAAGATCTTGACAAAACAATAAAATGAAAATAGATATTTAAAAGAAAATATCGATGAGGCAAATGAATGTGTCCATAAATTGAAAGAGAAATTAAATAAATTCAAGGAAATACATAGAGAAGTGAGTGAGCAATTGAAACAAGAAAATGAAGAGGTTACCAGATTAAAGGTGCTAGTGGAGGAAAATAAAAGAATTGAAGAATGTCTAAATACAATGGTGCAAAGAAAGATTGATGAATGAACTAGACTTGAACAAGAGGTGGTGAACCTGAAAGTAGAATTGAAGAAAAGAACTCTATGAAGATAATTTTAAGAAAAGCTCCACCAAGCTTGATGATTTGATTGCAGGGCAGATACCTCCTAAAGGGAAAGGTGGTTTGGGAAATGAAGCTGGTGAATTTTTTAAGGTAGTGTAGAATCTAGTGGATAATCAAAAGACTCAAGATAAAGGGAAGCAAAAAAGAAATCCAAGGAACTTTGCTAGAATATTGCCTATCAGATAGAAATTTTTTCAAAGGTACCCATCCTTCAATGGTGTTTGATTTTCATGTAATAAATTCAAATGGTCATAGGGCAACAGAGTGCAGAAGTAAAATAAACCAGTATTCTAGTTCTTTCTTCGCAAATTTTTTGCATGTAAGAAATTTGGACATAGAGCTACTGAATGCAGATCTCAGGTGAGGATGATTAGTTGAGTGATGATCAATAGGTTTAATGGAGCTAGAATGAATCAATATTTTATTGGATATTGCTATACATGTAACAAGTTTGGACACAAAGCAAATCAGTGTAGATCAAGGGGTGATGGAGGACAAAGAAATCAGAAAATTTTTGTCTACTATAATTGCAACAAATCAGGACACATTTCAAGAGTTTGCTGAAGTAAAAAGGGAAAGCAGTCTACTCTAGTACTAAAGAAGAATGAACCAATGAAGAAAATTGAGAAGAATGAGGTTAAGCAATAAATGAATAATATATGGAGGAAGAAAGAAGAGCCCAAAGATGATAGATATTTTTGTGCCCTCATCCGGTGCAGACAATTCCTCTGGGAATTAGACCTAGCATGGTCTTAGGGGAGTATTAACAAAAAAGTGTTTGAACCCCCTAGATTTATGGTGTGTTAGATGTTGGCACGAGGATATGTTGTAGAGAATGAGTAGATAGAGGTTATGCAAAAGAAAGCAGAAGAAGATGTGTAGGCATGTAAATTTGTGAAGCAAATTAGGGTTTCTTAGTGCAGTGAAGAAGGGTTTTTATCAAATTTTTGAAAGCTACCACATTTAATGTGTATTAGGGTAGCATAATGGTGTATAAAGATAAATTCATAAGTCATTTTTGATCGCTTGTGCAACTGAAGATTTTGAAGAATGATTTGGAGCAATCTTGAAGTGATCCTAAAGTGATTTGGAGTGATTATGAGGAAATCTAGAGAAAATTATGAATAATTACGAATAAAAGATGAAATTTTTCAAAATCATCGAGCTCCTAGTTTATAAAAAAAAGGAGAAAAAATATCACAAAAAATGTCATCACTATCTTGAAAGAAAAGGAGAATGAAGAAGAATCTCTGCTTGAATTTGATTCCTTTTATCTAGAGGAAATTCAGACAATGTTAGATAAAGGTGATATGAAGAAGGTTGGTGAAATGTGGTGTGCCTGATCTCTGATCAAAAGACTTAAAATTGATGATGTGTTGATTGATTATTTGCTCAAAAAGGGTATTATAGTTTCAGATGTATCTGACTCATTACTAGATGATCTAGTAGAAGTTATTGAAGAAAGAATATTGTTGAAAGGACCTAAAGGACATAAGTTCAAAGCTATGATTGAAAGAAGATGTGCCAAAGCCAAATTTTTTTTATCCAAACACAATGATGAGACAAGAGAATGTGTTAAGGAGATCTTTGGCATCTACAGTTATTATCTCGGGTGGCCTACAACTATTGATAATTTTAGAAGAAAAATTGAAGATATTGAATCTGAGATAAATAATATTGGAAAGAGTATTGATTTCTTCAAAGAAAAATATGGAAAATAGAGAATAAGAGTCAGTGACTTTCAAGTAGAGATGTTGATTGCTTAGAGACAGAGGGAAGAATTGGTTAGATTTTTTTGGTTAGTTAAAGAAATTGTTGAGGTCTAGTTGGATCATCTCCTCGAAATACTTTCTAATGCAGAAGATTGTGAACAACAATGTTTATCTTTGGACCAGACATCCTCATTTATTCTATTATATTTATTGGATAGTGAACCAAATATTTTTGGGGATATGGGGACTCTCTTACACTTTGTGTCATGAAAAATTGTATGCTCTTGAAGAAAGAGATAGTTTTGCGATTAACTTGGTCCTATTTTAGACACCCTTACATCATTCACCCCTTAAAAATTGCATTTATAGGCCCCTAATGCTCATGATTTTGGACGTTAAGGCCTATTCCACTCACAAATCACAAAAATCCTGACAAGCAACATTCAAACCACTCAAATTTCATGAAACCCGCCTTAAAAATCCTTGGTGGGACTAAGTCACCCAGGGTGGTGACTTAGTGCCTTTTGAGGGACATTTTCCACTTTTAAGCAGGAAAATCACTGACCTAATACAAATTCTTAAGGGACGTCAGCCTATGAAGTTAAAATAATGAATAATTTGGTGTTAATATTTTCCTATAAATAATTTTTTTTAGGTTATTTTTATAATATTAAGTCATTTTTACAAACAAAATTCAAGAGTCGATAGCCAAATATCTTTCACAAGAAGATTCATTAGTCTTTCTACAAAAAAGTTAAATCTTTAGGGCAGGAAAATAGGGATTTTGTAGGTCTTTAGGTTGACATTTTGTTCAAGACCTCACATTGCAAAGGGTTGATCATGGATGCCTATGGTGAATCATGGAGAAATCTAGGTTGAGGAGATGCAACTAGCCATCAAATCACACCTAAAGACTTGTTTTCAAAGTGATTCCATCTTCCATTTTGTGTCTATCTTCAAATTCAAGGTTTGCATGTCATTTACAGTCATTTGAAATGTTGCAAGGTTTCTTGGATTGAAGTCTTGCATCATTCAAATTCCATTTAATCATATTATTCTAAAACATTAGAATAGAGTTTTGTTTACTTAAGATTTTCCTAGTCATAAACACACTTAGGGATAGGGTTTTATGTAGATTTTATCTCTTCCAAAGTTTAAATACCAACTAGGGGTTTGATCGAGGAAAACCCCCCATTAGAAAACAAATTATCTTCCCTTTTGCAGGTGTTCTCAAAGATTTAGATCTAGATTTCCATCAAAAAACAAAGTGTAGACTGTGGGCTTCTATTCCACTTTCAAATTTGTAGAAAATGTTAGTCCCACTACACTAGTTTTATAGTAATTTTAATAGTTTCAGACACCCATGTGGCAGAAATAACTTTCTGAGCAGTTTCCCTAATTTGGGACTAAGTCACCTAGCTTGGTGTATGTGTCCTAGTTGGCTCAAAAATCAGGTTTTCTAGAAATTGAGGGGTCTCTATAGTCTCCAGTCAGCTCTTCATTAGTTTCCAAGTGCACATTTTCTATTTAGCATCTTTATTTTGTTCTTTATTGCATCTATTCCATCATTTTGCATATCATAATGCTTTTTCCAGCACTTTTCATTTCTTAGGTTTAGCATTAATAAATCACTTCTTTTTTAGTTTATTGCATTTATGACATCATATTTAGATACATTGCATTCCTATTTACTTTAACCTTGAGTGTAGACATTAGCATTTTGGACCCATTTCTCTCCTTTTAGGTGAAAAACCTAAAAGAATTAGAGAGACCCTTGTGTTACCAAAATCATTCTCCACATTTTGGTGAACATGAAGTTTGAATTTTTTTTATTTTGATTTCAAGAGCATCGTAGTTTTAACTTGAATTATCATTGCATTAGGTGGTGTATTGTTTAAATTTCATCTTAGGGTTTTCAAAAATGCATTATTGAAAAGCTCATTTAAGCTTGCATTATTTCCTCTCATTTACTTGCACAATAATAAAATTTTGTATTTCAATTATAGATTTGCATGGTATAGTACAAAACACACCAATATCCATCAAAAAATTTAGAAAATCTTAAAAAATCCCCTACTAGGGCTAATTCACCATCCTAGGCGACTTAGTCCCTTACACCTTTTGCATCAATAATTTCAACATTTTGTTTCTAGTTTCTTCAATTTTTGTTTTTGGTGGTTAATTTTCCGTTTCTATTCAATTATTTTCTATTACTTTCAATTCATTAGCATTAGTATCATATGATTCAAAGGAAATTATAGATAGCATTAGATTTTTACAATGTTCATTTTCAGCATTAGTTCCTAGTCCATTTAGATTAGATTAATCATAAAAAGAAAAAGAAAAACGTTCAACAATCAAATAAACCAATAAAAACAATGCTTCACTTTAGGACAATTGTATCATCCAAACCTTTTATTAGTGATGACTTGGATAAGTTAGATGAAAATCTACAGGTTTTCCTCTCATTGAATTCATCCACTAAGGCTTGTGATGACAAATCTAAACCATCCATTGATAACTTATCTCCCAAACCTTTTAGTAGTGATGACTTTGATATGTTAGATGAATCCCTTGAGGACTTCATCTTAGTAATTTCATCCACTAAGGTTTGTTGTGAGCAACCAAAAAAAAAAATGTTAATGTAATTCAACCTCAACTTGTCCTTTACCCACCTTCACATCAACCTCAACCTCCACCTAAACCTAAGTTTACACTTTTCCCACCATAGCATGATGTTGTTGCACACACCCATTACACTCCAAATAATCTACAACCACAACAACCCAATCCAAAATCTTTACCTTTACCAAACCCCATATTTCCTATTGTTCCTCGCTTAATTTCACACCTTAGGGAGTATGATATCGTCAAACAACTTAAGAATACTCCTACAAAGATATCACTTTGGGATCTTCTTTAGAAATCACCAAATCATCATTCAATGGTCCAAACAACATTGCAACAAATAGTGGTTCCTCCTGGTACAAACAAAAATGATGTGGCAGCTCTTATAAAATGAATCAATGTAGTTAATGTAGACATTACCTTTCATCAACATGAGCTCTCTTCATTAGAATTAAGGAAGAAAAATGAGGCCTTAATGATAATTTCTCAATATAATACAATAGGCATCAAAAGAACCCTTGTTGACAATGGCTCTACCCTCAATGTGTGTAGTGTAAAACTCTTAGATCGATTACGTGTATATAAATCACAAATCAAACCCGATTCCTTATCTATTAGAGGATTTGACAATACTACAAAACAACCGCTCAATGTAATACTTTTCCTATAACAGTTAGAGTCGCTACCTTGCAAACTCCTATTCATGTTATGCCCTATGATCTTGCATACAATATTCTCTTTGGAAGGCCATAGATTCATGAGATGCATGCAGTGCCCTCAACTCTTCATCGAATAATGAAATATGTCTATAACAACAAATTTTATTAGGTTGAAATAGACACGAAGCCTGAGAGTTGTTTATAACTTGAAAAAGGAACAACAATTCCTCTAAACACATTAATTCCCACATCTCATATTGAACTCTCGAGACTAGAAAACAAGAAGAAGAATCTATGTGTAAATTTCTTGATGATGATTGGGGTACATTAGAATTCGCACATTAATTTATGGATGAAAACATCATCACCCAAAAAGAAGATGAAAACCCGAACAACCAATGGTTATGTCAACTCAAAATTTGGAAGAATCTTCTCTCACATCTACCTCATCTCATTTGAAAGAAAATACAATATACACAATGAATTTTGATGAGATAGAATATCAACATCCTCCTAACCTAAAGGAAATGGAAATAATTTATGGGAAAGGTTATGCGCTAGTGAAACAATTGGGATACAACGGTAAAGGGTGTGGAAAGAATGAACAAGGAATTCAAGTTCCTATAAAACCTAATACAAAAGAAACAAAGAATGGTTTGGGATATTCCTTTTCTAAGACAACAAAAAAAACTCTACGACCATCGCTCAACATCAACACCATCACATGTAAACTAGGAACCAGTCTTATGCTAAAACATCCTGAATTTCTTGATATGAATTTCCCACCATCTTGGGAGTATGTCAAAAGTAATGAATCCTTGAAACAAATGTTGGGTGCTATTGATAAACCATCTTCCAAATGAAGCATTACCTATGCTATGATAAGTACCAAGCCACACAATACTAATGATAATGAGAAAACCATGGAACCATATGCTCCTGAATCTCCTAAGTCAAATGCACTCACCTTAGGAGATACAATTGATATACCAATGGACATAGACGATAAAGACAAGGTTATTAAGATCGGGAAATGCCTTGATGATGAAGAAAAAGAGGATACTACAACCTTGCTCCATGATTTTCCTGAAATTTTTGCTTGGAAATATTCAAATATGCTAGGAATAGACCTGAAGATAGTAACATATAAGGGTATGTGCAGGATTACATGGAAAAAATAGGCCCTTAAGTGGTAATGAAAATTCAAAAAAATCAAAGTTAGGTAACTTGACGTAAAAAAATGAATAAGTTATCTATATTATTTCAAAATAATGTAAAAATAGAATCTATGGAAAATTTAATGTAGTTTCTAAACTACTAAGTTTTTTTTTTTTATAAATCTATTTGGTAAAATTTTGAAATTTCAATGCAATAGTACTTAAATTGCAAGGAAAAAATAAGTAGGTGTTTGTCTAACCACCCTATCCACAATAAAATGATAATATTTTTTTATAATATTTTAGATATAAGTAGAGGAATCATGTATGGATGTGATGCATATTTTTTTTGTAATTATTTTCCAAATAAATAATTAATAATGAATTTTGTATTACAAATTTTAAAAATATAAAAACTCGTATATGTGACCACCTTAACTTGGTCAAAACTTCATGAAATTCAATTTTTTTTTAATCTTATAGTATGAGAAGCATAGAATGTGACACACATTTTGGATTCAAAAGATGTGATACCATATGAAAGTTATAGATGTTTTTCAATTAGCTTATCAATCAGGACTTTAGTCATAATTCTAATAAAAAATGAATAATAATATTTATTAAATTCAAAGTAAAGCATAATTTATATTGGTGGAAAGTTGAGAATCTCCATTACGAACACTTTTGGTTTTTAATCAATTTTGGGTAAAAAAAAGTTGTCAGCCACATGGGTGAAGTCTAGAAAGGCAAGATAAGCTATTAAACACATTTTTTGTGTTGACTTCTTAAGATTGGCATGTCTGAACCAAATTCTAAAGCTAGCCCAAGGCTAATCCCTAGGTATTAAATATTTTGTCAGAGATATTGGATATCTAATTAAAATTGGGATATTCGATTTGTATTAGATACAAGTTTAAAAAATGTTATACAACTTATAATATATGATTTTAAAAATGCTATAAAAGTTTATAGTTTATTTTAATTGTGTCATAGAAAAAAGGACCCTTTTGCTTGACATGGGAATAATTCATGATAATTAGACTTAATGAGGCCTTGATTTAGGTGTTGTGAGGCACTTTATGCATCCACACTAAGTCTTGGACCTTTGTAAACTAACTAAAATGCTTTTAACGACGTCTTGTAAAGATGTTGTAGAGTCTTCTAAAGGACATTCACGCTTTTCTAAACCTAATGAACCCATTTTTCCCCAATTCAACATTATAAAACATATTTAAATACATCTTCACATCAATCTAGAAGTCTTATAACTTAAACTTAATGTTAAACTAGTGTTGTAATGTGTCTAGCATGTTCACATTGGTTCTTGTGCCTTCCTAGGTTGTGCAGACCTCATTTTAGTGTTGTAAAGTGCATTTAATTACACTTTCACATGGATTTTTGTGTCCCAAGCTCTATTTGACATTAAAATCATCAATAATAGACCTTTTTTATGCCATATTATGCATCTTGAGGCTTAAATTCATCAAACACCTAACAAAGTTGCAATTTAAAGCTTATTTCCTTATCCCTCGAGCTCTTAGTTGTCAAATTGGCCCATGTGGGACCCATTCGCCATGCATGGAAAATCAGTCCCATCTAGGTGAGATCTATTCACCATGTGTGGTGAATGAGTCCTATTTGGCCCCCATTTTGATCTTTGAGTGGGAAAAAGTGAAATTTAAAGTTTATTTTCACATGTTAGCCTGCGATGAGGTATTATCGGTACTAAGACATAATTGTCTATAAATAAGTGTTTTTATCCTCATTTTAGATCTAACAACTCATTTTTACATCTCTCATCATTAATCCATCTTCTATCTTCTCATCCAAGTTAAGCAAGTTAGGGTTTCTTCATTAGAAGTCTTCAATTTAGCTTTCTAAAGCATTCAAGAGCTAAATATTCCTCCATTGTTGCATACTTGAAATATCAAATCATCATGAAAAGGCAATAATCTCCATTGTTTCATGTTTCATTACATATTTTCATCATTTTGGTTTAATTACCTAAACGGGGTTTGACTAAGGAAAACCCCCAACCCTAACCTTCAACATATCTCTCTTTTGTCTTGTTTGTTTGTAGATTTAGGACTCTTGGAAGTTTCTAAATAATTTGAGATCAAATTCTAAAGTGATTGAAGCCATCTCTTCGTCATTCAAGTCAAAGAATCACCAAAAAGTCATTTTCAAACCTGAATTCAATAATTTTTGAAGCGAACATCTGTAGAAGACAGAAGTGCAGATCTAGACCTACAGAATCAAGTCCTCACTTTGCTAATTCCTATAGGCAGACTAATTCTCCATGCATGGTGAATTAGTCCCATCTGTATTCCTAAAAACTGATTTTCTCATAATTCAACTTTTAGCATTCAAAAGCCTATTTTTGGAAGTTTTCACCAGAAGGACTAATTCAACATCTATTGTGAATCAATCCTAGTAGCCATTAACATTCATTTTAGGGACATTCCAAAACCTTCTAGTAACATCAATCTTCCTCGAGGTGCACTCTGTTTAGTCTCATCAATTTTTGTTTTCATTTATTTAGGTTTTTAGTTCATATTTACAATCAACACTATGTTTTCCAGCATCTTGCATTAGTCTAGTTTTCATTCATTTATTTGCATTTGTAAGTATTTCAAACACATCCGCACACACTTTACTTCCATCTCCCATCCATTCATACATTAATCTCAAATAAAACATATGTACATTTTGGCCTCATCTTTCTCCTTCTAGGTGAAAAACCCTAGGAGTGCTAGAAAGCAAGTGGGTGCCAAAATCCTTTGTTTCATTTTGGTCAACCTGCTATTTGAATTCCTTCTTTTCTAGTTTTTGATTCCATTCATTCATCCTATATTAGCTTACATTGCATTTTGCATTAGTTAGCTTGTATTCTAGGGTTTCATTTTTGCATGTGTAAATGTGCATAATAGGTTGCATTTTCGCATCTTTAATCATTAAAAATTTCAAAAAAATTTCATTTTTCATTTACACCTGCTTCATAGCATTCTAAAAGCATCCAAATCAGTAATTTTTTTTTGAAAATCTTGATAAAATTTCATACTAGGACTCATTCACCACCCTAGGCGAATCAGTCCCTTCTAACCCCTAAAACAACATTGTCTTGAACTCAGAAATTTATTTTTAGGCTTATGTTTGGTACCTTAACTTGTATATATTAGTTAGTTTCATTTCTATAACATGCATTTCACTAGATCTCACTTAAAATAGCTCATTTCATGCATAGTTTCATCTCATCTTTACATCTCCCACATTTCATTTTTTAGCTTATTGCATATTGTAATCAGCAATTTACTTTGTTACATTGCACTTTATTTACTTTTGCATATAACATGTTATTTAAATGTTCCTTTGATTTGGTTAAACATGGATTTTATAAGCATAACATCCCCTCTTATGATTTTTATTTTGATTGCAACTATGAGGAACATAGTGTAGACCAAAACATTACATTACCCATTGGTTTGAATGCAGGTGTAGACAATCATAACACACATACTTGTTCTTCTCCCAATACCTCTCCTATTAGTGACAGAGGTATCTTAGTGAAAGAAGTTACAAGTCTTGAGGGTCTTGATTTTCCCATTCCTTATTCGCCTTTGGATGATGTTAGCAAACAAGAACATAAAAGCATAGAAACCCTTGGTCTTCCCTTCCCTAATGCTCCTCCCATTTGGGAAGATCTATTTGAAACTCATAATGGTCCTTCTCTTGATTCCTCTCCTTCTTGTGACAAAGCTATTTTACAAATTTCAACCTTAGATGAACATCTTACAAGCTCTCCTAGTATGATAAAAAATATGGAACAAGAGAATGAGACTTTAGAAAAAAACAACCAATCTAATAGAATCTTCCCCTAATCCCCCCACTATCAATTATCAAATGCATTCAACCATTAATAACCCCTTTACTGGTGATGAAGTTATTTTGGATGAACCAAACCTTAATTGTCATGAACATGTGGCTTGTTGTTCTCCTATGAACTTTCCTTATAGGGAGGATATTGTGACCCTAGAAAAAGATAATATCCTCTTCAAAGACAATGAAAAATTTCACTTGTTATGGGATGTTAACAATATTCAACCTCACCACACCCTTTACCCACCTTCACATCTGATTCATCCTTCCAATAAACCTAAACTCATCCTTTACCCACCATACCATTCTGTTCATCCCTCTAATCTCCCTTGACACACCCTCTATCCCCCTAACGCTAATGTATTGTGGAAATCTAGTAATGATATTGTTGCTCATACATATAACACTTGAAATAATCTGCAACCGCCACAACCAACCCCACCCTCTTTACCTTTACCCATCCACCTAGTGCTCCTCATTACCTCCCACACAAAAATGAGTATGACCTCATTGAACAATTAAAGAATACTCCTTCCAAAATTTCCCTTTGGGATTTACTTCAACCCTCACAAAATTATCACAATATTCTTCAATCTGCCTTAAACCAAATCACAATTCCTTCTGGTACAACTCTGAATGATGTAGAAACTCTCATCCATAAAAAAATTTTGACATTACCTTCCATCAACATTTTCTCCCACTTTTGGAGTTGCGTAAAAAACATGATGCCTTTGTGATAATTGCTCACTTCAATCACATAGCTATCAAACACACTCTCATAGATAATTGTTCTGCCCTTAATGTGTGTAGTGTGAGTCTCCTTGATCGATTAAAATTTGATAGGTCACAAATAATACTTGATTCTATCTCTATTCGAGGATTTGATAATACAAAAAATCAACCACTCGGTGTAATCAATTTACCTATTAGAGTTGGGGTGGTTACTTTGCAAACTCCTATTCATGTCATGCCTTATGATCTTTCATACAATCTTCTTTTAGGAAAACCATGGATTCATGAGATGAATGCAGTGCCTTCAACCCTTCATTGTATAATGAAATATGTCTATAAGAATAACATTTATCAAATTGAAGTAGATCCCGAGCCTAAAAGCTACTTGCACCTTGAAAAAGGAACTACAAGTCCTCTAAAAACATTAATTCCAACATCCAACATATAAATTGAATGCAACAATGAGGAATTTCCATCTAAATTATTTGGTGATGATTGGGGATCCTTAGAATTCACACCTTCATTTATGGGTGAATACATATTCACAGAAAAGAAAGATGAGACAAAAGGACAACCAACCATCATTTCAACACAAAATTCAAACAACCTTTTGAAAGCATCCACCTCAACCACTTTAAATGATGACACAAAATACACAACAACCTTTGATGACCACAATAACGAATCCTCACCCCATCCAAAAGCAATGAAGATGCTTTATGGAAAAGGTTATGACCTCATGAAAAAAATTGGGTATAGTGGAAAATGATGTTGTGCTCACGAACAACGTATCCACAACCCTATCGAGCCTCACACACAACACAATCCTAACTCATCATTCTCGCCTAGTAGTCTTCAACATCATCCTTTAACTATGACACAACAAAATATACCTTCAATTAATGTCAGTGTCATCTCACAACATGTTCATGATTTGAATTCCTAGGTATGTGCAGGATCATCATGGAAAAAACAAGGCCTTAAGTGGCAAAAAATTTAGAAAAAATAGTGTTAGGCAACTTGACGTAAAATTTTGAATAAGTTATCTATATTATTTCAAAAATATGTAAGAATAGAATCTGTAGAAAATTGAATGTAGTTTCTAAAGTACTAGGTTTATTTAAAAATAAATAAAATCTATTTGGTGAAAATTTGAAATTTCAATGCAGTAGTACTTAAATTTCAGGGGAAAAAAATGAAGTAGGTGTCTGTCTGACCACCCTAACCATAATAAAATGATAATATTTTTTATAAGATTTTATTTATAAGTAAAGGACTCATGTCTGGATTTGATGCATATTTTTTTGTAATTTTTTCCCAAGTAAATAATTAATTATGAATTTTATATTACAACTTTTAAAAAATATAAAAACTCGTATGTCTGACCACCTTAACTTGGTCAAAACTTCATGAAATTGATTTTTTATTTTTTTAATCCTATAGTATGTGAAGCATAGAATGTGACGCATGTTTTGGATTCAAAAAATATGATACCGTTTGAAAGTTATAGATATTTTTCAATCAGCCTATCGATCAGGACTTTAGTCGTAATTCTAATAGAAAATTAGTATTAATTATTTATTAAATTCAAATTAAAGAATAATTTATATTGGTGGAAAGATGAGAATCTCCTCTAAAAACCCTTTTCGTTTCATCAATTTTGGGTAAAAAAATAGTCATCAGCCACATACCCTACAAATACCCATAATATTGCTAGTTTTTGGCCCATCATGATCCTACTCATACCCTCCTTAGATTTTATACTTTCCTATAATAGGAAGCATAAAATCTCACAATCTAGAGACACTGGTGTAAGTATGGCATCCACTACTAAGAAATATGTATCTTCCACACCCACCATATAACCCCCTTCTTCCATTGATCAAGAGGGTATCTTGTCGTGACTCCTCCAAGATCACTTGATCATCCTCCCTCCAAGAACTTGAAAGAAATGTTATGACAAGACTTTCTTTTGTGTATATCATAGAGTTCATTGTCACTCCACTAATGAATGTAATGCTTTGAGTCATAAAATCCAACATTTTCAGGAGTTTGGCATGCTTCGTGATGTGGGGGCACCTAATTCCTCTAATTGTTATTGATTTTGACTCTAGCTTCAATCTTATCAATCCTTTCGGCTCCTCTTTGTCCTGCACGAAGTGGGGGCAAGGGATTTGATAGCTTTTTCCTCGTATGCCACTTGTGGTTGCCTCCTTTTGGCTAGTCATTAAATTTTCATGAATACATAAGAGAAAGCTTGGGATGTGGATGACATGCCTTAAGTTGGCTTGCATATGACATACTTCTCTTTTTCATGATGTAGCTTCTCGAAAACATATGAATTGGCATAGGGCTTTCCAAGTAAGCTCTCATGTCCTTGTCCTCTTCTACTTTAAAGCAATTGCTTGCAGAATGGGTGTTCACAATTGCTTTAAAGTGGGGGAATACATCACCACTCACATTTCATTGTGTGATTTTCTTTTTCGTGTGATTCCCTCTCTTGGAAGGATTAGGTACAATGTTCCCCAGGATGAGACCTTGCACTTGTCCTCTCTTGGAAACAAGATGAGATCATTTGTACTTATCTTTGCAGAAGTTGAAAAACCAACTTCACAGTCCCCAAGAATCACCTGCAAGCAATCACCTATCACATACAAAAGATATTCAAAAGAAAAAAGAAAGATGTTTTGTAAACCCTTAGAGCAAAATTGTGCAAGCAAAAATCAACATAATTGATTATTGAAAGTATATTTTTTACAAATAATACAAAAGCCTTAAAAAATGAAATGATGCAATAAAGCAAGAAAAAACAAACCTAATTTTATCTTGAGCAAAAGACAGCTCAATAAGATAAGGATAAGAATTAACCTAGGAAATAAAATATGCCTAAGTAAACTTATGCTAAAGTGTAATTTAATAATTAATTACACCAACACCCCCCCATAAGTGCAACTTAGGGAGAAATAAATTATTATGTAAAGATGACTCCCGACAACAAGGCCTGATCAGGTACTCATTTACAAATGCAATGCAAACTAAATCAAATGGGGTAAAGGAGAAAACCACATGGGAACAAAACTCCTCCCCAAAATAGAGTGCAATAAACTAACTAAGTGATGAAAGATGGAGGACTCCATAAGACGCCCCAAGAATACCATCCATCACAAAGATACATAAATGAATCCCCCCATAAGAGAGTAAGAAAGAGACCATAGATCCCCCCCATAATGAAGTAACACCAAAAGAACTAAATAAATAGCATCTCCTGAAAGAAGTGAGAGGGAAGAGGCCAAAAGAAAGAAATATCTGAAGGTGAAGTAGGTGTAGCCCAAGATGTCTCCACAGAAGCAAGTGTGACCTCAACCGATGAAGAAGTCAAAGTAGGTGAAGACTCAATAGAAACCTCCAAAGACGGATGATGAACATGATCCTACTACACTAAAATAGAAGAAGCCACATCGGTAGCCACAAAAATAGCAACAAGAGGGGGAGGAGATGGAATGGAAGGCTCGAGAATAGGATCCAAAGTGAGAACACCAATGTTCAAGTAGCCAAATCTCTCCTCTGAATGTTGATGCACACTAGAAGTGTCAGGAACAGTTGTAGGAATAGAAGCACCATTAGTAGCAAAATTGGTGAAGGAATACAACTGAGATAAGTGATCCACTATCCTAGTAGCAATAACTGCGCTACTCTCCAAGTCTCTGATGATAACCGAATCAGGTGTGAACTCCACAAATCTCCCAGTGCCTCCATGTGTGATCTGATAAATGGAAAGAAGGTTGTTTGTCAAGTGAGGGACACAAAAGACATCTTGAAAGGAGTGGTCCCCAAAACTAATAGACCCCTTCCCTGTAACACTCATGTAAGTGTTGTTTCCCATCAAAATGGGAGACATAGTGCAAGGCTCAAGGGAAGTGAACATAGTCTATGAAGATGCCATATGATGAGATGCTCTTGAATCTAGAAGCCATCTCCCTGATCCAATACTTGAAGAAGCACAAAGAGCATGTTCCTTCATATCTGATGAAGTATGTAAACCAATCGTGCATGTGTTATGCTATTCTGAAGAAGAAGAATGAGGAGAAGAAGATGATGCAGACATCCTAGAAGGAAAATCAATATTATGTTTCTAAAGAAGATTTTTCAGCTCATAAATGTCCTTGTAACAATTATGTTCTGCATGTCCTTCCCTCTTGCAATATGCACATGTAGTCTTCTCCTTCATAAATGATTTCCCCTTAGAAGAGGAAGATTAATCTGAGGACTCCTTCTGCTACTCATGAGGTTTGGAATCCTTTTGTTTCTGTTTCTTGCCTTTTCCTGTAGAAGCCTTTTGATCTCTGGGCTCCTATGATGCAATAAGTGCATGTGATGAGGAAGAAGGTTTCACTGTTCCCATGCTAGCTAACTTAGCTTGCTCTCGAGTGAGAGAGGAAGAAAAGTCATCAATAGATGGCATAGTGAATCTTGTACCAAGTGCATCCATAGTGGCATAAAAGGTAGATACAAAAACTAAATAATCTAGTCCAAGCTCAGAAAGAATGGACAATATCAACTGAGAGTCTTCTTTCTAAACACCACATTGTGAAAACTACAATCTAAGAGACTTGAGTTTGGTGAAAAACTCCTGGATGTTCTCAAAATCCCCAGGATTTAATCCAATAAGCTCATTCTCTAACTGAAACCCTCTCATAGTATCCTACTTCCCAAACAAAGACTCTAAAGTAGTCAAGATCTCATTGGGTGTAGTGCAATACTCAATGTGAAAAAAGAAGGTTAGATGAAAGAAATAGACATAATTTACCATAAGCTTCATCGCATCTATTAAACCACTTTCTCTTCTCAGTAACACCTGTAGGTTCAATTTATGTACCCATGGTTACCCTATACAACCCTTTGTGTTTCAAATGAATCTCCATTTGTTTTTTCCTACCAAAATAGTTGAATAGAGTAAGGGGTGCAATATTATGTAAATCCATGATAGAAAACAAAAATATATAATCTCAAATGAAAAAACAATGCTTGTTGATCTCAAAAAAATAACCTGATTGCACACTTCCCAAGAAAATAACTAAAAAGGTAAAGACTGAGATCAAACAGAAATATTAGATACTTGGTAAAAAATATGAAAAGAATGTCTATTATCTATGTAGAGCACTGAACCAGCTTTCCAATGCCTTTTTTTTTTTGAAAAATGGAGCTAGGATGTAAAAGTTATGCCTCCTGGAGTGAAAACAACAACTTCTGACTTTAATAGGTGGAAAAGACATCAAAATGGAAAATTTAGAAAAAAGGACCTACACCACTAGATCCGCCATCGAATCAGCTTTTCGGTGATATCTTGTTTTAAAAAAAATGCCTCTGTTTGCAAAAGTTACGCCAAAATGAAAAAAGGCCTGTTTTAGGACCTTTCAACACTAAATAGGGTCAAAATTTCAGCACCTCCAAAACTGGCCCTTAGTCCTGCATATGACTACCTGCTGGGAGTTTGTTTTAAAAATAATGGGTTGAGCCCCTGGTCCTCAATAGGACCATATTAGGGGCTTTAGAGAGCCTACGGGGCTGAGCGCAGGGACTCCCGGTAACCCAAAGAACTGGGCTACGAGCGGGCTCGGCAGCAGGGGCTAAGTGTAGGGGTCTTGGACCCTGATGTGATCGGAGCTCAGCGGTTAGGGCCCACGGGGGCTTAACCTGGTGTGACAGCTGGAGAAAGTCCAGATAAAACCATAGGTTGAGAATAAGGGCCCGCGAGGGCTTATACCGAGCGGAGCAGCATAAAGGGGAGTGCTAGATTTTTGAAAAAAAAAGTGTTTTTTTATATTTTTTAATTTTTTTGATGGAAATTTGCCTCGAACTGTGTGTCCTAGGGTCGTACGGCCTTGGGGCAATTTTTTTTCTTCCTTTTTTTCAACTTTCGCCTAAATTGACAAAAAGAAAGGCATTTTTGGGGTTTTTGGATGGTCTAATCATGATGGCGACGTCCGTTTGTGCCCAAAATGCTCCAAAAATTTGGCTACCCCTAGATCCACAAAAGAAACTCCTAGCTTGAAACCCTTGCACAAAAAAAAAACATTGTGAGATAATATCTTCAAAACACGAACATGTAGCAATAGGTTTGGAGCTCTGATACCATGTAGAAGTTGAAAAACCAACTTCACAGTCCCCAAGAATCACTTGCAAGCAATCACCTATCACATGCAACATATATTCAGAACAAAAAAGAAAGATGTTCTGTAAATCCTCAGAGAAAAATTGTGCAAGCAAAAATCAGCATAATTGATTATTGAAAGTAATTATTTTACAAATAATACAAAAGCCTTCAAAAAGGCAATGATGCAATAAAGCAAGAAAAAACAACCCTAATCTTATCTTGAGCAAAAAGACAGTTGAATAGGATACGGATAAGAATTAACCTAGGAAATAAAATATACCTAAGTAAACTTATGCTAAAGTGTAATTAAATAATTAATTACACCAACAATCTTCTCTTTGAGACATTGAGCATGATGTTCCTTAAGATGAGACCTTGCACAAATAAAACAAAATCCCTTTGAAAAATCCTTACACTTTTCTATATTAGCAATGTCTATGAGTGTCTTACATATGAATTTTTGCTTACCTTATAGAGCTCGAACCATCATTTTTCTTTGTGGCACCTTGTTAAAGTTATCAATAGGTATAACTTTGATATGGTTGAGTGGGAAGCCAACCTAGTGGCATGACTTTTCCCCATAGCCACCTTTGTGTTTGTGAGTGTATACCAACTAGCATATGTATCTTACCCTTTTGGGCTTTCTCACCCTATGGAAAACTAGTTTTGTGGCCCCAGAGTGAGTATACATTTGGGCTTTCTCACTTGGCAGACAACCAAGAAGTTCCATCAACCCAGAGTGAGTACATTTTTTCCACCTTCTCTTTCTTTTTATCTTGCCATTGCATGATTTTGTAACTTGGGGGCTTGACGTACATGTGGATCTCTCTTGAATGGCCACTTTAGTGTGAGTTTCAAGTAGGTTCATCCTCTCACTAAAGTGGGGGCTAAATGTGCCATAGAAAAAAGTACCCTTTTCTTGACATGGGAATAATTCATGATAATCAGACTTAATGAGGCCTTGATTTAGGTGTTGTGAGGCATATTATGCATCCACACTAAGTCTCGTACCTTTGTAAACTAAATAAAATTCTTTTAGCAACGTCTTGTAAAGATGTAGAATCTTGTAAAGGACTTTCATGCTTTTCTAGACCCAATGAACCAATTTCTCCCTAATTCAACATTATAAAACATATTTAAATACATCTTCACATCAGCTTAGAAGGCTTATAACTTAAACTTAATGTTAAATTAGTGCTATAATGTGTCTTTCACATTCACATTGGTTCTAGTGCCTTCCTAGGCTATGTCTACCTCATTTTAGTGTTGTAAAGTACATTTAATTACACTTTCACATTGATTTATGTGTTCCAATCCCTATTTAACATTCAAATCATCAATAGTATACCTCTTTTACCCCATATTGTACATCTTGAGGCTTAAATTGATCAAACACCTAACAAAGTTGCAATTTAAACATTATTTCCTTATCCATCAGCCTCTTAGCTATCAAATTAGCCCATGTAGGACCCATTTTCCATGCATGGTAGATCAGTCCCATCCAGGTGGGACCCATTCACCATGTGTGGCAAATGAGTCCTATTTGGCCCCCATTTTGACCTTTGAGTGGGAAAAAGTGAAATTTAAAGTTTATTTTCACTACATGTCAGCCTGTGATGAGGTATTATTGGGTAGTAAGGAAATTTTTTCTATAAATAATTATTTTTATCCTCATTTTAGATCTAACAACTCATTTTTACATCTCTCATCATTAATCCATCTTCTATCTTCTCATCCATGTCAAGCAAGTTAGGATTTCTTCACTAGAAGTCTTCAAGTTAGCTTTCTAAAGCATTCAATAGCTCAATCTTCCTCCATTGTTGCATACTTGCAATATAAAATCATCATGAAAAGTTAATCATCTCCATTTTTGCATGTTTGATTATGTCTTTTCATCATTTTGGTTTAATTACCTAAACAGGGTTTTACTAAGGAAAACCCCTAGCCCTAACCTTCAACATATCTCTCTTTTGTCTTGTTTTTTTTCAAATTTAGGACTCTTGGAAGTTTGGAAATCATTGGAGATCAAGTTGTAAATTAATTCAAGCCATCTCTTCATCATTCAAGTCAAAGAATCACCAAAAAGTCATTTTTAGACCTGAATCCGATAGTTTCTTAAGTGGAAACCTGTAGAAGACAAAAGTGTAGATCCAGACCTAAAAAATAAAGTCTTGAATTTGGTGATTCTTGTAGGAGGACTGATTCACCATGCATGTGGAATTAGCCCCATCTGTAGGCATGAAAATTTATTTTCTCATAATTCAACTCTTAGCATTTAGAAACCTTTTTTTTGAAAGTTTTCACCAGAAGTAGGACTAATTCACCATATGTGGTGATTCAGTCCCAGTAGCCATTAACAGTAATTTCAGGGACATTCCAGAACCTTCCAATAAAATCAATCTACCTCTAGGTGGACTCTATTTAGTCTCATCAATTTATGTTTTCATTTGCTTAGGCTTTTAGTTCATATTTGAAATCAATGTTGTGTTTTCCAACATATTGCATTAGTCTAGTTTGCATTCATTCATTTCCATTTGTAAGTATTTCAAACACATCCACACACACTTTACTTTCATCTCCCATCCATTCATACATTAATCTCGAATGAAACCTATGTACATTTTGGCCTCATCTTTCTCCTTCTAGGCGAAAAACCCTAGGAGTCCTAGAAAGCAAGTGGGTGCCAAAATCCTTCATTTCATTAATATATCTAGTTTAGAATATACAATATAGTTTATAATTTAATATATAATATACAATTTATGATAATATCTCACAAAATTATGTATTTAATATATAATATATTATATTATGATGTATAATATATATATATATATATATATATATATTAATAATATATAAAAAATATTTAAATATTATCTCTTTCCCTCTCTCAGGTCTCTCTCTCTCTCACTCCCTCTCTATCTCTCCTTCTACCCTCTTCCCCTAAATCCTAAACCCTTAAACTCTCTACCCTCTACCATTAACCCTATATACCCTTTATCTCTCTCTCTCTCTCTCAAGTCTCCATCTCTCACTCACTCCCTCTATATCTCTCCCTCTACCCATAAACCTAAACTCTAAACCCTTAACCCTTAAACCATAAACCATTAAACCCTTGACCCTCTACCATTAACCCTATATACCCTCTATCTCTCTCCTACTCACTCTCTTTCTCAAATCTCTCCCTCCTATCCCCTCTCCCTCTCTCAAGTCTCTCTCTTAGAGTCACTCCCTTTATCTCTTTCCCCTCTACTCTTAACCCTTAAACCCTCTCCCCTCTACCCTCTCTCCCTCTCCCTCCTACCCCTCTCCCTCTCTCAGGTCTCTCTCTCTCACTCACTCACTCCTTCTATCTCTCTCCCCTCTACCCTCTACCTTAAACCCCTCTCTCTCTCTCAGTTCTCTCTCTCTCACTCCCTCTATCTCTCTCCGCTCTATAACCCTTAATCCTAAACCCTAAAACCTTATAATACTCTACCCTCTACCATCAACTCTATACCCTCTATTTCTCTCCCACTCCCTCCATCTCTCACTCTCCCTCTCAAGTCTCTCACTCAATTACTCCTATATATCTCCCTCTACCCTTAACCATTAAACCCTATACTCTCTATCTATCTCCCACTCCCTCTCTCTCTCTCAAGTCTCTCCCTCATACCCCCTCTCCCTCTCTCAGGTCTCTCTCTCTGAGTAATTCCCTCTATATCTCTCCCCTCTACCCTTAACTATTAAACCCTAAATCCTTAAACCCCTTACCCTTATCCTTCTACCCTCTCTCTCTCTCTTCATCTTACCTCATCTCCCTCTCTCGGGTCTCTCACTCAAAGTCACTCCCTCTATCTCTCTCCCATCTACCCTCTACCCTTAACCCATATGGACGTGTTGGAACAGTTGGTTTCATCATACGAGTTGTCGAAAAAGATTTATTTATGCCCTTACAAGTAGTTTTCAGCCTCCAATCGAACTCCAACGCTGATTTTTGTGCAAAAAAAATCCATGAGACCATAGCTTATTGCTTACTATTATTTGTTGATTATTTTTTTCCAAGCATCCATATCTTGTTCGAAATCACTTGTTTTAATCTTTTAGCCATAGCAGCAAGGCAATGAACTATTTGATAAAACACTTTGGCAGACATGTATGAAAAATGTGGTAGCATAGACAAACTTTTGAAAAAAATGCCTCAAAGAAATGATGTCTCTTGGTGATGGAATGCCATGAGAATCAAAATTTCTTTTGATTTTCATGGAATTCCATCACCATGAGACTTCATTTCTTTCAGGTAGTTTTTCAAATAGTTCACTGCCTTGTCTATGCTATTGCTTACTATTATGCTTTGATAGAATTTTTCCAAGCATCCATAGCTTTTTCAAGAGCACCTATTTTAGAATTTTAACCATACTAGAAAGGTAGTGAATTGTTTGATAAAATGATTTAGTAGAAATGTATGAATAATGTGGTAGCATAGAAAAGGCAGTAAACTATTTGAAAAAAATCCTCAAAAAATGTGGTCTCGTGGTGATGGAATACCATGACATGCACATTAAAACCACATTTCTTAAGGCATTTTTTCAAATAGTTCACTCCCTTGTCTAACCCATTTCTTATTATTGTGATTTGATAGATATTTTATGATGCAAGGACAAGGGTGGAAAAGGTCACAACAACTTAAACTAACACAATTTCAAACTTTGATGAAGGCTTGTGTGGTAGAAAAAGGACCTCTTGCTTGACATGGGAATAATTCATGATAAATTGGACATAATGAGGCCTTGATTCAAGTGTTGTGAGGAATTCTATGCATCCACACTAGGTCTTGGACCCTTATAAATTGAATAACATGCTTTAAATGATGTCTATTAAAGGTGTTGTAAAGTCTTGTAATGGACTTTCATGCTTTTCTAGACTTAATTAATTATTTCTCCCTAATTTAGTGTGAGTTTGAAGCAAGTTCATCCTATCACTAAAGTGGGGACTAAATGTGTCGTAGAAAAAAGGACCTCTTGCTTCACATGGGAATAATTCATGATAAATAAGACATAATGAGGCCTTGATTCAAGTGTTGTGAGGAATTTTATGCATCCACCCTAGGTCTTGAACCATTATAAATTGAATAACATGCTTTTAACGATGTCTTGTAAAGGTGTTGTAAAGTCTTGCAATGGAATTTCACACTTTTCTAGAATTAATGAACCTATTTCTCCTTAATTCAACATTATAAAATGTATTTAAATACATCTTCACATCAATCTATAAGGTATTTGAATTAAACTTAATGATAAAATAGTGTTGTAATGTGTCTTGCACATTCACATTGGTTCTTGTGCCTTTCTTGGCTATGTGGACCTCATTTTAGTGTTGTAAAGTGTATTTAATCACACTTTCACATTGATTTTTGTGTCCCAAGCCCTATTCTACATTCAAATCATCACCAATAATCCTATATTAACCCATATTATGCATCCCGAGGCCTAAATTGATCAAATACCTGACAAAGTTTCATTTTAAACCTTATTTCCTCATCTCCTAGCTTCCTAGCTATTAAATTGGCCCCTATGGGACCCATTCTTCATGCATGGAAAATCAGTCCCATCCAAGTGACACCCATTCACCATGTGTGGCAAATGAGTCCCATTTGGCCCAATTTTGACCTTTGAGCAGGAAAAAAGTGAAATTTGAGTTTAGTATTACTTCATGTTAGCCTGTGATGAGGTATTAAGGGGTAAAATAGGTGAATTTCCCTTAAATACGTCCTTATAATCCCTAATTTACATCTCTTAACTCATTTTTACATCTTATTCATCATTTATCTTCTCAAGCAAGGTAGGGTTTCTTCATTACAAGTCATCCAAGAACAATTTTTTAGACATAAAAGTGAAAATATTTCATATTTTGTTGCAGACTTTCAATATCAATCTTCATGGCAAGGTAATCAATTTCATTGTTTCATGTTTCATTATATTCTTTCATCATTTTGGTTTAATTACCTAAAAGGGGTTTGACCAAGGCGAACCCCCATGCCCTAACACTAAACATCTCTCTCTCTTGTCTTGGTTGTTTGTAGATTTAGGACTCTTGGAAGCTTGGAAATCATTGAAGATCAAGTTGCAAGGTTTCTCAAGTCTTCTCTTCATTCAACAAGTCAAAATATCAACAAAAACTCATTCTCAGGTCTCTAAATCAGAGTTTCAAAAGTGGACACCTGTAGGAAATCAAAGTGTAGATTGGAAGCTTCGAATTCCACTTTTGAAAATCCAAAAATTCAAAAGTGGACTCATTCACCATGAGTGGAAAATGAGTCCCACTCTAGGGTCAATTTTGTGTTTTCTGCATTTTTTTATACCCTTTTGTCAAAAACAGGTCCCAACTTAGTTTGGCAAAACTGGGACTGATTTGCCTAGAATGGTGAATGAGTCCCTCCAAGCTTGAAAATTAGCATTAACGGTATTTTAAAAGAAATTTCCAGTATCCTTCAAGCTTTTAGGTGCACATTTAAAGTTTCATTCATTTATGTTTAGCTTTACATTCATTTCTAGCTCATTTTTGGATTACACAATGTGTTTTCAAACATCACTTATTTCTTAGGTTTTTCATTCATAATCAATTAAATAGTTTATTTAAATGCACTTAGATCATCTCATTTACCTTAAAAAACTTCATACATAACATAAATTGAATGAACCCCTTAGCATTTTTGGCCTACCTCTCTCCTTTTAGGTGAAATACCCTAGAAGAGTTAGGGAGTCTTGTGGTGCCAAAAATCTATAGTTCATTTTGGTGAACGTGTTTTTTGAATGCCTTTTTGACTGATTTGGAGTCCTTTAATCATCATAGATCTAGCTTGCATTAGGGTTTGCATGATAGGTGTTGAATTTTGCATTCATAAAAGTGCATTTAGGTTGCATTGTTGGCATCTAAATTCATTTCCACTCCTTGAAATTCTGCATTTTTCAATTAGGTTTGCATCATCGCATTAGAACACATAAAAACCACTAAATTTTTTTTGGTAATTCTGAAAAAAATACATACTGGGAGTCATTCGCCACCCTGGATGAAGCAGTCCCTTTTGACCCCTAAAACAACATTTTACAGAACTCAGTACTCTATTTTTAATATTTTGTTTCATGCCTTAACCTATCTATATCAGTTAGTTTCACTTCTATAACCTACATTTCATTAGATCTAGCTTAAAATAGCTGATTTCATGCATTATCTAATTTCACTTTTGCATTCACAACATTTCATTTTCAAATTGTTGCATTGTGTAAATAGAAAATTAGCTTACTTAAGAACTGAAAATTTTATTTCCTTTTAAGTCCTTACATTGTCCTTTCTTTCCTTTTTCATCATAGCATGTTTTCTTTCAAAAGATGTGGCTTTGATTTTGTTAATAGAGGATTGTATAAGTACAACATTCCCTCTTATGAGTTCACTTTTTATTACCACAATGAGGACTTTAAGAAACATGATCAAACCATTAATACAATCCTTAATCTTGCATTGCCCATTGGTGAGAATGGTATTGTTGACAATCATAAAAATCATATGTGTTCTTCTCCCAATACCTATCCTATTAGTGATGAAGGTATCTTGGTGAAGGAAGTTATAAGTCTCGAGGGTATCGATTTTGCATCTCCTTATTCCCCATTGGATGATGTTAGAAAACAAGAACATGAGATCATAGACACATTCTTAAACATCACCTTACCAAGTCTCCATGGTCATGAAAATAATTCTTGTCCATCTCCTAATATCCCTCCTTGATGTAAAGAGGATAGGTCGGTGTTAGAAGATATCCCTATTACACATCATGAAACCATTGATCCCCCCTTCCCTAATGCTCCTCCCATTTGGGAAAATCCATTTGAAAATCATAATGGTCCTTCTCTCAATGCCTCTCCCACTTGTGATGAAGCTACCTTACAAACATCAAACTTAGATGAACATGTTACAAGCTCTCCTAATATGGTAGACAATATGGAACAAGAGAATGCAACCTTACAAACAACTAACAATCAAATGCAATCTTCCCCTAATCTCCCCACTATTAATAATCAAACATATTCAACAATCAATAACTCCCTTAGTGGCGATCAAGTTATTTTGGATGAACCAAACCTTAATTGTCATGAACATGTGGTTTGTTGTTCTCCAAAGAACTCTCCTTCTAGGGAGGAGATTATGACCCAAGACAAAGATAAAATGCCATTTAAAGATAATGAAGACTCTCACTTGTTACAGGATGTTAACATTATTCAACCTAAACTCATCCTTTATCCCCCTTCGCATAAACCTTCACCTAAACCTGAGTTTACAGTTTACCCACCTTCACACAAACAACAACCTCAACATAAACTTGAACTCACCCTCTACCCACCTCAAACTAATGTGTCACAACAATCAAGTTATAATGTTATTTCTCATACATATAACACTCAAAATAATCTACAACCATCGCAACCAACCCCACCCTCGTTACCTTTACCCAATTTTCTTAGTTCTCCTCGCTTCATCCCACACACAAAGGATTATGATCTTGTTGAACAATTAAAGAATACTCCTGCAAATATTTCCCTTTGGGATTTACTTCAAAACTCACCAAATTACCACAATATTCTTCAAACAGCCTTAAAACAAATTGCAGTTCCTCCTGGTATAACTTTGAATGATGTAGAAACTTTAACCCATCAAATGAATCAAACTAACCTAGACATTAATTTCCATCAATATGAGCTCCCTCCTTTAGAGTTGTGATTTAACAAAATGAAGCTTTCATGATCATTTTTCAATACATTCAAACATGGATAAAATGAACTTTCATTGATAATGGTTCTACCCTTAATCTGTGTAGTTTTGATCGATTAGATGTTGACCAATCAAAATTAGTACTTGATTTTGTCTCCATTCCAAGATTTGACAACACAATAAAGCAATTTATTGGGATAATTACATTACCTATTATGGTTGGGGTGGTTACTTTGAAAAATCCTATCCATGTCATGCCTTATGATCTTTCATACAATCTTCTTTTAGGGAGACCATGGATTCATGAGATGAATGCAGTCCCTTCAACCCTTCATCATATAATGAAATATGTTTATAACAATAAAATTTATCAAGTTGAAGAAGATCCCAAGCCTGAAAGTTGCTTGCACCTTGAAAAAGGAGCTACAAGTCCTCTGAAAAACCTTGATTCCAACATCCAATATAGACCCTCTTGAAATTGAACAAAACAATGAGGAATCAGTGTCTAAACTATTTGGTGATAATTCAGGATCCTTAGAATTCACGCCATCATTTATGGGGGAATACATAATCACACAAAAGAAATATGAGAAACAAGAACAACCAATCATCATGTCAACACAAAATTCAGACAAACTTTCAAAAGCATCCACCTCCACCACTTCCAACAAAGAAGCACATTACACATCAAACTTTGAAGAACCTAATCATGATCAACCACCTAATCCAAAAGAAATGCAAATGATTTATGGAAAAGGTTTTGAACTTATGAAACAACTTGGATATAGTGGAAAAGGATGTGGTGCTAATGAACAAGGTATCCACAACCCTATAGAGCTTAACACACAACAAATGACTCATGGTCTTGGTTATTGTCCTTCATCAAAAACTTCAATCACATCAACAATCTCACACAACACACTCCTAAATCATCTTTAACAACTAGTGGTCTTAAAAATCATCCTTTACATAATATGACACAAACAACTACACCTTCACTTAATGTCAATTTGATCTCGCAAAATTCTCATGATTTAAATTTGTTATATTTTATACCCTCCTATAATGGGGATAATAAAATACTACAATCTAGAGAAACTTGTGTCCGTATGACATTTAATACTAAGAAAGATGTATCTTTGAAACAAATCAGAAGTCCACCTTCTACCATTGATCAAGAGGGTATCTTGTTGAGACTCATCCAAGATCACTTGATCACCCTCCCTCCTAGAACTCGAAAGAAATTCTCTTACAAAACTTCATCCTATGCCTATCATAGAGTTCATGGTCACTCCACTAATGAATGTAATGCATTGAGTCATAAAATATAACATTTTCAAGAGTTTGGTATGCTTCCCTATGAGAGGGCACCTCATTCCTCTAATTTCTATTGATTGTCACTCTAGCATACAATTCATCAATCGTTTCAGCTCACCTTTGTCCTGCACTCAATGGGGTCAACGGGTCTAGTAAGCCTTGTCCTCGTATGCCACTTGTGGTTGCCTACTTTGGCTAGTTGTTAACCTTTCATGAATACATAAGAGCAAGCTTGGGATGTAGATGACATGCCTTAAGTTCGATCGCTTATGACATACTTTTCTTTTTCATCACATAGCTTATTAGAAACATATGACTTGGAATAGGGCTTTCTGAGTAAGCTCTCATATCGTCTTCTTCTACTTTAAAGAAATTGCTCATAGTACAGGTGCTCGCAACCACTTTAAAGTGGGGGAATACATCACTACTCACATTTCATTGTGTGATTTTATTTTTCTTGTGATTCCCTCTCTTGGAAGCATTAGGTACAATGTTCTTGAGGATGATACCTTGCACTTGTCCTCTCTTGGAAACAAGATTAGACCGTTTACACTTATCCTCTCTTGGATACAATAAGCACGATGTTCCCTAAGATGATATATTGCACAAACAAAAAAAAATCCCTTTGAACAATCCTTACACTATTCTGCATTAACAATGTCTATGAGTGTCAAGTATACAAAATTTTTCTTACCTCATAGAGCTTGAAAATCATTTTTCATTTGTGGCACCTTGTTAAAGTTATCAGGAGGTATAAATTTGATATGGTTGAGTGGGAAGCCCATTCTTTGGCATGACTTTCCCCATAGCCACCTATGTGTTTGAGTGGATACCAACTAGCGTATGTTTCTCGCCTTTGGGATTTCTCACCCCACGGACAATCAAAAGTTGTGGCCCTAGAGTGAGTATGTTGTGGATTTCTCACCCAGCGGATAGCCAAGAGTTATGTCACCCCAAAGTGAGTATGCATTTTCTTTTCAAAAAAATTATCCTAGATCTGATCCACAACTAGTTGGACAAATGATCGAAGCTTGATCCACCCCTTTCATTTTCATCTTTCTCATTCATTCCGTTGCATGATTTTGTATCTTATTGGTTTGAATTAGGATATTGGATCCTGGGGGCTTCACTACCTTCTTGATATTTGTAATTCTTTGGCATCTGCATTTTTACACTTGGATCTCTCTTGAATTTCTACTTTAGTGTGAGTTTGAAGCAAGTTCATCCTCTCACTAAAGTGGGGACTAAATGTGTCATAGAAAAAAGGACCTCTTTCTTGACATGGGAATAATTCGTAATAAATTGGAAATAATGAGGCCTTCATTCAAGTGTTGTGAGGCATTTTATGCATCCACCCTTGGTCTTGAACCCTTATAAATTGAATAACATGCTTTTAATGATGTCTTGTAAAGGTGTTGTAAAGTCTTGTAATGGACTTTCACGCTTTTCCAGACTTAATGAACCTATTTATCCTTAATTCAATATTATAAAATGTATTTAAATACATATTCACATCAATATATAAGGTCTTTGAATTAAACTTAATGATAAACTAGTGTTGTAATGTGTCTTGCACATTCACATTGGTTCTTGTTCCTTCTAGGCTATGTGGACCTCATTCTAGTGTTGTAAAGTGTATTTAATCACACTTTCACAATGATTTATATGTCCCAAGCCCTATTTTACATTTGTATCATCATCAATAGTGCCATATCAACCAATATTGTGCATCCCAAGGCCTAAATTGATCAAATACCCAACAAAGTTGCATCTTAAACCTTATTTCCTCATCTCTTGGCTTCCTAGCTGTCAAATTGGCCCCTATGGGACCCATTCACCATGCATGGAAAATCAATCCCATCATAGGTGAAATAGGTGAATGAGTCCCATGCATGGAAAATCAATCCTATCATCATTCATCTTCTCAAGCAAGCTAGGGTTTCTTCATTACAAGTCATCCAAGATCAATTTTAAGACATAAAAGAGAAAATCCTTCATGTTTTGTTGCAGACTTTCAAGATCAATCTTCATGGCAAGGTAATCAATTTCATTGTTGCATGTTTCATTCTATTCTTTCATCATTTTGGTTTAATTAACTAAAAGGGGTTTGACCAAGGAAAACCCCCATGCCCTAACATTCAACATCTCTCTCTTGTCTTGTTTGTTTGCAAATTTAGGCTCTTGAAAGCTTTTAAATAATTGAAGATCAAGTTGCAAGGTTTATCAAGTATTCTCTTCATTCAACAAGTCAAAATATCAACAAAAACTCATTCTTAGGCCCGTAAATCAGAGTTTTAGAAGATGACACCTGTAGAAAATCAAAGTGCAGATCAAAAGCTTCGGATTCCACTTTTGAAAATCTAGAAATTCAAAAGTGGAATCATTTGGCATGAGTGGAGAATGAGTCCCACTCCAAGGTCAATTTTGTGCTTTCTACATTTTTTGATACCCTTTTGTCAGAAAGACTTCCCGACTAAGTTTCATAGAACTGGGACTAATTCACCCAGAATGGTGAATGACTCCCTCCAGGCTTGAAAATCAACATCGACAGTATTTCAAAAGCAAATTCCAGTCTCCTTGAACCTTTCAGGTGCACACTTCAAGTTTCATTCATTTCTAGCTCATTGTTGCATTACACAATGTGTTTCAAGCATCACTTATTTCTTAGGTTCTACATTCATAATCAATCAAATAGTTCATTTAACTGCACTTAAATAACCTCATTTAGCTTAAACCACATCATACATAACATAAATTGAATGAACCCCTTAGCATTTTTGTCCTACCTATCTCCTTTTAGGTGAAAAACCCTGGAAGAGTTAGGGAGTCTTGTGGTGCCAAAAATCTATGGTTCAAGGCTCCAAACCCAATAATGGGGTTTTGCACCATTTCAACTATTCACCAACTAGGGCACCTATACCTAGTTTTCATTCTATTCCATTGTAGATGATGGACTAAAGATAGGACAAACAACTTTTTGAGCACTCTTAAACACATTTTTCCACATCTCAAAAAGGTTCATGATGTTACTTTGGAACAAATTGGTCTAATCTGACCTATAGCACTATAATTAGGCCTAAATAGGCCACTTTTACAAAAGAGGTGTGCTAAAATTTACTCATAAACTCCAAATAACTTCATCAACAGACTCCTTGGGTGGAAAAACATAGGAATTCACCATTTATTTGACAAAATCTTCTAAAAAAGTTGCTAATCCACACCATTCTCTTGATTTCCTAGCTTAACACGAGAAAATCAAGCTAGGGCTCGATCAAAAATCCATGAAATGTACTTGCTCAGCCCTGCAATCAAAAAATCATGATAAAGCACCCCAGAAAACATCATTCCATTGGTTTTCACAAAATTCCAATGGTGGAATGACGAGATTTTACATTTTTACTAATCTCAACCCTTGAAAATGAGGGTTTCAGACCACTCGATAGAAAAATACTTAGAACTAATTCAATTTTGGATGAAATCAAGAAAAATGAGAATCAAAGGAAAGCTAAGACATAGATCTAACTAATCCCAATTATTTTTTGGTGTAAAGCTTCCGTACAGAACTGTACTAAGCTTGAAAAGTTCTAAAAACATAAATTTTATAGAAAAATAGAGCAAAATTCTATTATTCACTTCGAAATCATTCAATATTCATGCCTCAAATCAGTTAGAGGATTTTCCACATATTTCCCACCATATTACATCAGTTACAAGCAAGAATTCGAGTGGGAGATCATTAATCATCCTATAACATGAATAGTTGACAAGTTGTACAAAGCAACTTCAATACTATTTTTAGCATCCTTTCAAAAAATTGACCCCATGAGGCCTTTATTACAATATTTTTGGTCTAATATACCTTATTAACAACACACAATAGAACTAAAACTCAAAAGTTGACTCACTAATCGTGCAGGAGCACCTACTTATTTCAATGAATTTTCTCTAGTTGCTACATGAAGAGTTGGGTCTTGCTGATGGAGTCTTAGTTTTTTAGGTGTTTTGTGTCTAAATAAGGTTAGTGAATGCCATTTTTTTTGTAATTGGCAACTTTGGGGTCTTTTGAGACGATATTGTAAAAGTTGTAAATCTTGTCGAAAAAGTTGTCAAGATAGGTTGAATGTGATTTTTTTCAGTGTGTAGTTATGTTTTTGGATTCAATAATGTCTAAGTAGACCATCTCTAATCTTTTAGGAGTCTAGGAGGGTCAAATTTCAAACTAATGCAAAACGTGCAAAAATGTTGTCAATAAAATATGTAAAAAGTGTAATTTTGTACGCCAACAGGCATAAGGAGTTTGAAAATTGGTTGAAGTCAATTGTGGGATGGTATTTGGTTTCTTTAATGTTTAAAATTACCTCTTATGTTTGAGTTTGAGGTTGGAGAAATCAAGTTTGAAAGATAATCAATAAAATATTGTTATCTCCATGCAAATTTATGTGTTTTTCCAAAATTCTTGAAGTTTCTTGGTACTATACGGTTCCATATAGTGTGCTTGTGCTTTTTTTTAAATGGAAACTAGTGGGAAGTAGAGTTAACTTCTTCAAAAACTTGGTTTGAAGTAATTTCATTCTTTTTTGTGCATTTAAGAGGCATTTTACTAGAGGTCAGTTTATGAACCCTTTTTTGAGGGTTTGAGTGCATTTAAAATGGCGTTTTAAGCCATCCACCCACTATATGATGTAACTCAGTTGATAGGATTATTTAGGATATATAAACATATTTTCATTGTTTCTTCTGTAGGGGAGGTCAGGATTATGATTTTTGGTGATGCCATAGATGGCATTTGGGGTGTTTTTGCATGAAAAAGTGAGGTTACAGAAGGTAAAAGTGGGAATTGTTTGAGGGAAGTCACTTTTCTTGTTCTTTTAAGATTTTTTATGGTTATTCAAGGGTGTTGGAGTTGGTGGTAAATTCTGGGGAAGTATGCAAGTAGGGTTCTCAATAAACCCTTGACAAATTTGAGCAATTTGAGGGTTTTGTGGAATAGGGTCTTAGAGGGTGAGTTCCAGATGATAAATGGGAAATTTTGAGGTTTCTCCATCTGTTAAGTGCTTTCCAAAGAATTTTTAGGGTTTTTGAAGTGTTCCAGGGATGGTTTCTTTGGAAATTTGGCCTATTTGACTAGGTTTAGCAATGTAGTTTGCATGATTTGTGAAAGTTATTCCAAAGGATTCCTATGTGAGTTGGAAGTATGTTGAAGGGGAATAAAATGGGTGTCTAGAATGATGATCAGTTGTAGGATTTGTTAAAAAGATCTGAGAGTTAGGTTGAGAAAATTAGAGCTACTAACCTACAAGCTTGTCTAGGTGAAAGATTAGAAAATAAGTCTAGATTGAGTTTGTAAAGAGAAAGGTGGTTAGGAATCTCTTGTATTGTGAAAGTGAGTAGTTTTCTATTCTTGGTTGCATCAAATAACCATCAACTAGTCCTCTATTTCCAAGGTGCTCCTGCACCATTTCCCAAGCATCCATATAGCTTGTTTGAAAGCACCTATTTTAGGATTTTAGCCATAGTAGCAAGGCAGCAAAATGTTTCATAAAATGCTTTGGTAGACGTATGAAAAATGTGGTAGCATATACAAGGCAGTAAAATATTTGAAAAAATGCCTAAAAAAAATGTGGTCTCATGATGATGGAATGCCATGACAATTTATAGCAATTTTCTTGTCATGGCATTCCATCACCAGGAGACCACATTTCTTTGAGGCATTTTTTTTAAATAGTTCATTTCATTTTCTATTCTATTGCTTACTATTAAAGTTTGATAGATTATTTCCATGCATCCATAGCTTGTTTGAAAGCACTTGTTTTAGTCTTTTAGCCATAGCAGCAAGGAAATTAAATTTTTGATAGAATTCTCTAATAGACATGTATGAAAAATGTAGTAACATAGACAAGGAAGTGAAGCATTTGAAAAAATGCCTCAAAGAAATGAGGTCTCATGGTGATGGAATTCCATGAAAATCAAAATTGCTTTTGATTGGCATGTCATTTTGTTACCATGAAAATCAAAATTGCTTTTGATTGTCATGTCATTTTATTACCATGAGACCTCATTTCTTTGAGGCATTTTTTCAAACAGTTCATTTCCTTGTCTATGCTATTGCTTAGTATTATCATTTGATAGAATTTTTCCAAGCATCCATAGCTTGTTTGAAAGCACTTGTTTTAGTTTTTCAGCCATAGCAATAGGCTAGCGAACTATTTTATAAAAGGCTTTGGTAGACATTTATGAAAAATGTGGTAGGATAGACAAGGTAGTGAATTGTTTGAAAAAATGCCTCAAAGAAATGTGGTCTCATAGAATTCCATGAAAATAAAATGCAATTAACAGCTACTCCTAGTTACTAGTTATGCAATGTGAAGTAATTGCATAATTGCTTAGGTTGACTTTGTAAAAACTATATTGTAATTAATTTTTTTTCATCTATCAACATCTAGTTTTTAGTTATGCAATGTAAAGTAATACTTTGAGTTAGAAAGGTGTGCAATGCAATGTGGTCAGTGATATGAATATAAACCACATAATATAACCATTATTTTTTATGCTATTGTACATTGATATTTAACAATTGCTCAAGATTAAATTTGTAAAGAGTTTAATCATGCACATGAGGAACAAATTATTTCTATTGTCAACTTCTATATATCAAATTATCCAATAATAAAGTGTATTTCCATATACAAAAATGGCATCAACGCAAACTCAAACAAAGTTTTACAAAATGTGGCATATGACATCTCGATATCTATTCAAAATTTACATGCCAAAATGTCTATCTCATCCTAAACTACTAGTAGATCATCAAAATGGAGCCTCTTTGAAGCACTCTTTGGCTCTAAATGTAGTTGCACAAGAAACATTCAAACCACAATTGAGATTAGTTATACTATATAATTTAAAATTGAATAATTAACATCAAAATCAATATACATTGAATTATAATTGAACTCTAAAATTGAAATCTTGATTACCTTAAATATACATCTCTTCAAAGGGTCAAGAGTCCTAGAATATTCCCCTCTCAAAGAACTAATCAAACAAACTTTTCAAATTTCAATCTATATATGTGAATAAAAACATAAAATTGATACAAGTTAGCATATAATTGTGGGGAATAGGAACATATTTACCAAACACAAAATAAAATAAACACATACCTCTTTAGGCATCTCTTTTTCTTTATCTCCTTTAGGTGTTTCAACACCTCCTCCTTATGGTGTTTCAACACCTACTCCTTGAGGTGTTCTAATACCTACTCCTTTAGGCATTGTGACACTTGTTAACAAGGATGTATAGTTGATAACCATCTATACATAAAAATGACAAGTACATATGAAACTACCAATCTATGTTGATGTATGTATAATCAATATAAGATCTTACAAATATTAATTCAATCAAATTTGAGTTCAATTACCTTTCCCTTATCTAACATTGCACCTCCATAGTCTGGACAGCACTGCACCTCGCTTGCACTTGGTGTTTCCTACAAGAGTAAAATTTGATAAACATATAATTTAATATATAATTTTATTAATGACAATTCAAATGACAAGCAAGTATGTAATAAAAAAATGTAAATGAGTGAGTGCAAAAATATATACTATGTGCATTTCAAGGCCAAATGAAATGGCCCTAAGGGTGCAATCAGTCACATGTGTAAGATCCTCCTCAGACATCAACTGTTAAATAGACCATGTAAATAAATATTAGTACTTGATACTATCTCTTATTAATATTCATTTTTTTAAAAAAAGCAAGTTATGAATTTACAACTTAAATCTTACACGTGTAACTATTCCAACGTCCCCCTCTTTAGCAGGAGAGGACTCTATAGGGTGCACTCCACTCCCCTGCATCTGATCTCCTATAATATCCACATCATGGAGGTCATAATCATAAGTGTCCAAGGGATGCTTAATGGTTTGTACAAGAGGACCCAAGCATATCTGGTGGCACATAGTACAAGTATGTGACACACAAATATGTGGACCTAAGGAGGATAATGTAGTAGCACTCAATCCATCGCTAACATCACCAACATGTGGTTGAGCTACTGTAGTAGTATGGGAAACCAAAAGATCACTCAAAGAGTGAATAACCTAAATAGTCTGTGTGGCTACATCCTCGATAATATTTGGATGATGTAATCGAGGTGGATGAGGAAGGGGAGGAGGGGGAACATATGGGTCATGGACTAGTCTAACTGCCCCTAGTCTATCTTGGGGCATACCTCCACTAACACCCTAAAAGGGTTTAATGTCAAAGTAATTGACATGATACCCTAACACAAACTCAGCATATAAATTTTTAATAAAGTAAAATGGTATATCACTACTATTTTTGGGTGGTTTATCAAAAACCATCCACCAACGATCCCAAAATTTATCTAAAATGTACTTATTCATGCACCATTTATAGAAAGTTTTGGTTTATTAACATTAACTGGGAAACCAATGTGGGGGTTAAAAAATAAAAAGGCTATTTGGTCTTTTTTTATTTGGAGATCTTTCACATCTTCGTAAGACAATCCATAGGAGTAATATTCCCTCATGGTTTCTCACCAAGAAAGAATGGCATTATTTTGGGTGGAGAGGGTTTCTATATTTTTAATTATTTCCTTCAATGTGTTTCTCATCCAGGATAATCAAGGGATTGTCTTATATAAATTACAAATGCCCCCCAATTGCTCCAATTTTTCACCAATTAAGTATTCATTTGATGGGAGCAGAGGTGGTGGAGAGTTTTGCATTTGTGCATTTTCATTCTTAGCCATAATACTTGATTGAAGTTAAAACCTAATTAATCTAATTGAAATTACACAATATAAATGAAATTATTGTAAAAAAGCACTAGTTTTTAAAATAAAAATCCATAAAAAACCCTACTTTTTAATAAAAATCCATAACAAACTCTAGTTTTTAATAAAAATCCATAAACAATAGTACTTTTTAATAAAAAATCATAAAAAACACTAGTTTTTAATAAACATCCATAAAACACTAGTTAAAATTATACGAAACTAATAGAAAAATTGATTAAAACAAAAATAAAACCAAAAACTTACCTTGCAAATTGGATATCAGCTCGAATTGGATATCAGATCACCCTAGGTTGCGCTCAGTGTGTTTTCAGCTATTTAAAATGATTGTAAATGATTTTAAATGGCCGCTTATACCTATTTATCCTAACCCAAATCAGATATCTGATTTGAGATTCTTTTCTTTGGGCATTGCTTTGGAGCAATGTACTAACATCCAACCCAAAAAAATGTCAACTCAGGATTTTCGAGTTTTTTGGTGGATGAAAAACACAATTTTTTTCACATCGCCACTTTTTGGCCCATCATGATCTTGCACATACACATAGCATTGTTCTTGCAAACAATGCTAAGCCCATTCGATAGAAGATATGAAAAATGAATCCTAAGATAGCCTTGCATGTTAAACGAGAACTTGAAAAACTCCTTGACGTAGGTTTCATTCACCCTATTGATTATTCTCCTTAGATCTCAAATATTGTCATAGTTGCTAAACTAGATAATTGTCCCCTTCCTAATATTGACATGATCGCGGATTCAACTATTGGACATGCTTTGTTGTCATTCATGGATAGATTTTATGGTTATAATAAAATCTTAATCAACCCACAAGATCACTACAAGATACCATTTACAACTGTTTGGGGAACCTTTTATTGGGTTATGATGCTATTTGGATTAAAGAATATAGACACAACTTATCAAAGAAAAATGACATTAATATTTCATGATTACATACACAAAATCTTGGAAGATTATGTTGATGACATCCTTTCCAAATCCTTAACAAGACAAGACAATGTGAATGTCCTTCAAAAAATCTTCCAACAAATGCGTAAATACAACATGTGACTCAATCCCGAAAAAGTGTCTTTGGAGTAGATAGTGGAAAACTCTTAGGGTTTATCATATCTCACAGAAGCATTGAGGTGGGCATAAAGATAATTGTTTCTATTGTAAACTTGCCACCTTCTAGGAACATTTCTCAATTACGCACATTACAAGGAATAATTCAAGCCATCTGTCATTTTGTCACCTCTTTAGTTGATCAAATGCTACCTTTCACACATCTCCTCAAAAAGGATGTGTCTTTTGATTGGAATGAGGATTGCAAATAGTAATTCAAGAGTTTGAAGGAATACCTTGCAACTCCACCTATTGTACAGCCTTCTATGTCAAACAAACCATTCATCCTTTGGGCATGTGCAGGATCATCATGGAAAAAATAGGCCCTTAAGTGGCTAAAAATTCAAAAAAAATAGAGTTAGGAAACTTGACATAAAAAAATGAATAAGTTATCTATATTATTTCAAAAATGTGTAAAAATAGAATTTGTAGCAAATTGAATGTAGTTTCTAAACTACTAGGTTATTTTTTGAAAAAAGAAAATCTATTTGGTTAAAATTTGAAATTTCAATGAAGTAGTACTTAAATTTCAGGGAAAAAATAAGAAGTAGGTGTCTGTCTGAGCACCCTAACCACAATAAAATGATAATATTTTTTTATAAGATTTTAGATATTGGTAGAGGAATCATGTCCCGATGTGATGCATATTTTTTTGTAATTTTTTTCCAAGTAAATAATTAATTATGATTTTTTTATTACAACTTCTAAAAAATATAAAAAATCGTATGTCTGACCACCTTAACTTGGTCAAAACTTCATGAAATTCAAATTTTCTTTTTTTAATCCTATATTATGTTAAGAATAAAATGTGACGCATGTTTTGGATTCAAAAAATGTGATACTGTTTGAAAGCTATAGATGTTTTTCAATCAACCTATCAATCAAGACTTTAGTCGTAATTCAAATTGAAAATAAAGAATAATTATTTATTAAATTCAAAATAAAGCATAATTTATATTGGTGGAAAGCTAAGAATCTCCTTTAAAACCCCTTTTCATTTCATCAATTTTGGGTAAAAAAGAAGTCATCAGCCAGATACCCTACATATACCCATTATATTGCCACTTGTTGGCCCATCATGATCCTACACATACCCCTTTACATAGTTGCATTTTCCCATGCTCTTGCAGTACTATTAGCTCAATATGATGACAATGGAAAAGAGCATTCTATTTATTATGTTAGTCAAACCTTAATTGATTATGAAAATGATACACACCAATCAAAAAACAATGTTTGGCTCTTGTATTCGCTACTAGTATGTTACAACATTATTTACTAAATACTGAAATACAGGTTATGACAAAATTTGATCCTCTCAAACATCTTTTCAATAAAATAGACTTATCATGACATCTAGCTAAATGGGTAATGTTGTTGACCGATTTTGACCTTAAGTTTGTTTTAAAAAAAGCAATCAAGGGCCAAGCCTTGAATAACCACTTAACTGACACCCCTTCTCCTCTAGCATTACCTAGCAATGACTCTTCCCAATGATAATGTGTTGAAAAAAGATGTTTCTCCATGGGAATTATACTTTGATGGATCCAAGTGTAGAGCAGGCTTTGGTGCTAGAGTAATATTGGTTCCGCCTAAAGGAAAGCCTATTCCTTTGTCATATCGATTGAATTTCGTGTGTACAAATAACACTGCTAAATATGAGGCCTTACTTGCTGGATTACGTGTTGCTTTAATCATGGGCATTAAAGATATCAAGATCTTCGATGATTCACAATTAGTAATCAAACAAATAAATGGTGTTTATCAAGAAAAAAATGATAAATTATCAAAATATAAGGATTTGACAATGTCCTTGTCGAAATTTGACTCATTCACCATTGATAACATCCCACAAAAAGATAATCAACATGTGGATGCAATGGCGAGTGTTGCTTCTCTTATATATCCCTCAGATCCTTCAAAGGATGTCATATTCATTGTTCACCCAATCCTAAAACCTTTAAATGTTGATAGTACCATAAATGTGCTAACAATAGCCAAGCACAATTCTAGTGAATGGGGTGATCCCACAATATTGGTTTACAATTTTTGGCCAAACTGGACACTGAATTGATTTTTTCTAACTAAATCTTCACTTTCAGGCACCTATAGTGGCTTAACCGTGAGGAATTTGAAGATTATGTAAACTAGTAATTTGTGGAATTTTATCTATAGATTCTAAATATTATTTTTTCAAAAAATTTGGAATCAAATTGAACTTCTTTTTCCATCTCCTTCGGAAACTAGTTTTTTTTAGTAAACTCCATTTTTAAGGAGTGACGCTCACCGTATAACACAACTTTTTTTCCATGAAGGATCAAATTCTATTTTTTTTTAATTTAGATTTGAAACTATGATATCTAGTGCTTCCCATTGGTTTCATAGTGTTTTATTTAATATTTTTTCCATAATAAATTTTCCAAGTCAAACCAATTATAATTCAGAAATAAGCAGATTGTATAACACATAATTTTTTTTGTATGTATCAAAATTCTTTTTTTTTGTTGGATCAAGGACTTAAATATCTGGTGCACTCATATTTTTTAAATATTTTTTTGATAATATTCTATTTTTACACATGTGCAGAACAAAGAGCTTGATTTTCGGTGAAAAACCTACATTTTCAAGAAATACAAAATAAATATAATAATAAAATTAAATTTATTTAAAATTATACTTTTTGGGAAGCTTATAATAAGGACTGCATACTTAAAAAAAAAATTAAACGAATCCATTAGATCCCCCAAAAGGTAAATCAAAAATGGTTTTTTATCAGCATTTTGATAGGTGTAAAGGAGACTCCGTTATAGGTATGGTTTAAAAATAGCGGGGTTCTATCCAAAGGGGTTTGATCTAGGGTAGTTTGATCAAACCCTTTTCAATTAGAATGTTTTAAATGGAACTTTTTAGGGCTTAAATCATCATATTTTCTAAAAATATGTGATTTCAGCAAAAATCATAATCTCCCAGAAATCGTAAACTAGCTTTGTGGGACCACCCAATGGTATGATGCCATATATAATTATATAAAAGATGGTACCATTCCCAAACCTATAACAAATAACACCCGAGCCCATTTAAAACAGCTAGCCACTAACTACATAATTCTTACCGATGTGTTATATAAACGATTCTTTAATGGCATTTTACTTAGATGTCTTCAGGATTCAAAAATCTATATGGCACTCGAGCAGGCTCATGCAGGCAATTATGGAGGTAATTTTGGTGCAAATACCCTAGCACAAAAACTCATTCGTATAGGCTACTACTAGACAAATATTGAAAAATATTGTTATGCATATGTTAAGCAATGTCACAAATGTTAAGAACATAGCAATTTATTTCATGCTCTTGATTCTAAGCTCTATTCCCAAATCCCTATTTGTTCGTCCTCTGTTTGGGGGCTAGATATTATTGGAAAAATCTCACCACCATCTTCTGTTGGACATACGTTTATCATCACTGCATATGATTACTTCAAGAAATGGGTAGAGGCTATTCCCCTTCGATCTACAATATTTGAGGTAATATATCATTTCCTCTTAGAACACATTATTGCTTGTTTTGGACTCCCTTCGCATTACTCTCTGATAATGGAACACCATTGAAGAATAATAATGTGAAGAAATTCTTGAAGACCTTCAATATTCAACATCATTTTTCGACACCCTATTACCCACAATCTAATGGTCAAGCTGAGTCAACTAATAACATCCTTGAACAAGTTATGAAGAAAAATATTAATAATAATCATAGGGACTAGCACACACAATTGCACAGTTATGCACTTTGGGCTTACCGTACAAGTGTTCGATTTTCCATTGAAGCCACACCTTATAACCTAGTTTATGGTATTTAGGAAATCATGTCGTTGGAGTTAGAAATCCAAACATTAAGGATTTCTCTTCAAGCTTTGGTTGAAAATAACACTTATAAGGTAGAACAATTGCACCAACTTGAGATGCTCAACGAATAATTCATTAACGCTCTTGAGCATCTACAAGCTTATTGCAAAAGGAAACAATGCTATTATAATCTCAATGTTATCCCTTTCACATTTCAAAATGGTAACTTAGTCCTATCTACAAATCAACATTATGTCAACACTAACCCTAATGAAAGAGGAAAATTTAGCCCTAATTTGTTAGGACCATAAATAGTCAACAAAAGCTTTAGATCTAGAGTGTATGTCTTAACAGAACTTGATGGAACACCCCTTAAGGAGACTATGAATGTTGCACATTTGTGTTGATATTATGACTAATCCCTTTTGAATAGTATGAATTATAAAGCAGTGTTATTAAAGTTATGGGGTCTTATCCTATATGCTTTTACATTGCTTTGTTCTTGACAGACCCCTCATGCATATGACTTGAGCACTAAAGTGATTATTTAATTTATTTTATAATTACTTTAACTTTCATGCTATTCAAATTCATCTTGTGTGTTATGATAAGTTAAATTTAATTTAGCATAACATAATCATCTTGTTGTATCTGAAAAGAAACTTTAATATGTTTTAATTACATCACATAAACTCTGTTAAATCATGAAGATATTAATTAAGTAATCTTGCAAAGGTTATTTAATTAATCACATTGCCATTTAAAATTCAAACACATTAAGAAAAGTCATAAAACATCAAATGCTCATATATATATATATCCAAAGTTTTATGTACATATCATCATAATATATAATATCACTGAGGTCTATAAGAACTATACCCCTCGAGATCTGGTGCTCGTGATCTGGTAGTAGGACATCGGGAGACGGTCGTGTGTGATTGTGATCGTGATCCACCAAACTTGAGTGCAAACTCTAGACCCTGTATCTGTCCAAGGGCCACATGACGCTTCTCCGCTATCTAGTCCCTCTCTGCCTATAGCCATGATACCTCTACCTATAGTCTCTCAACCTCTGTTGGAGTCTGGGATGACTGTCCTGTAGTCTCATCTTGTCAGAGTTATCTCCTCACACTCTCATCCACTCCCCATAGCCTCATGAATGGTCTAAGTGACTCTAGATCCTCCTCTATGATGGGTGGGGCATGTAATCTGATTCCATCTCCTCCTCATCGATGGATGGAAGCAATATCTTTGCAACCACCTAATGGTAGATCTCTCTCCTGTTTCTCATCACTCCTACAAGGTAAAAACAATACACCATTAGTAAAAATCATCATGATATATATATAAAGAGAATAAGCACTAAAATTACATACATAAAATCAAATATCATCACCTCTATCTCCAATAGGCTAAGAAATCTCAACATCATCCTATGCAGGGGGAATGAAGGATGTGTTAGCTTGTCCTTTACTGTGGGTACCAGTGCCTGTTGTAGTTGTTGCTTGTGATCTTGTCATACAGATGAGAGAGGGATCTCTCCACTCATGATGATCCTCAACTACTGCCTCATCACTCTCACTCAGGGGTGGCTTCTCCTCCTCATCCTCCTCCTCTCCCTCTTAGCCATCATAATCTGGATTTGCATCCTCATCATACTCATCATCAATGACATCTGTGAATATATATACAACTCGATAGCATGTATCCTTAGCCCTATCCTCTTTGTCATCTCCCTCATCTGGTAGTGGACTTACATCTCCCACTAGATCATCCATCGGGAATATCGGTGCTAGTCATGTCACTGTCCACCACTTCTCATAATCCCTTGTGGCATGAGCGCCATTTGGATCAGAGACTGGTGGCTAGTTGTGATTAGAGAAGTCAGAGTCACTGTCAGCCTCATGCTCTAGAGTGAGTCACACTGTATCACCTAGTCTCTAGGCACTCCGCACTATCCTCTTAAAAGAGGATCATTCCTAGGGTGGTATTTTCGCCTATCCAAATTGCTACATGACTTGATCATAGTAAAAAGGATGTTCTATGTGGTCATGTTGGCCAACCAGAAATTTATCCAATTACATCCTCCTCAATTGTCTTGTATGATTTGACCACTCTAGTTTCAACTAATAAGGTCTCCAAAGGATCTCATCCTCCAATTGGTCAAATCATACTCTCCAAAAATACAAATCACCATACTACCATAGTCGCTATAGAGTATAGCTAAAAGCCTAAGGATACCCTATCGTTGTAGCACATGGATAGTCGACTAGTCTGGTGCATGTAATATGCTCAAGGAACCACAACTATAGAAGTGTGTAGTGTACCATACTGTCCACCTCCTAGAATATAAATCACCCAAAATCATAATATAGATGTGCCAGGATACATTGACCCCATGCATACACTACGTGATACTCTACCATACCTCAAATCAAATGGACTAGTCCTCTCTTGAGGTGTGCTACCTACCCATCAGGGATGAGAACTAGTGCTATAGTATGCATCATAATATGTCTAACCACTCATACTCTTGAATATAATAGCATCGACAGATCAATCCATCCTCTTAGCTAATAATCATGAACTAGACCATCTAGACAATACTGTAAATTAGGCTTCTACTCATGGAAGGTGCGGTCTCTCTGGAAACATACTTTCTCTCCTCAAATAAAAAAATAAATAATATGATGTACATCCTCCAATATGATCGTCATATCCCCTATCGATAGATGAAATGTGCACGTCTCTGCATCCTAGTGGTTGTAGAGATCCATTAGCATAGCATCGTGGTACCTCATGGGGCCATGAGGTACACCCAATAGATTCCCATGGCCTGAAGATGCTCTATCTCCTCTACTAATAGTGATGGGGCTAGATCTCTCAAGAAGGTCAATTGTCTCCCCCTAGTCACTATCATGATTGGGTGGGTACTTATTGAAATCACTAAAATATGCTCTAAAACTCATCTAATATCTTTAATTTTTTACATTATTCACCATGCAAGTGTACTAAAGTCCATCTAGTGTGCCTACCTAAAATCCCTAGACACTTTAGAACCCTTTTGGGAAACTTTGTGAAGAAACAGGACACTTTGCGAACAAAAGGGACACTTTGTGAACAAATGGGACACTTTGCGAACAAATAGGACACTTTGCAAAAAAAGGGGACACTTTGCGAACATTTTTTCCAAGATCCTAAATTAACCTAGATATGCATAAAAACCATTAAACCATTGCAAAATCACTAAGAAAAGGTAGCAAAATTGACTCACCTCATGCTGACGCTCACCGTGTGCCTCCTGGTCCTGGAGAATGTCTAATCTCACAGGTGTGTAGCCTCATTTGCTCAACATTTTTCAGTCTCACTAGTCACTCTCAAGCTACAAGAAGGTAAAATGAAATAGTAAGTGACCAAATACTTCACTTTCACCTCTTTTAACTATTTCCATTCTTTTTACTATGCATCACATTAGGGTTTCTCCTATCTTAAGAACTAATAAAGTGTTTTTTATTCAAACCATCATATCAAGTGCTAGGGGACTCTATTTTTTATGTCGTTTGATGCGTTGGAATTGTAATTCCACATCCGACATCACTAATTGTCTATTGTTATGTGACATGGTACTTGGAAATTTCCTACGATGTGATATTTTTGTTGATATGTGGCGACTGATCATGCTATAATGTACACCTTAGCATGTATCTGACTTTGTAGAACCCAAAATTTGGAGGCTTCTAAGCTTGTTAAAAAGGGGTTCAGATGGGTGTTACAATATAATGAGAAACCCAATTATTCAGAAGATTGTAATAGGTTTTTTGCACTGGATAATAAAACCATTGGATGGCTACGGTTTGGTGGATGTAGCCCAGATTGGGTGAACCACGTTCAATTCTTTGTGTTATAATTTATTCTGTGTGTTTTTAGTTTCTCTATTTATTACTTAAATCTACATTTAATTGTTAGATATCTACCTTTTTAACCCTAACAAGTGGTATTAGAGTAGGTTGTGTTTCAATTATCATCTATAGGAAGGTCTCACAGTTGAGTGGGAGTAATGGTAGACAAGGGTAAGAAGGTTAAGAAGTTTAATGGGCAGAACTATTAGTTATGGAAGATACAAATGGGGGACTACCTCTATCAGAAGGATTTATGGCGGTCATTGGAAGGGAAAACAAAGAAACCCCAAGCAATTTCTGATGAGGACTGGGAGATTTTGGATGGAAAGGCTCTTGGCAGTATTTATTTATGCCTCGCACACTCAGTGGCGTTCAATATTACAAAAGCAAAGACAACTCAAGAGTTGATGGAAACCCTGCTGAAATTATATGAAAATCCTTCCGCTTTGAATAAGGTATTTCTTATGAAGTATTTATTTAATATGAAAATGGTAGAAAGTGGGTTAGTTACTGATCATTTAAATGAGTTTAACACGGTCACCAATCAATTAGCTTCTGTAAAAGTAAACTTTGATGAAGAAGTTAGGGCTCTTTTGATTCTGTGTTCTTTTCCTGAAAGATGGAATAGCTTGGTAATGGTTGTTAGCAATTATGTTTCTTGTTTGAATACATTGAAATTTGATGATGTTGTTGGTGTTATTTTGAGCGAGGAAATTCATAGGAAAATCTCAGGTGGAACATCCACATCTGGTAGTTTTTTGAATGTAGAAAGTAGGGGCAGAACAAAGGAGAGAGGAAACAATTTTAGAAATTGTGGGAAGTCACAAGGAAAATCAAAGGACAAAAGGTATCAATCTAGAGACAAGAGGGATTGTTGGTACTGTGGTAAGCCGAGTCATTTAAAGAAAGATTGTTGGTCTTGGAAAAATAAAGGAGACAAAAAGGAAGGAAGTAAAGAGGAAAATGTGGTAAGTAATAAATCTTATGAGGATGCTTTGATTCTTTCCCTTGATAATGCTAGTGATTCTTGGGTGTTAGATTTAGGGGCTTCATTTCATGCTACCCCCCATAGAAGTTATTTTCTTGATTATGTCTAAGGGGATTTTGGGCTAGTTTATTTAGGAGATAACGAACCTTGTCAAATTGTTGGAAAGGGAAGAATCAAGATTAAGTTGTAGAATTGGAATCATTAGCTACTACATGAGGTAAGGCACATTCCAAAGTTAAACAAAAATTTAATTTCAGTAGTGAAACTAGATGATGAAAGTTGTGTTGTTACATTTAGTGATGAAAATTGGAAGGTCACAAAGGGTGCCTTAGTGGTAGAAAAAGGTGTGAAATTAGTCACCTTATATCTTTGTACGGGTCATACGGTTCCTTCTACTTTAATTGTTACATAAAAGGTCAATGTTAAGGAATAGTTGTTGCAATTCAACAAGTAGAAGATCATGCGGTTGTTATGGACTCTGAATCAACACTGTGGCATAATAGACTTGGGCATATGAGTGCAAAAGGTATGAAAGTACCTCATTCAAATAATGTTTTACTAGGTCTAAAATGTGTTAATATGGATTTATGTGAAAGTTGTGTGTATGGAAAACAAAAGAGAGTAAGTTTTCTCAAGGATGGGAAGCAAAAGAAAGATGAAAAATTGGAGCTTGTGCATATGGATGTATGGGGACTAGCTCAGGTATCTTCTCTTGGTGGCTCTCTGTATTATGAACTACATTCATTGATAATGCAACTAGGAAGGTATGGATTTATTTCCTTAGGCAGAAATCTGATGTATTTGAAACTTTTAAAAAATGGAGAAGCTTGGTTGAGAATGAGACGGGTAAAAAGCTAAAATGTCTTAGATCTGATAATGGTGGTGAGTATTGTAGCAAAGAGTTTGAAGATTATTTTTCCTCTAATGGTATTCGTAGGCAGAAAACGGTTCCAAGGACTCCATAGGAAAATGGAGTGGCTAAGTGCATGAATAGAAAAATAATGGAGTGTGCACAAACTATGAGATTGCATGTTGGGCTGCCTTTAAAAATGTGGGTAGAGACTATAAACACTATTGTTTATTTAATTAATAGAGGTCCCTCTAATCCTTTGGGTTGTGGTATTCCATAGGAAGCATGGAAAGGTAAGAAGGTGAGTTATTCTTTTCTCAAAACCTTTGGTTGTGAAGCATTTGCACATGTATATTCTAAAAATAGAACCAAGCTCGACGCAAAATCAAAAAAAATTATATTTGTTGGATATGGCATTGATGAATTTGGTTATAGGCTTTGGGAATTTGAAAAGAAGAAAATTGTAAGAAGTAGGGATGTCATATTCAATGAGAAAGTTTTGTTCAAACATTTTTTATTGCAACATGATAAGAAAGAAAATGATTATGTAGTGTTGGATGATATTCCAAACAATGATGTTTCAATGGTTCCTCATGTTGGGCAACAACAACAACAACAACAACAAATACCACAAACTCCTGTTAGACGATCTTCAAGGATAAGTAGACCTCCAAAAAGATTCTCTCCCTCTTTGTATACTATTTTGTTAACTGATTTTGGTGAACCAAAATATTATGATGAAGCTATGTTGGTGGATACCAAGGTTTAGTGGGAGCATGGAATGGAAGAAGAAATGGAATCCTTGCTGAAAAATTAGACTTGAGAATTATGCAAGTTGCCTGCAGGTAAAAAGGATTTACCAAACAAATGGGTTTATAGGCTGAAAGAGGAGGATGGAGGTAAGAAGAGATTTAAAGCCAAATTAGTTGTAAAGGGATTTGCAAAAAAAAATGGTATTGATTTTGATGAGATTTTTTCTCCAGTTGTTAAAATGACTTCTATTTGTATTGTTTTAAGTATTGTGGTTGCTGAAGATTTTCATTTAGAATAGCTTGATTTTAAAACAACTTTTCTCCATGGCTATTTGGAAGAGGAAATATGTATGGAACAACCACAAGGATTTGAGGTCAAAGGTAAGGAGAAACTAGTGTGCAAATTGAAGACAAGTTTATATGGCTTGAAGTAAGCACCTCGGAAATGGTACTTGAAATTTGATAGTTTTATGGCTGAGCAAGGCTACAACAGGTGTAATTCTGACCATTGTGTTTATTTTAAGAGGTTGGATAATGACAACTAAATTATTTTATGTTTATATGTTGATGACATGCTTGTAGCAGGGTCTAACATGGATCACATAAGTGAACTAAAACAACAGTTAGCAAAATATTTTGCGATGAAGGATTTGGGGGCATCAAAACAAATCCTTGGTATGAAAATTTGTAGAGATAGGAAGAAAAGAAAATTATTTTTATCTCAGGCTAATTATGTTGAAAAGTTGTTGTAGAGATTTCATATAGAGAATGCAAAAGTTGTCAGCACACCTTTGCCTAGTCATGTTAAATTGACTAAGGATATGTGTCCAAAGACACAAGAGGAGGAAGAAAAAATGTCCAAGATACCATATGCTTCAGCTGTAGGCACTTTAATGTATATCATGGTATGCACGAGACTGGATATTGCACATGTCATAGGATTTGTTAGCAGGTATTTGATTCATCCCGAAGTTGAGCATTAGAATGTGGTAAAATAGATTCTCACACTGATACATTTTGATCAATTTTTTGACGACGGGTCATCGGAATTCCGACGGCTATTTGTCACTATTATTGCGTCAGAATTCCAACAGCATTTGAAACGTCAAAATTTTGGCCCAGCATCTGATGTCGAGCCAGAATTTCAACATTTCAAATGTCATCGGAATTCCAACGACCCGTCGTCGAAAAATTGATCAAAATGTATTAGTGTCAAGTACTTGAGAGGTACATCCAATATATGTTTATGTTTTGGGGGCTCTAATACTGATTTAAAAAGTTATATTGACTCAGATTTGGAAGGGGATATAGATACCAGGTGAAGTACCATAGGTTATGTATTTACAATTGGTGGAATAGTAGTGAGTTATATTTCTCAATTACAAAAGGTGGTTGCTTTATCCACCATAGAGGCAAAGTATGTTGTTGCAACAGAGGTGGCAAAGGAGATGATAAGGCTGCAAATTTTCATGGAAGAGTTGGGAAAACAATAGGCTGGAAATTACTTGTTTACAGATAGCTAGAGTGCTATACATCTTACAAAGAATTTTTCCTTGCATTCTAAAACAAAACACATACAATTGAGATATCATTTCATTCGGTCGGTGTTGGAGGATGGACAAGTTGTGTTGGACAAGATACATACAGATGTCAATCCAACGGATATGTTTACAAAGGCGATGACAACGGAGAAGTTGAGCTCCTCTTCAAATTCGGTTGGCCTTCAAGGTTGAATTTCAAGTATAACAGAGCAGCAGGGTCCAAGGTACTTATTTCTAGTGGGACTTGTAAGTGCAGTAATGTCATCCAAGATCAGTCTCCAAGTGGGAGATTGTGTTGGTGTGGAACTTGATCAATCTCCAAGTGGGAAATTGTTGGTATGTGGTGACTGGTCATGCTATACTGTACACCCCTACATGTATCCTACTTTTTTGCATCATCACCAAAAAAGGAAAAAATCAATGAAAAAAAGAAAAATTTGACTTTGTAGAACCCAAAATCTGGAAGCTTCTAAGCTTGTTAAAAAGGGGTTCAAATGGGTGTTACAATATAATGAAAAACACTATTATTCACAAGATTGTAATAGGTTTTTTTGCACTGGATAATAAAATCATTAGATGGTTGCGGTTGGGTGGATGTAGCCTAGATTGGGTGAACCATGTTAAATTCTCTGTGTTATAATTTATTCTAGGTGTTTTTTAGTTTCTCTGTTTATTACTTAAATTTGCATTTAATTGTTAGATATCTTCCTTTCTAACCCTAACAATTTCTTATTTAATGTGGCTAGATTGCTACATTGATTCCACCTTTGTAAAGCAAGTGGAATCAAGGGGGGGCATACATCAACCCTAAAATTTTATTTCTAGAAGTTAAATAAAAGGGTTTTTTTGGACAACTAACAAGTTTTTATTATAGGATGTGGTTCCTAATGTTGTGATTTTGTAGATAACTACACTGGGGGCTTCATTCTCCCATCTTTTGAATCAGTATCATTTTATAGTAAAGTGTATTGTTTAGAGTCCTTTAGATTGCATATGCACGTAGAGCCATATGGGCACTAAAGTGGGGGCTTAATGTGTCACCAAAAATTGTATACTCTTGAAGAAAGATACAATTTTGTGATTAATTTGGTCCTATTTTAGACACCCTTACATCAATCACCCCTTAAAAATTACATTTATAGGCCCCTAATGCTCATGATTTTGGACTTTAAGGCCTATTCCACTCAAAAATCACACAAATCCCAACAAGCAACATTCAAACCACTCAAATTTTTTGAAACCCACCTCAAAAATCTGTGGGACTTAGTCATCAAGGGTGGCGACTTCGTCCCTTTTGAGGCATTTTCTAGTTTTTAGCAGGAAAATCACTAACCTAATTCAAATTCTTAAGGGATTTCAGCCTATGAAGTTAAAATAATAAATAATTCAGTGTTAATTCCTATAAATACATTTTTTTAGGTCATTTTTCATAACATTAATTCATTTTTACAAAGCAAATTCAAGAGTTAACAGCCAAATATCTTTCACAAGAAGATTCATTAGTCTTTCTATAGAAAAGTTGAAGCTTTAGGGCAACAAACTAGGGTTTTTGCAGGTCTTCAAGCTCACTTTTTGTTCAAGATATCACACTGCAAAGGGTTTATCATGTATACCGATGGGGAATCATCGAGAAATCTAGGTTGAGGAGTTGCAACTAGCCATGAAATCACACCTAAAGACCTATTTTCAAAGTGATTCCATCTTTCATTTTCTCTCTATCTTTAGATTGAAGGTTTTCATGTCATTTACAATCATTTGAAATATTGTAGGCTTTCATGGATTGAAGTCTTGAATCATTCAAGTTCCATTTAATCATCTTATTCGAGAACATTAGAATAGGGTTTTGTCTTACTTCATATTTTCCTAGTCTTAGACACACTTAGGGCTAGGGTTTTATGTATATTTTATCTCTTCTAAAGTTTAAATACCAACTAGGGGTTTGACCAAGGCAAACTCGCCATTATAAAAAAATATATTTTTTGTTTTGCAAGTGTTTTTGAAGATTTAGGTCCAGATTTCTATTAGAAAATAGAGTGCAAACTATGGGCATTCGTTTCCACTTTCGAATTTGTAGAAAATACAAAGTAGACTAAGTCACCCATAGTGGTGACTTAGTCCCACTACATTGGTTTTTTAAGCCATTTTACGATTTTAGACACCCATTCGGCAAAAACAGTTTTCTAGGCAGTTTCCTTGATCTGGGACTAAGCCACCTAGCTTGGTGTAAGTGTCCTAGTTGGCTCAAAAATTAAGTTTTCTAGAATTTGAGGGGTCTCTGTAATGTCTAGTCAGCTCTTGATCAATTTCCAGGTGCACATTTTCTATTTAGCATCTTTATTTTTTTCTTTATTGCATCTATTCCATCATTCTGCATATCATAGTGCATTTTCCAACCCTTTGCATTTCTTAGGTTTAGCATTAATAAATCACTTCTTTTTTAGTTTATTGCATTTAGGACATCATATTTAGATACATAGCATTCCTACTTACTTTAATCTTGAGTGTAGACATTAGCATTTTGGGCCCATTTCTCTCCTTTTAGGTAAAAAACCTATAAGAGTTAGAGAAACCCTTGGGTTACCAAAATAATTGTCCACACACTTCTAGGGTTTCACACCTAGAAGGAGAGAGGTATCCCAAAAACCTTGATGGCTAACTCAAGAATAATGCAAATATGATTGAAATATGTTTAAATAGAATGTCATAGATGCAAATAATTGATAAAAGAGATGAAATATTAATGAAAAACTAGGAAAATGCACTTTATTTGAAAACACATTATGATATGCAAAATGGATTGAAAATGCAAACAAATTTTAACAAAAAATAATGAGACTAGAGAGGTGCACCTGGCAACTAGGAAGTGATGGAGAGGATTTCTAGAATCCTACAGAAATCATTGTTGAAGCCTACTAGGACACTTACGCCAAGTTGGGCCACTTAGTCCTATTTCGGGGAAATTTTGCTGGAACAAGTTTCAGCCAAAAGGGTATCCAAAATTGCAGAAAACACTTTTCAGACATGGTAGTGGGACTAACTCTCCCTTGATGGTGACTTAGACCACCTTCATATTTTGAGAAATTTGAAGATGCAATTTGTAGCCCCTAGTCTACTCTTCAATTCCTAACAAGTTTCTAGGTCCAAATCTGCAGAATATAACCTTTATGTGTTCTTCAAACTTCTTTTATGGTTTTTTTAATGTTGAATCACTTTGATGAATTATTGACAACCTTTCACACCTTTCTCTTTGACAAATCTGCACACAAGACCTACAAAACACATGCAAAGAGGGGAAAACGTGTTAAGGGTTAGTGAATAGGGGTTTTCCTTGGTCAAACCCTAGTTTGGTAATTGAACCCTTGAAAATGAAATGAAATGAAAAGAGAATGATGAATGAACAACATGCGATGCTACAACTCACCAAACCCTTAGAGTGGAAATCTAAAGATATGCAAGTAGAATCTCTAATGGATGTATGCTTAAGAATGCCTAGAAAGCAAAAGTGAATGCTTGATAATTGCTTGAATAATTAAGTGAATGAATGGGGGTGAAATGAGAGGAAAAATCCTATATTTATATATGATTATACAAAATTTCCCAAAAATACCACATCGCAAGCCAACCTCAAGGTTTAGAAAATAATATCCCACCAGAATTTTAAAATAATTTTGATTTTTGAGCCAAGTGGGACTAAGTCGCCCCTAGTGGTGACTTTGTCCCACTTAGGAATTTTGAGTGGGTGTTGGGAATTAAAGTGTATTAAATGATGTTTAACTAGATTATTCTCAAAAAAACACTTAAGTAGGGCCTATAAATGTATAAATGAGTCATTTAAGCATAAGAAAGGGTCAAATTATTGATGACAAGCCTAGAAAAGCCTAAAATTTTGTTACAACACTTTGAAATAAGGCTTAGTAAGTGATAAAAAGAGGTTATTTAAGTAAATTATATTAGAAAGGTCCTAGAAAAGCATGAAAGTGCGTTACAACACTTCATAATATTTTTACAAGACATCTATTGATTCACAAGGGTCCAAGACCTAATGTGAATGTGTTGACCACATTACAACATTAAATCTAGGAAAAAATAGGCGAACATCCATAAGAAAGATCCAAATGAATGTGAAAATGTCCAAAGATTCATTTTTCTATGCTATAGTTAGTCCCCACTTTTGATGCAGCCACGGTAGGAGGGTTCTCAAGGAGAACTATCTGGACCGTGCAGCAAGAGTAACACAACGAAAGCAACAAAAAATTTGGAGGAAAATGAAAATGAAAATATGTTCATTAACAAAAATCTTAGTTACATTTGATTGGCAACATTCAGGCTTATAATTTCGGCTCACGGGCCTGATATAACATGTTCAATATTACAATATTCCAATATGCTCCTATATGCGAGTTGAACTCTTACAATTCAAATCAATCTTAATCTACTCGATCAACTAATAACTCAACTTCCTTTTCTAATGATTCATTACAATATTTATACTATATCTGTGATTCTGGAAACATCTGCATCAGCCAAAGAACATCACATTCTCCAAGGAAAGAAAATGTAACATGCGCATGAATAGGTTAGCCTCAAATTTGAATTACTCTATCAATAGGTGCATAGAATGAAGTGTGGGCCTATAAGGAAGGATGAGGACACTCCACAAAACACTTAGAATCACACCATTAAGATCTGCAAGTCACAGGGATGATCCATGAATGATCAAATTAGCCGTTAGGCTTGGAAACTATTCTAGTGCCAGTTCAAGAAACTGCCATGAAATTCTGGAAGTGATAACTTGTCGGAAAAGGATCCAATCATGCCCAAATCTTGGAATAAGGAAAAATAACATGTCCACAATCTATAGAAAGATCCACAAGACCTAGTAAGAAAAAATGACAAGTCCACCAACATGAACTGGGCAAGAACAAAATAAGAACAAAACTGAAAGAAAATATTTTTTGTTGATGCAAGATTGTGAAGAACTAAGGATGCTCCTGCATCAGACATCTGTGGTTATTGAAAAGTGATTCCCTAACTTTTTTAGGGCTAAAGGAAAACCAAGATGGTCTACCTCAGCTTGAGAGATCTAAGAAGAATCCTCCACTGGTCTACCTTTCCACTTCACAAGATATTCTTTGTTGAAGTTGTGAAATCCAATCTCACAGACCCCGAAGAACACCTACATGTAAATAACCTGTCACAGAAAGAAGACATTCTAGACAAAAGGAAAGGGTTCTCTAAAAGCTGAAAATGTATTAATTAGAGAGATGTAAAATACAATGATCAATCCTTATAAAAAGAGATTGTGCAACCCTAAAGAAACCCTAAAAAGTAGACATTTAATAATTAATATAATTATTAAATTTCACAATATGCAACTAAAGTGAAATCTTAAGAGAGGAATAAAGGTAACTTAATTAATATAATAAAGTTAAAACCTTTATTCTAACACCCCCCCTTAAGATGAGCAAGAGTGCAACTACAAACATGTGCAAGAAAGCAAAGGTAACTACAATGCATGAAAGCAAACAAGGGTCCTGACAACTAGACCTGATCAGGTACCCAAATACAACCAAATCTCTGTAAAGTGGAGAAATAGAGAAAACCTCATGGGAAAAAATCTTCTCCAAAAAGAGATGAAAGACATGAAGAACATCACTGAAGCAGGAAGAAGCTGCAAACAACTGTCAAGACATGACTGCTATGGTGTTGAAGAACCTCCTTTGAAGATAGGATGATCAAGATCAAGAAGACAACAATCTGCATGAGTGCCCCAAACGACACTACTCGAATCAGATGGCAAACAAAGGCAAACACCTGGAACGAAGATAGAGATGGAACAAGTACCAATAGTCTAAAAAGCACTGATCAACTGAGAATGGAAGATTCCTTCCAAGGCGAAACCAAGGAAGCATTAGCACGAACAATATAATAACCCCCATAATGTTAATGAGGAGAGCCTAACAGATCGACTGAAATGTTGTGTAATACCCTGTAGTGCATGAAGGAGAAGAAACAACATCTGAAAGTGCACAAGAAAGCACCTGCAATTGAAAAAGTGGTGTGCAAAACAAAGCATACATGCATGAGGCTGGAATCATATGGATCCACTGTCATCGTGGAGGGACACTCACCGGACAAAGGTGTGATGGAAAAAACAAAGGCACTACACAATCCCCCCATGGCACTTTATAATACAGTGTGAGTACAAAATATGGCACAACTTTATGTGCAAAATCCCCAAAAAATATGTATAATAGTGTGACACTTTATCTCAGTGCATTTACATAAAAGATTGCTTACAGAAGATGATCATAATGTCATAAAAAGACACAAGCTAGAAATACATGAAGAACAGCCAAAACCAAAGCATCCTATGCAAATGAGAACATGCAAACCGAGTGCATGCACAAACCAATGTTCACTTCTACCTTCATGATTAAAAGGACCTCAAATTTGATTTCTGAAAAATCTGTTTATAATGAGTAGACAAAAACAGAAACCCAAATTTTTTTTGAAGCTGAAAATAAAACCCAAAAATTGTTTTTTGATCTAGCAAGTAGAAGATGAAGAAATAATTTTTTTAAACTTTTAGCCAGGAGGAAAAATGATGCGTGATGGTTTTTGTGCAGCTATTTTCTTCAGATTCGTGAAAGAAATAAAAAAACAAAAAGATACCCAGATCAGATTTCAACCCTAGCTACAAAACCCAAAAATCATTTTTTGATTCAGCAAGCAGAAGATGAAAAAAAAAGTATTTTTAACCTTTAACAGTAGAAAAAATGACGCATGCTGATTTTTGTACTATGATTTTTTTAAATCTGTACAAGATATCAAAAATTTAAAAAATACCCAGTTCAGATTTCAACCCTAGCTACAAAAGCCAGAAATCGTTTGTTCTCCAATTGAGTGGAAGCTAGATTTCTAAAGAAAAAAAGAAAAATGGCTTCAAAACCTTACATAGAAGAAAACTCTGTAAACTGATATCTTCAAAAAAAGAATAGGCAGCCACAGATCTGGAGCTCTAATACCATGTAAAAACACCATCAGCATTGGATTGGCATCAAAATCAGCTTTCCAACAGTATTTTGTTTACAAAAAATAGACATTGTACGCAAAAACTACACCTGATTTCATGAACACTGCTCCAGAATGGAGAAAACACAGTGTTGGATTAAATTTGATGGTCATACGGCCATCACAGCAAAATCTGGGCCTAAATTTGATAGCCAAATGGCCATCGGCGGATTTCTTCAATTGGGTTTATTTTAGAAAAAAATATTTTTTTTATAAAAAAAACAATAAAAAAAAATATATTAAAAAAAATTAATTTTAAAAAAAAAATCATAAAAAATTGTGACCATGGGAATGGACGCAGGTATTGACTTGCTTAGGTCTACGCAGGTCAGTACCTGCACAGTACCCTGTGCAGGTACGTATCTTCTAGGTACTTTGTCTTATTTTAAAAAAATCACTTTTTTTTAAAAATAAAAAAACTACAATTTTTTTAAGTTTTTCTAAAAAAAATTTGAATGATTTTTTTTTTAAATTTTGCAGAAAAAATTTAAATGATATATTTTTTTTTCAAAAAATCACTTCGAACTGGGTGGAGATGACGAACAGGGCCATACGGATTATTTTTTTTGCCTCACGAATAGCCAACGTCGAATATAGGCAAGTTTACAATCGATCTTTAGGTTTTTGGCCACTTCGGATGTGATGGTGACTTCCGTTTGTGCCCAAACTGCTCCGAAAATTTGGCTACCTTTTGAACTTGCAAAAAACTCTGAACTTGAAACACTCACAGATCTGGCAAACAATGACCAAAATCTACAAAATAAAAGCCAATCTTGACTTTTTCTAGCGCTCTGAATCTAATGGTCAAGGTCGATCTGATCCAAAATGGTGCATAGATGAATTCAAGGCATGATATCCTCAAGGAATCCTGAACGAACCTCGCAATGATTTTCTCAAAAATCTGAGAAGGGGTTGCAAATCAAGGCTTTGATACCATGTTAAAGTTGTGAAATCCAACCTCACGGACCCTGAAGAAAACCTGCATACAAATAACCTGTCACAAAAAGAAGACATTCCAGACAAAAGGCAAGGGTGCTCTGAAAGCTGAAAATGTATTAATCAGAGAGATGTAAAATACAATGATCAATCCTTATAAAAAGAGATTGTGCAACCCTAAAGTAACCCTAAAAAGTAGACATTTAATAATTAATATAATTATTAAATGTCACAATATGCAACTAAAGTGCAATCTTAAGAGAGGAATAAAGGTAACTTAATTAATATAATTAAGTTAAAATCTTTACTCTAACATTCTTTGTATTGTATTCCACGTGTCTTCCTCCTATCTCTAACATCCAAAATCTCTTCAATCTCATTTGACTGTTGCTTAGGAAACTATTTTTTAAATATTACTTCACTTCTTTCTTTGAATTCTACTTCATGGTACTGGTGTAGGTCTGCAATGTTGAATATAGGTGATATACCCATGTCATATGGTAACTCTACTTCATATGCATTTCCTGAATCAAATTTCCTCAAAATCCTACAGGGTCCATACTTCCTCATCTTCAACTTATTGTATGTCCCAACTGGAAATATCTCCTTCCTCAAATATACCATCACTTCATCCCCAAGTTCAAATTCCTTATGTCTCCTCTTTTCATCTGCTTTCTCCTTGTATTTCTCGTTCATGTCTTCCATCTATTGTTTCACTTGAGTATGTAAATTCTTAATGTGTTCTACAAATTCTTCTACTTCTGCACTCCTTTTATCTTCCATACTGATGTCTCTCAACTCTGATATACCTCTAGGATGAACTCCAGTAACAATGCCAAAAGGTGTCTTTCATGCACTCCTATTCACTGAATTGTTGTAATCAAACTCTGCTTGTGCAAGGACTAAATCCAAAATTTTGGTCTTCTCTCCAACCAAACATCTCAGAAAATTCCCTTAACTCCTATAATTTACTACCTCTATCTGTCCATCTGTCTGTGGGTGATAGGTAGAACTAAACTTCAAATCTTTCTTCAACTTCTTGCAAAGTGTTCTCCAAAAGTAACCAACAAACTTTACATCTCTGTCTGAAACTATACTCCTAGGTAATCCATGATGCAATTTGACCACTTCTCTAAAAAACAAGTCTGCTACATGTATTTCATTGGTTGTCTTCTTACAAGGTATTAAATTTTCCATTTTAGAAAATCGATCAACCAACACAAATACATAATCATTACCTCTTTGGGTCTTCGGCAAACCAAGTATAGAATCCATGTTGATATCCTCCCAAGGTCTCTCTGGAACTATCAAAGGTTTATACAATCCAACATTTTGACTACTCCCTTTTGCAACTTCACAAACTCTGCAAAAATTTCCTAACATCCTTATGTATCTATGGCCAAAAGTAATTCTTACTCACCAATGCTACTGTCTTATCAATTCCAAAGTGTCCTAACATTCCTCCACTATGCTTCTCCTTCGCCAAGTTATCCCTCATTGAAATATGGGGTATACACAACTAATTTTCTCTGAACAAAATATCCTCTTGAATGAAATAATCCAACCACTGACTTCTATCCTCTGAAATAGGTTCTTTACAAGCTGTCTAAGGTTTTGCAAAATTCAGGTCTTCCTCTTATAAGTTCTTCAATTCATCAAATCCTAACACTCCCACTCTCATCTCTATTAGTAAATTCCTTCTCCTACTCAAAGCATCAATGACTCTATTTTACTTTCCACTCCTATGCTTCAAAAAAAAAGTATAACTCTGTAAGAACTTTACCCATCTCATGTGTCTTTGATTCAACTTACCTAGATTGTTCAAATATTACAATGCTTGATTATTTGTATACAACACAAAGTCCTTAGGCAACAAATAATATCTCCACTTCTTCAAGGCCTAAACTATGGCATAAAATTCCTAATCATACACTGAATATCTTCTCCTAGCATCACTCAATTTCTCACTAAAGTAAGCTATGGGTCTCCCCTCTTGACTCAACACTGCTCCAATTGATTTTCCACTTGCATTACAGTCTATTTGAAATACCTTATTGAAATATGGTAAAGCTAACATAAGTTGCTCAGTCACCTTCTGCTTCAACAACTTAAAACTTCGGTCTGCTCCAGATGTCTATCTAAAATATTTCATATCTCCTCTCATTGTTTTTATCATAGGACTACAAATAGAATTGAAATTCCTAATAAACTTCTAGTAGAAACTAGCCAATCCATGAAATGATCTTACCTCTCCAATGCTATCTGGTGTAGGCCACTCAACAATTTCTTTCAACTTCTCAGGATCCATCTTGAATCCATCCACAAAGATCACAAATCCTAGATATATCAACTCCTCCTTCATGAATCTACACTTCTTAATGTTTATCAACAACTGTTCTTCTCTTAACCTTTGCAAAACTTATCTTATATGAAACAAAGTTCTATAATCTTACTAAAAAGAAAGATGTCATCCAAGTAAACAATCAAAAACTTACCCAAAAATTTCCTCAATACCTCATTCATTAGCCTCATGAAAGTACTTGGTGCATTTGTCAATCCACAAGGCATCACCATCCACTCATACCACCCTTCATTTGTCTTGAACATTGTCTTCCACTCATCTCCTTCTTTGATTTTGATTTGATGATATCCACTCTTCAAATCTATCTTTGTAAAATATTTAGATCCACTCAAGAAATCCATGATGTCATCTATCCAGTGGAAAGGAAATCTATTCTTCATCGTGATCTTGTTTATGGCCCTGGAAACTATACACATTCTCCATTCTCCATCCTTCTTAGGTGCTAACACATCAGGTACACCACATGGACTTAACCTTTCTCTAATCAAACCCTTCCTCAACAATTATTGCACTTGTATATTCAACTCCTCATTCTCTATGAGTGTCATTTGGCATGCTGATTTATTAGGAAAACTAGCTCCAAGAATAAAATCCATGCTATCACTAATACTCCTCATGGGTAGTAATCCATTAGGTACATTATCTGAAATGATCTCTTCATACTATGTCAAAAATTCCTTTATCTCTTCTCGTTGTTCTTCGACATGCTTCAAATCTTCAATCTTCTTAGGAACTAAGGCATAGCACATTTTCTCATATCTCAACCCTACTAGGAATCGCCTTCCATCAACCAAAAAAAATCTAGTACTTGTACAAACCTCAACTATAGGAACATCTTTCAATGGAAACAAAGTCTACTTCATCCCATTAGAAACAATAATATATATGTTCTTCTTTCCACCATGAATATCCTATCAATCATACTACCAAGGCCTTCCCTACAAAACATGGCATACATCCATAGGCATAATATCACACAAAACTTCATCATGATAATTTCCTATCTTCAATTTCAAAAAACATTGTTCACTTACTAGTATCTTATGCTCATCCTAAATCCAAGCTATCTGATAGGGCTTTGGGTGTTTCAACCTTTCCAACCCTAATTTAGTCACCATCTCTTCAGAAACTAGGTTCCCAGAACTTCCACTATCAATAATCACTTTGCAACATTTACCAGTTACCTTGCATCTAGTCCAAAAAAAATTATTTCTTTGCAATAGTTCCTTTTCTACTTCATTTTGTAACAATACCCTTCTATTCACAAATACTTCTCAATCTTTTGGTTTATCATAGAATAGTTGAGTGGTTGTTTGTTTATAAGAACTAGGTTCACCTTGTGTACATAACTTAGGTTCTACGGTTTTTTTAGGATGTAAGTAACCAAATATATCAGGAGGTGGTACAATAAGAAGGTCTTGTTGTTTCATGGATGGATAAAACGATGCATTAGCTTCAAGGTTGTCAAGGCATTCATTTAGGAACTTATGCATGATATTATCATCTTCTCCAATAATGTCAACATCATGAGGAGGAAATTCATGAGGATTTGAAGGGGCATGTGGAACTTCAATATCCTTTGGATTAGTCCCAAAGGCACAGGTGGATATGTCAAATAATGATTTTAATGGCATCCAAAGCTTACTAAAACAGATATCTATGATGCAAATGAATGAGAGGAAACTAAGTGCAAAAATTTGAATAAAATAGCATGTCTAGAAACAATAACAAAAAACAAAAATGTAGAAAATAGTCTGGAAATGAAAAAAATTACAATGAAAAATGTGCAACTGGACTAAGTCGCCAAGGGTGAAAAATGAGTCTAGGCAGTGACTTTTTTGAAAAAAAATAGAAATTTTTAATTGGATTTTATGCTTTTTAGATTTTCAGATGCAAATAGAATATGAATATGTATAATTTGATTGGTTTTTAATGAAATGGAATGCAAAAATGCAAGCTATATAAGCTTTTTCACTAATACAAATTTACAAACCCTAGGATGTAATTTAAATGATGCAAAATTCAATGCAATATTAATGTAATCTATTCCTAGGATGCACTTGAAATTAGAAATAGAATGTTCACAATGCAGGTTCACCAAAATGAACCAAATATTTTTAGGGATATGGGGTCTCCCTTACAATTATAGGGTTTTGCACTTAAAGGGAGAGAGGTATCCCAAAAACCTTGATGGCTCACTCAAGATTAATGAAAATATGATTGAAATATGTCAAAATAGAATGTCCTAGATGCAAAATAATTGATAAAAGAGATGAAATATTAAAGCAAAACTAAGAAAATGCACTTTGTTTGAAAACACATTGTGATATGAAAAATGAACTAAAAATGCAAAAGAACTATAACAAAACTTTATGGGATTGGAGAGGTGCACTTGGAAACTGGGAAACTGTGATGGAGAGGAGTTCTAAAATACTACAAAAATCACTATTGAAGCCTGTTGGGACACTTACGCCAAGCTGGGCGACTTAGTCATGTTTCGGGGAAATTCTATTAGAACAAGTTTTAGCCAAAAGGGTATCCAGAACTATAGAAAACACTTTTCAGGCCTAGCAGTGGGACTAATTTTCCCCTAATGGTGACTTAGTCCACCTTAAAATTTTGGGAAATTTGAAGATGAAATATGTAGCTCTTGGTCTACAATTCAATTCTTGACAGGTTTCTGGATCCAAACTTGTAGAATCTAACCTGTAGGTGTTCTTCAAGCTTCTTTTAGGGTTTTTTTTGACTTTGAATGGATTTGATGAATTTTTCACAAATTCTCACACCTTTCTCTTTGACAAATCTACAAACAAGACCTACAAAACACATGCAAAGAGGGGAAAAAGTGTTAAGGGTTACTGAATAGGGGTTTTCCTTGGTCAAACCCCAGTTTGGTAATTAAACCCTTTAAAATGAAATGAAACGAAAAGAGAATAATGAATGAACAACATACAATTCTACAACTCATGAAACCCTTAGAGTGTAGATCTAAAGATATGCAAGTAGAAGCTCTAATGGATGTATGCTTAAGAATGCCTAGAATGAAAAAGTGAATGCTTGATAATTGCTTGAATGATTAAGTGAATGAATGGGGGTGAAATGAGAGGAAAACACCTATATTTATACATGACTATACATAATTTCCCAAAAATACCACATCACAAGCTGGCCTCAAGGTTTAGAAAATCATATCCGCCAGAATTTTGAAATAATTTTTATTTTTGAGCCAAGTGGGACTAAGTCACCCCTAGTGGTGACTTGGTACCACTTAGGAATTTTAAGTGTGTGTTGTGAATTAAATTGTATTAAATGATGTTTAACAGAATTATTCTAAAAAGCACACTTCAGCAGGGCTTGTAAGTGTATAAATGGGCTATTTAAGCATAAGAAAGGATCAAATTATTGATGACAAGCCTAGAAAAGTGTGAAAGTTTTTTACAACACTTTACAACACTTTGAAATAAGGATTGGTAAGTGATAAAAAGAGGTTATTTATGCAAATTATATTAAAAAGGTCCTAGAAAAGTGTGAAAGTGTGTTACAACACTTCACAACACTTTTATAAGACATCATAAAGTTATTATTGATTGACAAGTGTCCAAGACTTGTTGTGAATGTGTTGACCACATTACAACATTAAACATAGGAAAAACTAGGCCAACATACATAAGAAAGATCCAAATGAGCATAAAATTTCCAAAGATACATCTTTCTACGCAACAAATAGTATGAGTTTGAAAATGGGTTTGGTAGTGTTTGCTTGGAAGAGGATTCTTCTAATCATAAGAGAAAGGTACAAGAAATTTTTTCATGTAAAAAGAATTATTTTCACTTGAATATTAAAAATTGGGAGTTAGAATTCCTTTCTATATACATTGTCACCATGTACATACGTTTACATCCTATTTTTGGTTTCCCTTTGTGCTTGATTTGAAAGGGGGAGATATTTTCATATAGAAAGGGTAGTGTGAAGTGAAAAGAATGAAGAGTCGTGTGGAGGGTTAAAAATTATTTTGGAACATATTTCCATCAATGACAAAAGGGGATATTGTTGGAAGAATGTAGAAGAATGTCTAGTTGTGCAGACTTTGTGTTGTCATTGATGTCACCATGTTGATTGAGTTGTTAGTTTGATCTAGTACTCTGAACCGGTATGAAGAACCAATTTATATCCTTTGGTATTTTGGTTTTCATATACAATATAGATAAGATTTATCCCTATGGTTTATATATGGTATTCACTACATATATCTACATATATTTTCTTGATTGTAGATGGTGCTTATCTTTATATCAGAAGTTATGAGTATCACAATTTTGATTGGAATAGTGTTGACTAGTATTGGTATTTTGGTCTGAAATCCTCCACTAATGATTATCATTGTGTGTGGTTTCGAGAAATGATTTATGGATGTTGGAATATTGTAAGTTTAGAATCTTGTGTTATCATGTGCTCGTATGGAAAGTTTTCATTATTCTATTCATTGCATTTTGTTATTAGGTCTATCCCTAGCTAACCTAATGTATAGTTGATATTGTAATGGATTAAGTTGTGTTGTGAATATATATGTGTGACCTATCTTTGGTCCATGCTGACATATTGTAGTGTGCTATATGCTTGGATTATTTTTGGAGAAGTTTTGTACTAACTTGGAGCCGATAGTCTTTTTGGGGAATAAAAATTGCATCTAATTAGGATGAACTGAATGATGCTTGTGGGTGAATCAAATATATATATTGGATAGTTTTGAGATCAAGGAGTGTGTGTGTATAGGATTAAGTGAAAATAGTATTGTGTGTGAGATGAGAAGATGAAGTGTGTAAAGTATTTTTACTAAGCATTAACAGAATTGAATCAACACTTGTTAGGTGTATTCTTACCAGCTCATTCTAGCCATGAAGCCACTTCTATATTTTAATCCTTTTGTAGGAAGTGATCCTCCTTGCTTGGATAGTGAGTCCTCTTTATAAGCAGTGAGATTTTGTATCTAGTAGTGAGCCCTTTTGTACTTGGTTTTAGAGCTACATTATATTGTGAGTTAATCCTCAACGTGGTTTTTCCATTATTGGTTTTTCCACATAAATCTAGTGTTCCTTGTGTTGATATTGCTTTCTGTTATTTACATTTCATGTTCATACTTAATAACAGAATAAAGTGGTTGTGAAGATGATAAGTGTTTGATATTTGAGATTGAGTTTGGTGACAACTGATTAACCCCCCCTCTTAGTTGTCTTGCTCCTTTCAACAAATCTACCCTAGAAATACTCTTGAATAATCTTATGAACACTTGAATGCTCTAATGAATTGTCTTGAATGCTAGGTGTTGAATATGGGTGAAAGAACCTTGTATTTATACCCAATTATACAAGAATTCCTAAAATTACAACACTACAAGCTGACATCAGATCTAGAAGAATAAAATTTTGCCAAAATTTTGAATTAAATTTGAATTTTGGCCACACGAGACTCATTCACCCAAGGTGGTGAATAAGTCCCATCAAACATAATGTATTAGACCAAAAATGAAAAAGTGCTTAGAAATGTGTAAAAAATGGTTCAGGACCAAAAGATCTAGGTGGAAGCCATTTTCCCAAGGTGACGAATGAGTCCTAGACACTAAATCTAGGCCACACAAGCTAAGAGCACCTAAATTATGATTTTTCAATGCTTATTTTTGGGATTATCCTCAAAAATATGTAATAAATGAGGCTTGTGGATGTAAAATGGGGCTAATTAAAGAATAAGAAAGCCAAATTATTAATGAAAAGCATATAAAAATGTGAAAGTGAGTTACAATACTTTAAAACACTCCAAATAAGGTAAGATTAATCTTCATTTTGATTAAAATTATATTTATTAGGCTTAGTTATTTGATAAAACCCTTGAAAAGTGTGAAAGTGTGTTACAACATTGTAGAAACGAACCATTAAATTTCATTAGTTCACAAGGACCCAAGATCTAATGTGAATGTGTTATCCACATTACAACACTAAATCAAGGAAACATTAAGCCAAAATCCACAAGGAGGACCCAAACGAGTGTGAAAATGTCAAGGGATCCATTTTACTACACTACATTTAGCCCCCACTTTAGTGAGACGATGAACCTGCTTCAAACTCACACTAAGTATACAAATATGCACCAAGAGTGGTTCAAATGTGGGTATGTATAGGATCATCATGGAAAAAAAAGGCCCTTAAGTGGCAAAAATTCAGAAAATCAAAGTTAGATAACTTGACGTAAAAATTTGAGTAAGTTATCTATATTATTTCAAAAATATGTAAGAATAGAATTTGTAGCAAATTGAATGTAGTTTCTAAACTACTAGGTTTTTTTTTAAAAAAAAATCTATTTGGTAAAAATTTAAAATTTCAATGCAGAGTATTTAAATTTCGTGGAAAAAAGAAGTAGGTGTTTGTCCTAACCACCCTAACCACAATAAAATGATAATATTTTTTATAAGGTTTTATATTTAAGTAGAGGACACATGTCCCGATGTGATGCATATTTTTTGTATTTTTTTCCAAGTAAATAATTAATTATAATTTTTTTATTACAAATTTTTAAAAATAAAAAAACTCGTGATGTCTAACCACCTTAACTTGGTCAAAAATTCATGAAATTTGTTTCCTTTTTTAAAAATCTTATAGTATGCAAAGCATAGAGTGTGACACATGTTTCGAATTCAAAAAATGTGATATAGTTTGAAAGCTATAAATATTTTTCAATCAGCCTATCAATAAGGACTTTAGTTGTAATTCAAATAGAAAATAAATAATAATTATTTATTAAATTCAAAGTACAACATAATTTATATTGGTTTAAATCTAAGAATCTCCTTTAAAAACCCTTTTCATTTCATCAATTTTGGGTAAAAAAAAAATCATTAGCTACATACCCTATAAAAACCCATCATATTGCCACTTTTTGGCCCATCATGATCTTGCACATACCCATGTACCAATGCTAGCAAGATGAGATGACAATGATCAAGAGGCATGATCAAGCCCCCAGGATCAATATCCCATGACAAACCAACATAAGCATAAAGTAATACACATGAGAATGATATAAAGAACAAAAAAAGGCACAAGCATACACTGCCAAAGATAAAGAAAAGGTGAAATAAAAGAATTGGATCAAGCTTCAACTATTTGTTTGTCACAATGTGGATCAGATCTAGGTTGTTTGTCCAAAAAATGCATACTCACTCTGAGGAAATGGAACTCCTAGCTGTCCACCATGTGAGAATTCCTAAAAGGTGAGAAACATACACTCATGGCTAGTATGCACTCACATACACACAAGTGGCTATGGGGAAGGTCATGTCTTAGATCACGCTTCCCACTCAAACCATACAAAATTTATACCTCCTGATAACTTTAATAAGGTTCCACACAAAAATGATTTTCAAGCTTCATGATGCAAGAAAAACTTCATATGCTTAGAGATCATGAAAAAATAGGATAACTCTACATGCATGCAATTTGTGTTATACAAGGTGGCCATATAATCACAAATACAAAATGAAAAATAGGAAATGTTCAAAGGAATCTTGTTTAGTTTGTGCAAGGTCTCTAACTTAGGGAACATTGTTTCAAATGTCTCCAAGAGAGGAACAATCAAAAGATTTGAAACTTAGGGGATGCAGTGTATCATATCAAACCACCAAGAGGAATATAATATGCTAAGAGAGATCACAATCTTGAAGTACATCACACCTGATATCCAAAAAGAAAAAAATGTGTCGTATGAAGTAAGAAAACTACACCATGACCCATGAAAAAGAAAAATGTGAAAGAATAATGCCAATGTATGTCCCTACTTTCAAGAAATTTTTAAACACCATGTTGTGAGCAATTAATTTAAAGTATCAAATGAAAAATGGAAAAAAGAAGAAAGACATGAGAGCCAACTTGGAAAGCCCTATGCCAAGTCATATGTTTCTGAGTAAAGTTGTGCCATGCAAGAGAGAAAGAAGAAAAAAAGAGAGAGGGGTTTCCCTAAAATTAAAACACCAAACAAATAAGGGATCTATGGATTTGGGGTTAGTATGTTCTTTGCTACATTTCTTTTATAAATCTCGAAACTGTCATCATCCCCCAAATATACATAGAACTAGAAGAATAACACAAAAAGAGTGAAAATAAAGAAAAACCTTTTGGGTCAACATGGAAGAGACATAGGGTGTCTCAATGCCTTGTGTCATCCCCAAAAGGAAAACACAAGGAAAATGAAAAAGAGAAAAAGGAAAGGAAAATTAAAATCCTTTTGGGTCAACATGGAAGAGACATAGGGTGTCTCAACACCTTGTGTCATCCCCAAAAGGAAAACACAAGACAAATAAAAAATATATAAAGATAAAAGTGAAAGAAATACACGACATAGAGGAGAATGAAGGTAAAAATAAAGGAATGCCACAAAGAGAGAAACAATCAAATAGAACATCACGAGGGATCACATTCCACACATGCAATCGCACAAAATAAAATGAAAAAGAAAATAATTCAAAAGACTAGTAAGGAAAAAGTGAGTCAACCTATGAGTAGGTCATCCACCTCCTAGTCATGTTCATTGTATATTGAGGGTGAGCAACTAGTTAGAGGGAGAAGAGAAAGTGTTGAACTAGGAGAAGCACCAGGTTCAACACTCTTTGTAGGAGATTTGCAATTTAAACTCATGGAAGAGGAAAATAATGTATTCAATTCATTATGCACCCTTTTTTTCAATTTTATCAACCTCGTCATCATCATCCAAGTTAACCCCAATAAGAGGTGGAATGATAATTTCCATAGAAGAGTTCAACTCTTGTTGTGGTTGTTGTATTGGGTTGTTTTATTTTGGGTTCAAGGGTAGAATCATCATGCATTTTTTTAGTCAAGTTTGGATCTTGATTTTATTTGTTTAATTCTTCATGTAACCTATGAGGAAGGGACCTACGTATACACCTACACTCCATAGCACCTCTGTTTCTTTTGGTTTTATTTCCGAGTTGCATTTGTGTAGGAGTGGGTTGATTAACCATAGGTTTCTTTACTTCCCTAAGGGGAGGAATGGAAGGAACCACAGGAGGTTGTTCAATCTCTTTCTCTTTGACTTTGTAAACTTGTTTTATTCTAGGAGGTGTGATGGGATTGGTCTCATTATCTCTTGGTCATTTGTAGGATGCAGATGAAGTTTCATTTTAGGTTGGTCTTGGATGTTTGGGTCTTGTTTAGGTTCAAGCATAGTTTTATCAAGGATGAGTGGTTTGGAGGTGGATGGGAACATGTTTTAGAGAGATACTTTGGCTATTTTATGTGCTTTGAATTTTTGGTAGGATACGAAAAAGAAGTCTTCTCATGGATTTATAGGCTCCATGTGCTCAGGAAAAAAGGAATCTAAGGAAAATTTTCCTTTGGATTACAAAAGGTTAAAGCTGCTATGGTGAACAATGAATACTTCATTATCAAAGGGAAACTTTAGGCATTTATGCACAATCGAAGGGATGGATTTCATGGAAAGAAGCCATGGGTGGCCTAGCTTCACATGAAATTGGTCTGACTGCGGGATGATGGGTAATGTGACATCTAATGTTTTTGATCCTATCTGCAATGGTAAGGTGATCAATCCCATCATAGGGAAAGAAAAACCACTATGTGTCTTGATCCATGCTTTTGGTTTATCATATTCATCTTGATAGAGTTTATGAAAAAGTAAAGAATCCTTTGTGATAACATTCTCTCCAAAAGTAGGATCTATTAGTATCCCATTAGTGGGCTTGTCATAGATATGGTAGGCCATGTAGAGAGGACCATCAGGTGCATGTTTATTTATGTCCTTAGAGGAGAAATCAATTCCAAGAGGAATATTAGTTCAGCCCTTACGAGGGATGATGTGTATTGACCCTACCATTTCATCTATAGGATTGAAATTGATCGCATTATTTAGAATGAAATCATTGATTTCATCATCTGTATCAACATTCATCACATCATTCTTTGTCTTTTTGTTGGCTTTGACAAATGAAGTACTATGTTTGGGCATTGGATTGGTGAAAATCTGCAATTTTTGGTTTGGAGGTGCAACAAACCTATTTCCTTGATCACTAACACCTCCAATGGATAAATGACTAGAATCAATGAGGTCTTGCACGAGATGTTTAAGACACTTGCAATTTTTTGTGTCATGTTCCTTTTTTCAGTGATAGTGGAAATACGCATTTTATTTAAAGCTCATAGGTAAAGGCTTATTAGGGTTAGGTGTTTTGATAGGATGCGGGTATGTGCAGGATCATCATGGAAAAAATAGGCCCTTAAGTGGCAAAAAATTTAGAAAAATTAGATTTAGGCAACTTGATGTAAAAATTTGAATAAGTTATCTATATTATTTCAAAAATATGTAAGAATATAATCTATAAAAAATCGAATGTAGTTTCTAAACTACTAGGATTTTATTTGTTTTTTTAAACCCATTTGGTGAAAATTTTAAATTTCAATGCAATAGTACTTAAATTTCAAGGAAAAAATAAGAAGTAGGTGTCTGACTGACCACCCTAACCATAGTAAAATGATAATATTTTTTATAAGATTTTAGATATAAGTAGACGACTCATGTCTGGATGTGATGCATATTTTTTGTAATTTTTTTTCCATGTAAATAATTAATTATGATTTTTTATTACAACTTTAAAAAAATATAAAAACTTGTATGTCCGTATTAAACTAACTTGGTCAAAACTTCATGAAATTCATTTTTCTTTTTAATCTTATAGTATATGAAGCATAGAATGTGATGCATGTTTTGGATTCAAAAAATGTGATACTATTTGAAAGCTATAGATGTTTTTCAATCAACCTATCAATCAAGACTTTAATCATAATTCAAATAGAAAATGAATAATAATTATTTATTAAATTCAAAGTAAAGCATAATTTATATTGGTGGAAAGTTGAGAATATCCTTTAAAAACCCTTTTTGTTTCATCAATTTTGGGTAAAAAAAAAGGCGTTAGCCACATACCCATCATATTGCCACTTTTTGGCCCATCATGATCCTGCACATACCTAGGGAAGGTAATCATTTATTGTTCTAAAAGTTGGGACATTGTGTTATGAAGGGTATTAGGCAAGTGAGTGAATTATCTTTTTGGATCTCTATAATTAAAGGGAACCATGGCTTTGACAACAACTACTTGGTTATTGAAATTTTGAGTTTTTTTTTAGAGGGATTAAATTGAAGGAAACCTTTATTTTGTTTTCTAAGAGGTAGGGAATTGTTTTGGTTTACAGGCTCGGATCTCTTGATTTGGCTAGAAGTGGACTTTGTATCTCGACTACTAACCAATTTTTTATAATCATGGAGGGCAATACATAGGTGCATGAAGGATGAGAATTTCATCATGGTAAGCTTGTCTTGAATCTTACTTTGCAAATTTTCTATGAATATCTTTTGAAGGTGTGGGTTGGGGACCTTGAAATCGATTTGGGAATAAAGCTTGATAGTGTGAGATAAAATCAATTATCTTTTCTTTGCCTTTTTGTTTACATCTCATCAAATCGGCCAAGGTCATCTTTAGAGTCATATTCACTTGGAAATGGTTTAAAAATTCCTCATCAAGTTCATTGAATGAACGAATTGAGTTGTTCGGTAAAGAAGAGAACCATTGCAGGGCAATATCTTTCAAGGACCTAGGAAAAAGCTTTGCCAATAGTTTATTATCAAGGAAAAAATCACCACATAAGGCAGTGTAGGAATTAAAATGGTTAGAAGGATCTCCCTTCCCTCCATATTTCTCAAATCTAGGCACCTCTACACCTTGTGGCATCGATATTCATAATATCTCCAAGGACAATGGACTTCTTTTGACATAATATGTAGGTAGCCCATTTTGATTTTGGTTTATGGTGGAAATTTTCTTTTGAAGGGATGAAATAGTTTGGAAAAGTTGTGTTATGAGAGGGTCATTACTTGTCTTACGAGATGGAAGTGATGGTGTTGATGGAGTGAATTTTTTCATAACAAAAGTGAATGGAATGGTTATTGGTGGTAAGGTAGGAGATATAACTTGTGATGCCACATAGAAACTAGGGATGCTAGTAGGAATACCTAGGGAATGAATCACATTTAACTTTTTGCATTGTTGTTGTGACTTGAGGATTGGTGTAGGTAGGTATATAGTCTATTGTTGTGGGAGGAGGAATTTGGGTTCTTCCTTGACTTGTAGCATTGTTTGTTGGAAAAGAGCAGCTAATGGCTGAGGGAAGATGTTTTCTAAAGATCTCAACTATGTTTTTCACAAGCTCAAGGCCATCTTCACTTTCAAGCATGTGGTGAATATTTTATATGGTAGGAATTGCAGTAGTTGAAATGTTTTCTAGGCTTATTTTATGTTGTAAGTTTGTTAAATCCTCATGAATTTGAATGATGTTTTCTTGTGGTATATTGTTTGTTCTTGTGTCAACATTCATGGTGCTACTTGAAGGAAAGGAATTGTTAAAGATGTTGTCCATGCCTAGTGTACTAGTGTAAATACTAGGAGTGGAGGATCTATACAACCGAAGATCCACAACGATTGTGCTATTGCAGGATGACATGAGGCTCAAGCTTCGCCTAACTATATTATTAGCAATAGGACACCAAACACTCATACAGAGGCTACTAAATATGGGGTGAATGCAAATGCAATGTAAGCTAAGAACAATGAAATGCTTATAACTAAAATTATAGAAACTGAAACAGAAAAGCAGAACCACCAAACAAAAACTCAGAAAATGTAGTGCAAAATGTGCAAAGGGACTGATTCGCCCAAGGTGGTGAATGAGTCCCATTGATGATTTTTTGAAAAAAATTCAAAATTTTTTAATTGAATTTTATGCTTTTTAATGTTTTTTGATATATGTATAAGATGCAAATGTAGAATTTTATTAATTTTCAATGAAATTAAATGCAATAATTCAAGCTAAACAATCTTTTCACTAATACAAAATTTGAAACCCTAGAATGCAAATTAACCAATGTAAAACCTCATGCAATGCTAATGCAAGCTAAATGTAGGATGCAAATGCACTCCAAATCAAAATTATGATGCTCTATATGTAGGTTCACCAAAATAAAATGGAGAAAATGGTTGGGTCTCTCTTTTTCACCTTTAGGGTTTAGGACCAAAAAGGAGAGGCAATCTTCACATAGTTCACTCAAGAATAAACCCTTGAGATTTCAATGGAAAGGAGATTGAAATCTTGCAAAGGAACTATCCTAAAGGCTAAACAATATCTAATGAGGGGTTCACCACCAAGTTTATACTTGGAAAAAATAATGCAATGCAATATGAAATACCAAACCCTAAATGACCTAGAAATATGATCAAAATGCAACAAAAAGTTATGAGACAAAAACTGTGCACCTAGGAGACTGAAGAAGGCAGAATGGAGGTCTCGAGTCCTAGGAAATCTACTATGAAATTTGACTAGGACTCATTTTACAAGCTGGGTGAATCAGTCCAGTGTCTGGGAAAATGTACTAGAGTATGTTTAAGCCAAAATGGTATGAAGATTTGTAAAAAATCTCTATCAAGCCTGTATAGTGGGACTCATTTGCCACTTGTGATGGATCAGTCCAGTTTCACTTTTTCACAAGTTTGATACTTGATTCTATTCCTCTCAGTATGATCTACTCTTTTTGATTGGTTTCTGGATCTGAAACTATAAATTTCCACCTATAGGCCTTCTCCAAGCTTCTCCAAGGCTTGATGAAAACTTTAGGGTTTTGATAAATTTTCTCCAACTTTACTCCTTGAAAAATTTACAACCTAGCTTTGTATATCACACACAAGAAGAGGGGAAAATGTTGTGGGGTTAGTGAATATTGGTTTTCCTTGGTCAAACCCATTTTTGGTAATTAAACCTTAAAATGAAAGAAAATATGAATGGAGAATGATGAATGAAAAAATAGTTTAATGTTGTAACTCACAAAACCCTAGCAATAAAGTGCTAAAAATATGCTTGAAATGATTGCAATGGATGTGGTTCTTGACTCTTGCTTGAAAAACTTGCTTGAATCATAAACTCTACATCACAATTGTTAGCACAATAACAAACATGAAGAATGCAATTTTGATTGAACCATCAATTTTGAGGTTCTATGTACTACTCTTGCACTCTTAGGGTTTTTCACCTAAAGGAGAGAGATAAAACCCTAAAATTAAGGTGGTTCACTCAAATAAAGGAATGTATGATGTGATTATGACTAAATTCAATAAATTAAATGCAACTAAGTGATGAAATTGACTGATTATTAATGCAAAAATAATGAAATATGCAATGTGATATGCAGAAAATGAACTAAAAACATAAACAAATGAAAACAAAGTTGAATTAAGTTTAACAGAGTGCACCTAGAAGTTGAATGCTAATCCTAGAAGGTTTTGAAAAAATGGAAAAATCATTATTGATCACCAGTGGAACTCATTCGCCACTGATGGTAAATTAGTCCTCCTACTGGTAAAAACACCTGAAACTGCTTTTTGACTATCAAGAACTACATTCTGAAAAAATCAAAATTTCTAGCCTACAAGTGGGACTCATTTTCCACTAATGGCGAATAATTCCTTCTCTAAAATTCTACAAACTCAAAGGTCAATCCTATAGATCCGGATCTACACTTGTCTTCTTGTCGGGTTGACGAAGTCAAATCTATAGAAAATGGATTGTAGGTTGTCTCCAAGCTTGAATTAGGGTTTAGTTGACTTGAGACACTTTGATGACTTTTTGACCACCTTTCAACACCTATTTTCTTGACAAATCTGCATAAAAAATTCTGCAAACACACATGCAAAAGGGAAAAAATGGTTAAGGGTTAGAGTATAGGGAGTTTCCTTGGTCAAATCCCACTTTGGTAATCAAACCCTTAATAAAGAATTGAAATGAAATGAGAAAGGAATGATGATAAACAACATGTAGATTTCCTAAAATCACCAAAACCTTGTTGAAGAAGTTTGAAGATATGTCAATGGCTAGTACAAGATGCTTGTTAATTGCTTGATTGAATGATGCTTTGATGGATTGAATGCAATTGAAAGCTTGAATAAAGTAGTGAATGAATTAGGATGAATGGGGTTAAAATGGATGGAAAAACACTTATTTATACACACTTATGTCGTAATAACCCAATAATATAGCATCACAGGATGACATAAGGTCTTTTTTAATAAAAATTTTAAAGAAAATTTGAATTATATTGAATTTGGCGCTAAGAGGGACTCATTCACCACCCATGGCGAATGGGTCCCACTATAGGCTTGTAAGTGGTTGTCATGAATTAACTTGCATTTAATGTTGTTTATCATGTTTACATTCAAAAATACACTTAATTAAGTCTTATGAGTGCATAAAGGGGTCAAATAAAGCATAAGAAAGGTGTAAATAGTGAAATGAAGCCTAGAAAAGCATGAAATCTTGTTACAAGACTTTAAAACACTTTAAAATAGGACTTGAAAAGGGATAAAAAGGTGATTTTTAGGTGAATTATGATAAGAAGATTCTAGAAAAGTGTAGAAATATACTACAACACTTCACAACACCTTCACAAGACACCATTATTTGAATTTTAAGGACCTAATTTGAATGCAAAAGTTACATTGCAACATTAAATTAAAGAAAAATAGATCAAGCATCATGAGATAAAGACCTAAAAGACCATGAAAATGTCAAAGATCCATTTTTCTATGGTACATTGACATGATGATTGCCACTTGAATAATTCTCTAAAATGCTTGATAGTTTTCCCTTGTAATACTCTTGAATACTCTTGTGAATGCTTGAATTCTCTTGTGAACTCTCTTGAATGCTAGGTGTTGAATATAAGTTAAAGAACCTTGTATTTATACCCAATTATGCAAGAATCCCCAAAATTACAAAACTACAAGCTTAAATCAAATCTAGGACAATAAAATCAAACCAAAAATTTGAATTAAATTTGAGTTCGGGCCACACGAGACTTATTCGCCTGAGGTGGAGAATGTGTCCCAAAAGACATAATGTATGGGACCAAAAAATGAAAATTTCTTAGAAATGTGTAAAAACTAGTTCAGGGTCAAAAGATCCATGTGAGACCCATCCTCCCAAGGTGGCGAATCAGTCCCAAACACTAAATCTAGGCTGCACAATCTAGGAACACCTGAATTATGATTGGTCAATGATTCGTGTTGAGATTATCCTCAAAAAGATATAATAAATGAGGCTTGTGGATGCAAAATAGGGCCAATTAAAGCATAAGAAAGCCCAATTATTAATGATAAGCCTAGAGAAATGTGAAAGTGAGTTGCAAAACTTCACTCCAAATAAGGTAATATTAATGTTGATTTTGATTAAAATTATGTTTATTATGCTTAGTTATTTGATAAAACCTTAGAAATGTGTGAAAGTGTGTTACAAAACTTTAGCAAGGCACCACTAAATTACATTAGTTCACAAGGGCCCAAGACCTAATGTAAATTTGTTATCCACATTACAATAGTAAATCAAAGAAACATTAAGAAAAAATCAAGGAGGACCCAAACGAGTGCGAAAATTTCAAGGGATCCATTTTACTACACTACACTCTTTTTTAGAGAGGAGTTTTGTTCCCACTAGGTTTTTTCCTTTTCTCCATTTGTGAGAGATCATCATTGTACATGAGTACCTTACCAAATCTTTTTGTTAGGAATCATCTTTTTAGTGTTTAGCTTACTCCCTATGTATCACTTAAGGGGGGGTGTTAGTCTAAAAAGAGGTATTGTTAAAATAGTTTGTATTAGCCTACTTAGTAGATTCCTATTCACACTACACTTAAGCTCACTTAGAGGAATTCTATATTTTTGTCTCACCTCATGTGGTTGAGACAAGTGTTCTCACTTTTTGAGACACCTCTACACCTCTTTCCTCATCACTTGCTACTCACTAGAACACATGTCATGTGATTTAACATGTGTTCCATCTTTGAAGCATTAGTCAGTCATTGTTTTTCACATGACTACCTTCACCTCCTTGCCTATTTAGGAAAGCTCATATTGTAATAAACTCTTAACTGTTTCATCAATCTTTTTGATAATGTGAATTAGGCTCATTATGTGCAATTGGTTTTGTGGAAGCACAAGGTTTTTGTTGTTAAGATCTTGTTTGGGAATCCTAAAAAAAACATGAATACATTATAACACACTCACAATCATGAGAAGAAAAATTATCCCATTTTCCCACCATACCTCTCTCTCCTCCCTCCTCCCTCTTTACTCTCTATCTCACATCTCTCTCTTTCACTCCATCCCTCCTACCTTCTCCAGTTCTCTCCCCTCTCCCTCCCCCTCTCTCTCCCTCCCCCTCCCTCCCTCTCTTAGTTCCTATTTAGACTTCTCTCTCACTCCCTCCCTCCCTCCCCCCTCGCTACATCACTCCCTTATTCCTTCCCTCTCTAGAATTATCCATCTTCCATTTCCTCTTTAAACCTCTATCTCTCTCTAGACCTATCTATCAATATTTCCCTCTCTCCATCCTTCTCCCTATCCTTCTCTTTATATCACATCTCTCCATATATCTCTCTCTCCCTCTCTCTACCTCTCTTCTTCTGTTTCACCTCTCTCACACACATCTCTATCTTGTTGGAACTATAGAGCCTTGTAACATGAGCATGAAGCATATATGGTTTGTATTGGTTGTTCTTGTGTTGTCATTAATGTCAACATGGTGATAACTATACAATAAGTTTACTTAGTTTATCAGAAGCTATTCTCTACTGGTAGTGTTCTTTTGTGATGAACCAATGTGTTGGTTTTTTAGTCCAAAATTCACCACAAGAAATGATATGACTCTAATCTCTTAACCATGTTATCATGTCTCATTTAGACAACTATATCCTAGATCCTAAGAAGTTTTAGGTTGTGAGAAAAAATTTATCATTGACAAAGTTTTCCTTTGTATTCTACTGTTGTTTTCTACTCAGCATATCAATGTGGAAGACTTCCCATTTTATTAAGGAGAACATTCTAATTTTCTGGTTCTAATGGTAGTCTCTATGATGGTAGTATGATGAGAAATTGATGTAATCTCAGATCCAAAAGGTGTTTTCTTTGAGGATTGTATGTTGGTTTGGAGTTTCTATGGATTAAGCTATATTCTTGGCTGACCTAACGTATGCAATATGGGAAGGAGACTAGTTATACTTTATGGATGTTAGCCAACTTGATATAATGCACCACATGGACAAAAATGTTTTAAATCATATAGGCTACCAATAAGAGTTTTTTAATTATTTTTATTTCATCTAATTAGGCTGACCTAATTGATGAGTGAGATATGCTTGTATATATATAAGATTCTTTGAAGTGAGATAGTGAGAGATAGGGTGTGTGATGTATGGTGAAGTACGAAGAGCATCAAGGGATAAGTGAAGATGTGAGCATAAATGCTTTATCAATTGAGGATCATAAAAAAAATACTGAGTGGCTACTGTGAGAGGAAATTATTCTTATTCAAAGGTTCATTGGAACTAAACCCTACACACTAAAGGTGTATTCTATTTCATACTTTTAGTAGTGAGCCACAATATTTGTATGTTGGCAGTTAGCCATCTTTTGTATTCAAGATGTGATCCTTTCAAGGATAGTGAGTCATGGTAGTGAGCACTATAATATCTTGTATCTAGATATAATATATATTGAGCTAACCCTCACCGTGGTTTTTCCCTTTTTTGGTTTTACACGTAAAAATCCTAGTGTTCATGTGTGTTGATGCATTGATTTGTTTCCATGATCTCTCTTGTTGATTCAGTTAAAATTGTGATAATGTTTAGATGGATTTTATTTAAATGGTTTTTTGGAATATTGATTCACCCCCGTCTCTGTATTCTAGATATTCAACAATTGTATCAAAGCTTGGTTCCTATGAAGGAACCTAATAGCTTGAGGAAGGTCCTAGAATTTGAATGTAAGAAGTTTTTTCCCCTAGAAGTGATCTCTGCTAGATATTCAAAAGAAATTGAATATCTAAAGAATAAGCTAAAGGAAGTGAATGATTGTATCAAAGATCTAAGGAGAAGATATGGAGATTCCTATGATCAATTGAGAAGAGGACATGATGAGATCACCAAATTGTTACAATAATTGAAGGATTTTGACAGTAAGTTGAAATTCAAGAGAAAATGGATGAATGTGTCTAGCTTGAGCAAGAAGCAGAAATATTGAGGTTAGATCCAGAAAAGGAAAGAAGTTTTGAGGATAAATTTAAGGTAAGCTCTGAAATGCTTGATGAGTTGATTATTTCTTAGAGACATGAAATCGATAAAAAAAATTTAGTGTTTGAAGAAGGTCAGAGTTCAAAAGTGAAGCAATCTTTTAACAAGAAGACTCAGTGCAAAGATGGAAAAATCAAGAACTTAAGAAGAAATTCCAGAATAAATCCCATTAGACAACCTAATGATCAAAGGTATTTTTCTTAAATTAATGGTTTTTTTCATTCTTGCAATAAATTTGGTCATAGGGAAAAGGACTACAAAAGTAGAATGAATGATACTCTATCATTCTTTAGAAAATGCTTTAAGGGAAAGATGGTTGGATATAAGCTAATCAGTGTGAAAATAAATTGAATAAAAGAAAGAATAGAAGGAAGAATGCTATTTATAGCAATCCAAAATATCTTTCTAATAACTGTAGAAGGAGAAAAGATAACTATCCAACGAAGACACATGAACCAATCATTGATACAAAATAAGTGAGAAAAGAGATGAAAAGAATTTGGAGAAATAAAGGAGAATTCATGCAAGTTGAATCAAAATGATCAATCTTATTTGTTTCAAATTCTAGTATAGATACACCGATCAATTTTTGAGTCTAGTAATGGCTAAGGGGGGGAAATTATCAGAAAATTAAATAAACCCTCTCATCAATACTTATGTCACATCATGATAGAAGTATATTTAATGTAGTAATGAATTTAAGGAATTTTTTCAATCACATGTCTGAAACATGAATTTTGTAGAATTTGAAAGAATGCACGCACACACAATTTTTGAGGTGATCTACTTGCAATTTGAAGCATTTATTACAAAAGCATTTAGAATGAAATAAATAAATTTAGATATTTCAAGAGGCATATGTATTTTTGGAGATGCATGCAATGGAATTTTAGAGAAGCCAAAGCAATTCAAAGTTTCAAGGCTTGAAGGGAAAAGAGATCAAAGTGGATTCAAAGCATGCTCTGGAAGCTGGATATCTATCTATTTTTTGTTGGAAATTATAGTGGTATTCCTGCTTGCATAATCTTTCACTTTCATTGCTATGGATAATTCAAAGGTTGTGAAAATTTTGGATAGATTGCAAGTCAGTTTTAGGAAATATTTGAAAAATCTGTCAGAAGAGTCAGTTGGTGCATTCTCTTACATTCCCCCTAGAGTGTTTCACACTGAAGATATATATGCATTCATCTATAGTAAGATAGAGCAAATATCACTAGTTAAGTTAAGTATTCTATGGAAGAATGAATTGGAAGAAAACCATGATGCTTACAAAATATTGGTTGAGAAGAAGTTGGATTTTTGGTAGAAATCCCCTTTTCTTGAGTTTGATAGGAAGTATATTAAAATAGTTTTAAGTGGAATTCATAATGAATCATTGTGGATTGATGAACCACATTTGATTACCAGAGAAGAAATTAGAGATGTAATTGGTTTGTTTTCCTCCATACTAGTTCCCAAATGAAAGGCTATGAATGAGAAAGAGATAATTGAGGTGACTAGTGTGACCCTCAAAGGGAAAGAGCTTGTTTTGAGAACAATTGAATATCTAGTCATTATGTATGTTGCAATGGTTATTGGTCACAAAAATTTTCTACCTAGCAATGAGCTCACAATTTCTACTACTATTGTACACACTGCTATTGATATGGTTAGAAGAGATATGGTTTATGACCTGTATGAGCTACATCAAATACATCTTTTGAAGAACTTAAATGAAATCAAGAAGAGAAAGAAGAATACATTGTGGTACAAAATTTTGATTGTTTTCTTACTCTTTTACATCTTGAAAGAATTATTAGTAATAGGAAGAATAGAATGGAAAAATATAGAACCTATTGCCCATCAGATCAGGAATTCCATGATAAATCTTGGTAATTCAAATGCTCAAGAGACTACTCTTTTTGCATTCTTTGGAACATTTCAAATGAGGATGGACAAAAGATCAAGGATTCTTGGAAGTGTTACTAAAAGGTACTCCAAAAATATCAATTTCTTAGTTTCTAATGATTTCTATCATATGGAAGCAACAAAATCAAGGTTGTGTACATATCTAAGTTAGATTATGAAGTGTCAGAGGCTGAGATAGATCATTATGCAAGAAATATTTTTGAAATCCCTAAGAATCTCAATGTAGAAGGTACCTCTAGTAGTGGAACTTAAACAAGGAAGAAGAGAGAGTCTTTTAAAACAAGAAGTCACAAAAGGAATTGAATCAAAAAGAGCTCAACATGACCATGAAAGCATAAAAATTCAAGGAAATTTGGAAAAATTATAGAATTTTATTCCTAGTGCTAACTTTGATTCATCTATTTCAGTAGTGGAAAATCTTAGAAACATGATTAAATCTTTGAAGGTCTATATCTTCGGGCTAGAAGTGCATTATGGTATGAGATCTACTGAAGAAAATATAGAAGATATCAAGAAGAAATTTGCAAATGCACATTGCCAAGTGATGAAGGAATTGGAGAATGCTCAAGTTTGTGAGGAAGAGGCTTAGGAATTGCTTTTTTTTTTCCTAAATTGGTTTGGCAGTACATTGAACATAAGAGATGACATTTATAATTGTGAAACCCATATGAGCACTCAAGTAGATACATATAGATTGGAAGATAGAGATAATCAAAGATAGTCCTATATTGTGTAGCTTTTGGATAAATTATTTTCCCTATAGGACCAAAGAACAAAAGATATTAATAAGTTTGTGGCACTTAGAGCCAGTGTTAAACTTAGACACATTCCTATATCTAGTGCTCTTGAAATTATTGGTAATTTATCAGAGATTAATCGTAGTCCCAATACTTGAGTAGATGGTATAGTCCTTGACTAAGCTTGAACTATTTTACGAGACTCTTGTAAGTGAAAAAGGTACATGGGAAGAAGGAAAAGCCTCATGGAAGGGCACCCTGGAGAATCTCAAAGGTTCCACATCTTCATGTTGATTCAAATCTTTGTGTTCATATCTTTTTGGTTAATTCTTGATGCACACGTATATACCAGAACCCATCCTTTTCCATTGATGTCAAAGGGGGAGAGATATAAATAGACAAAGGAAAAACATTTTTGAGAAGAACAATTTTGATAAGGGGAGTATTCAGTTGCTTATATTGAATTTTTTTTTTGACATGCATGTTGCCATCAATGCCAAAGGGGGAGATTCTTGGAATTATGGAGCCTTAAAAGATGAAAATGAAGTGTAGATGGTTTGTGTTGGATGTTGTAATTGATATCAACATGGTGACAATTGTATGAGAAGTTTATTGAGTTTATCGAAAGCTATTCTCTATTAGTAGTGTTCTTTTGTGATGAACCAATATGTTGGTTTTTGAGTCCAAAATTCATCGCAAGAAAAGATATGACTCTAATCTATTAACCATGTTATCATGTCTCATTTAGACAACTATATCTTAGATCTTGAGAAGTTTCAGGTTGTGAGAAAAAAATTATCATTGACATAGTTTAGCTTTGTATTCTACTATTATTCTTTGTTGAACATATTAGTGTTGGAGACTACACATTTTCTTAAGGAGAACGTTCTAATGTTGTGATTCTAATGGTAGTCTCTATGATGGTAGAATGATGAGAAATTGATGTAATTTCAGATCTAGAAGGTGTTTTATTTAATGATTGTTTGTTGGTTTGGAGTTTTTATGGATTAAGCACTAGTTTTGGCCAACTTAATGTATGCAATACACTAAGGAGACTAGTTATACTTTATGGATGTTAGCTGACTTGGTATAAGGCACTACATGGACAAAAAAAATTTAAATCATCTATGGTGTCGATAAGACTATTTTGATTATTTTTGTTTCATCTAATTAGGTCGAACTAATTGATGAATGAGATATACTTGTATATATATAGGATTCTTTGAAGAGAGAAAGTGAGAGAGAGGGTGTGTGGTGTATGGTGAAGTGAAAAGAGGATCAAGAGATAATTGAAGATGCAAGCCTAAATGCTTTATCAGTTGAGGATAAAAACATAATTGTTGAGCAACTATTGTGAGAGGTAGTTCCTATTCAGACTTTCATTAGAACTAAACCCTACACACTGAAGGTGTATTCTATTAGTTCATACTTTTGACAGTGAGACATAATATTTGTATCTTGGTGGTTAGCCATCTTTTGTATTCAAGATATGAGCCAAGGACAATGAGTCATGGCAGTGAGCCTTGTAATATCTTGTATTTAGATCTAATATATTTTGAGGTAACCCTCACTGTGGTTTTTCCCTTTTTGGATTTTCCACGTAAAAATCTTGTTGTTCATGTGTCTTGATGCATTGATTTGTTTCCATGTACTCTCTTACTAATTTAGTTAGAATTGTGATAATAGATGGATTTTATTTGAATGGTTTTATGGAATACTAATTCACCCCCCTCTTAGTATTCTATATATTTAATATATCTCTATGATCTCTACCTTTCTCTCCCTCCCTACCCCCCTCTCTCTCTTTGTCCCTTTGTCCCTCTCTACTTCGCTCTATGTTTCTTATTCCTCTCTTTAACTACTTGTCTCTCCTCCCTACTTTCTCTCTCTCTCTCTCTCTCTCTCTCACCTCTCTATCTCTCCCTTTTCTACCTCTCCCTCCCTCCCCCTCCCTCCCTTACTCACCATTTCTCTTTGTTTATCCCTCTCTTGATCTATCTTACCTCTCTATCTCTCTCCCCTCACTACCTCTCCCTCCCTTCCTCCTTCCTTCTCTACCTTTCTATCTCCCTCCCCTCACTACCTCTCCCACCCTCCCTCCTTCCTTCTCTACCTCTCTCTCCCTCCATCTCTCCCCCTCTCTCTCTCCCTCTCTTATTCTCTCTATCTCAACTCTGTGTCTCTCTCCCCTTGCTATTTTTTATTTAATTTTTGTTGAAAGGTGCAAGACAACGAAGAGGGGGGTGAATCACTTGTCACCAAAATCAATCTCAAATCTCAAATACTTATGAAGTTCACAACCACTTTATTCTATTATTAAGTATGAACATAAAATGCAAATAACAGAGAGCAATATCAACACAAGAAACACCAGATCTATGTGGAAAACCCAATAAGGTATAAAGTAATTCCAAAACCAAATACAAAGAGGCTCACTACCAAGGGCTCACTACCTATAGAAAGGAATCACTGACCAACAGGGAGGCTCACTACCTATAGATACAAAAGATAAAATAGAATAAATCCACCATAACACATTAGACACATCTACAACTTGATTCGAAGATTGTAGACACTATCAACAAATTGCTTACAAGAATCTAACACATTAAAGTACTACTTCGTCAATTGAATTTCACACAAATTTTGCTTCTCAAACTTTTGGCTTATATAATATATCAATTCATAACATCTTGACTTGTGTTTATCCATCTTCAACCTTAGAAACTTTCTCCAAGGTCAGCTACACACACTTCATTTTATAAATTTAAATTAGGTTGGAAAATCAACATTATCATGGTGGAAGAGAATGAGAGTGGACCAAATCAACACTTAACCAAAACCCAAAACAAGTTATTGGATCAAACACATGCTTCCTTAATTGATACTTAATCCTTCACATGAAGTGTAAACACTAGGTCGGCCAAACCTAATGAAAACACAAATGAACTTTGAAGTACACACTTTTGCAAGAAGAAGATAACATGTAGATCACATAGCATGCTTCACCATGCATGAGAACACATCTTTGATACCTTTAGATACATCTACAACAACTACAACAACCTTCATACATAGAATACCTTCCATCAGTCCATCTAGATTGTACAAACACACATGACAACTCTAAAACTAGCCTTTTAGAGAAAAAAACCACAAACACATTTGCTAGAACACATATAACACATTTACAAGCCATCTTCCAAATCTGCAAGACTTGAAAAAAAACTAGTGAAGGACTATAGAGCAGAAACATTTATCTCAGTCATAGACAAACAACATTGTTAAACCAGTTCACACATCAATAACACAACTTTCACTTTCCAACAAACCAAAAGCTATAATTAAGGAAATATCACCAACAGATTCGTATAAGCAACACTTTAGATCAACATAAGCATAGGATCAACATAGAATAAATGTGGAGCACAAACTAGAGCACATTTTGAACACATAGACAACTTTTTCTTTAGTATTTCTCAAAAGAACTTGAAAATTCATCATATCAACACACTTACAACACCATAAAGCTAGCTCTATGTACTCATAATATCTCAACAACATCTCAACTATACCTGCACAACCTACAACATCATGTACTATGTTGACATCAATGACAACACTACCAATGTTACTCATACTTGCAAAAATCTCCCCATTTGTCATTGATGGCAACACATGATTTGAAAAAACATCAAAGAAAACATCCATTCCATTTTTGTACTCTCCTTTATTTTTTAGATTAGACAACCTTCACAACATTCTTGCACTCTTAGTACTCTCTCTTTCATCTTCTTCTTTTTCTATCCCCCTTTTACTTATATTTTTTTTCACATGACTCTCTCTCCCCTTTTGACATCAATGGAAAATACCAAAAGCTTTGATCACTCCCCATTAGGAGTGCACCCACACATCTCATACTACAAAAATGAAACTTCCTACTCCCCCTGCAGAGTAGACCCATTCATTAGTCCATAAAAATAAAGAATCTGTAGATTCACTGGACTGATGCACCTTCATGTGCACCTAGTTCAAAAGAGGGACAATGACCTCCAAATTATCCCTAAGATGCTCAAAATTATTCTTCAGAAGAGCCTTAGTAAATATATCTGCAATCTGATCCTTTGTAGACATATACTCCAATCTGAATTCATTCTCCAATACCTTCTCCATCAAGAAATGATATCTAATAGATCTATGCTTTTTCCTTGAATGTATTACCAGATTCTTTAAAAAATTTATAGAACTTGTATTATCACAAAATATAGGTATAGGATTATCAAATATTACTCCAATATCCTTCAATGTTTGCTTCATCCATAAAACTTGTATGTAGCAAGATGTTGTAGTTCATTGTACTCAACTTTTGTAGTGGATAAAGAAACCGAATCTTGTTTCCTACTTAACCATGAAACCAATCTTCCTTCAAGAAAGAAAGCAACACCACTTGTACTTTTCCAATCATCCACACAACCATCCCAATATGCATTAGTGAAAGCACTTAAAAAGGAATTAGCATCCTTAGGATACCATGAGCCATAATCTAGAGTGCCTTTCAGATATTTGAATATCCTCTTCATAGTTGTAACATATGCTTCTTTAGGTTCTACTTGAAATCTGGCAACCAAACATACTGGATGTTTGATATCTAGTCTATTAATAGTAAGATTTAATAGTCCTCCAATCATAGATCTATACATGATCTGATTCATCATTTTTACTCAACTTGCATCCAGTCACCATAGGAGTGCAGAACGGTTTGGAGTCATCCATTCCAAACTTCTTCAACATCTCTTTAAAATACTTCAATTGTGGAATGAATATCCTCTTATTAGTTTGATTCACTTGAAGTCCTAGAAAGAAATTCAACTCACCAATCATGGACATTTCAAATTATTTTTCCATATCCTCTACAAATCTCTTACACATACCTTCATTTCCTCCAAAGATGATATCATCAACATACACAACTACTATCAACATTTTGTTTCCTTCCACCTTAAAATAGAGATTACTATGTATGAAGCCTTTGTTGAATCTGTTTTGCATCAAATATCTATCCAATTTAGCATACCATGCTATGGGAGCCTATTTGAGTCCATACAATTCCTTTTTCAACTTAGAAGCCATATCCAGTTTATCTAATAAATGAAATCCCTCTAGTTGTTGCGTGTATACCACTTCTTCCAGTTCTCCATTCAGGAATGAAGACTCTGCATTCATCTAATATACCTTGAAATATTTATGGGTAGAAAATTCCAAAAACATTTGAATACCTTCCATTCTTGCCACTAGGGAAAATGCCTCATGAAAGTTAATTCCTTCAACCTGTGAATAACCCTTGCATACAAGTCTTGCTTTATTTCTCACAACTTCACCATTGTCATTTAACATATTCCTAAACACCCACTTTGAACCAATAACTTTCTTATTTACAGGTCTAGGAACCAATTCCCATGTTTGATTGATTCTTCTCTACTTGCTACAATTCCTCTTTCATTGATCTAAGCCAACTCTCATCTTTGCACACTTCATACACAAGCTTAGGTTCTATCTTAAAAAGTAAACATAGATTTACCTCAGCTGCTACCACTTTACTTCTTGTCTTCACACCTTCACTCTTATATCTAATTATCCATTCTTCTGAATGATTATTTTGTACATACTTAGGAGTCTTAGGAGAAAATTATGGAGCATCTTCTTCTTCTTCTTCCTACTTATTATCTTTAGGTATTGGTTTGCAAATGGGCTTGTCTAGTTCAACTTCACTTAGCTCAATAGGTTTGTGCATAACTTCATCAACCTTCACATTTTCACTCTCAACAATCTTCCTCAATATTTTATTCAAGCATCTATATGCTTTGTTGTTGGTTGAATATCAAAGGAAAATCCCTTCATCAGATCTTGCATCAAACTTTCCAAGATTCTCATCATCCATTTTAATGCAACATTTTCTTCCAAACACCTTATAGTACTTCATAGTAGGAATCTTACCAATCCATAAATCATAAGGAGTCTTAGTTTTGTTACTTCTGATTTGAACTCTGGTAAGAACATAAAAAAAAATGTGGATTGCCTCTCTCTAGTATACATCAAGTACATTTTCCTCTTTCATCATAGTTCATGCAACTTCTTGAATAGTTTGGTTCTTTCTCTAAACAACTCCATTCTACTGAGTAGTTCTAGGTGCAGAAAAATGTCTCTTTATGCCATGCTCTTCACAAAATTTGTTAAACGCACCAGAAGTGAATTCTCCAACTCTATCAAACCTTAAACATTTTATTCCTAGGTTCACTTCATTTTCTACCCTTTCCTTGAACACTTTATACTTATCCAGAGCCTAAGCTTTCTCCCTAAGAAATGTAACCGATGTCATTCTTGAATAATCATCAATAAGGAGCATGAAATACCTATCACCATTAAGACTTATTATACTTGTAGGACCATAGAGGTCAGTATGAACCAATTCCAACATTTTGGTATTATATTTCTCTTTTCCTTTAAAACTTCATCTTGTTTACTTTCCTAACTAACAACTTCTGCACATAGTATTGGTAGGATTTGTGATTTTAGGTAGATCCCAAAAAACTTCTCTTGAGCTAATCCTAACTAGATTATAAAAGTTTACATGTCCCATTCTTTGGTGCCATATCCAAATTTTATTAACTTGAGATACAAGGCACTAGCCATCAACACCCTTAAGCTGATAGATGTTTCTATATGTTCTTCTTTTAGCAAACATAGTTTCAGACCCTTTTCTGATCTCACGGGTATTATCCTAAAACACAAGCTTGAATCCTTTGTTAAACATTTATCCAACACACAAAATATTATTCCTTAAGCCCTTAACATAATATACATCATCAGTGTTGTGTATTCCACCAAAACTCTTTGCTCCAGAATCATCTCTAAACATCACTAATCCACCATCATACTTTTCAAGCATAGTGAACTTACTTTTATCTCTAGTCATGTGATTTGAGTAGCCACTGTCAATCAACCAATATTCTTAATCTTGTCTAGGATGAAAGGTAGTAACCATAGCACCTTTCATCTCATCCTTCTTGTTCTCTACACCACTTTCCCTTGCACATCTTCCAAAGTTAGTAGACATAGATTTATTCTCTAAGGCTACAAACAAGCATTCATCATCAGAAATCCAAACATCTTCTCTGAAATAATACAATTTCTTGAACTTCTTATCCTTTCTTTCTTTATTTTATATGTTCTACTTATGTAAAACTCTATTTGGACATCTTGAAGCATAGTGACCAAAATTTCAACAACTAAAACATTTAAAGGGAAACATACCTTTGTACTTACTGGTACCTTTCTTCAACTTCCTTTTTAAAATTTACTTCCAAGTCATTTGAATTATCACTATCTGGATCATCCTTTTTCTTTGTAGCTTTAAAGGTTTATTATGTCTTCTCCTCTTTCTTTCCAAACTTTCTCATCTCAAATGCAATCAAGGTGCCAAATAGTTTTTATTTAGTAAACTTCTTAGGATCATACACTTCTACAATAGTTGAGAATTTATCACTGTAACTCTCTGGTAAAGTCATCAAAATATTCTCCATTACATCTTCATCAGTCAGAGTACCCCCTTGAATTTTCACTTTATTCACTACAATATCAACCCTCTGAAAATAGCTTGCAATATCTTTACCTTCTACCATTTTCAAATTCTCATATCTAAACTTTGATGTTAGCTTCTTTGAAAAATTCACTCTATCATTTCCTTCATAGATATCTTCCAAAATTTTCCAAACTTCATAAGCAGTGCCCAAAGAAATAACTTGTGTTTGCTCAATTTTAGATGAAGCACTATAGATTGTATACCTTTGTTTCTCATTTTCTTCATAGAAAGAAATCTCATCAGCAGAAGGACTAGTTGCTGGTGCAACATAATTTGTCTCCATAGCCTTCCATGTCTTGTAACCAAGAGAGATTACGTAACCTCTCATCTACACTTTTCAGCTACTATAGTTAGATCCATCAAACATAGGGATTTCCAATTTGTGCACCATTGAATCTACCTCAAGTGGTTAAGATCTATACCAAGGAACCAAAGCTCTGATACCAATTGTTGAAAGGAACAAGACAACTAAGAAGGGGGGTGAATCAGTTATCACAAAACTCAATCTCAAATCTCAAACACTTATCAACTTCACAACCACTTTATTCTATTATTAAGTATGAACATGAGATGAAAATAACAGAGAGCAATATCAACACAAGAAACTCAAAATTTACATGGAAACCCCAATAAGGGATAAACCATGGTGAGCATTAACTCATAATATAAAGTAATTCCAAAACCAAATACAAAGAGGCTCACTACCCAAAAGATAACAGAAGAAATCCACCATAAGTTACACACATCCATAGCCTAATCAGAAGATTGTAGAAAATATCAGCTCACTACTTTTAGGAATCTAACACATCAAAGTACTGCTGCCTGAACTCACTTTTGCACAATGCTTGCTTCTCAAACTTTTGTCTTATTTGATATATCAATTCATAACATCTTGATTTGTATTTATACCATCTTAAACCTTAGAAACTTTCTCTAAGGTCAGCTACACACGCTTCATTTTACAAATTCAAATTAGGTCGACAACTCAACATTCCCATAGTGGAAGAGAATGAGAGTGGACCAAATCAATACTTAACCAAGACCCAAAAGAATTTCTTAGATCAAACACATGCTTCCTTAATTGATACTTAATCCTTTGCATCAAGTGTAAACACTAGGTCGACCAAACCTAATGAAAACATAAATAAACTTTGAATTACACACTTCTGCAACAAGAAGATAACATGTGGACCACATAACATCCTTCACCATGCATGAGAACACCTCTCAAATACCTTCAGATACATCCACAACAATTGCAACAAACTTCATACACAAAATACCTTCCATCAGTCCATCTAGACTATAAAAACACACACAATAGCTTTGAAACTAGTGTTCTAGAGCACCAAACCATGATCAACTTTCCCATAACACAAATAACACCTTTATAAGAAATCTTCCAGATTTGCAAGACTTGAAACAAACTAGTGAAGGATTGTGGAGCAAAAAAATTTCTCCCAGTCATAGACAAACAACTCTATCAAACCAGTTCACACACTTGTGAACACAACTTTCACTTTCCAACAAACAAGAAGCTATAATTCAAGAGATATCTCTAATAGATGCCCATAAATAACACTTCAAATCTGCACAAGCATAGGATCAACCTAGAAGAAATGTGGAGCAAAAACCAGAGCACATTTTGAACACATACATAACTCTTTCTTTACTATTTCTCAAAGACACTTGACAATTCATCATATCAGCACACCTACAACACCATAAAGATAGCTCCATGTACTCACAACATCTCAACAACATCTCAACTATACATGCATAACCTACAATATCTTGTACTTTTTTGACATAAATGACAACATCAATGACAACACCACCAATCTTACTCATACTTGCAACAATTTTAACTCTAATCCTAACTCTAATCTTAACCCTAACCATAATTCCAATTCTCGCTCTAATCCTAATTCTAACCCTAAACTTAGTCATAACCATAATTTTAACCCTAATTTTAATTCTAACCTTAACTATAACTCTGATTGTAGCCCTAACCATATCTCTAATTATAATCCCAATTATAATTGCAATCCTAACTCTAATTATATTGTAAACATTAATATACATATAATCCTAACCCTAATTATAAGACTAACACTAGATCTTATCTTAATTATAAATTTAATCAAAATATTAATTATAACACTAACCTTAACCATAATTCTAATTCTAAACCTAACATTAAACTTACCTCTAATTTGATCCTAACATTAAGATAATTTTTGAATTGTAATAAAAAAGGTATTATTTAGTCTTTTAACTGTAACTCTTATTCTAACCATAATTTGAAATTTAACATTTAGATTCAATATATGCATTGGCACAGTGTAGAAAGGATATGTCCTTTGTTGATTGCGTTAATTGCATAAAGCTAGTAGAGAAATAAGTTCACAGTTGTTTTAGTGTTACTCTTTGCGGTGGTAAGGAAACCTATGATGGTTATTTTTTGTGTTTCGAGACCTCTAATTTTTACAATTTCTACATTGATTTTGGAAACAAATAGGTGAGCAATGATGCCAACACACTCGCCTCCAATTTGTTTACCATAACTGCTTGAATTTTGATTAGCGATATTTCCACAACTCTATAAATAAATGGTTATTTTGCTATGCAGAAAAGACAAGGGCCATATAATACAAAAATTTATGGACTTCAGAGAGGTCTTGAATGGCTCACAAGGTGATTCCTAGGAATGATATAAGGTGATCATGCTTCAATCCACCACTATTTGTATGCTATTGTGGCCCCCACATCATCGGCGTTGGAGATCAAGGACATATTGTAGTCCTCATCCTCTATATCACTATATTGAACATCAGAAATAGTGAGACGACAACTGTATCTGGGCCTATTGGCACTCTATTTTGATCATGTAGATACATAGGTCATGGCCTTGATAGAACCTAAACCTATCCAAACTGGCGCATGACATGATCATAGTAGAAGGGCCCCACTATGCAATCATGTCATCATAGTATAAATCAATCTCGCTGCATCCTAACCAACTAGTGTCTCTCATCTTCCCACTAGGGTGTCATGAGATACAATATCCATACTATATCCTCCTCATTCAAGTGGTCAAATTTGACCTGCTAGTGTAAAAATATCAATCCTATCAGGCACATCTCACATATTAGTTGTAGGCTTGTCGATATCCCATGGATGCTATGGTTAGATATCTTGTAAGCCTCATACAAGTGATGTGCTTGAACCACCATACCTATAAGAGAATACAATGTAATATGCTATCGAACTCTTGGTACACAAAGCACCTGAGATCATAATATAGATGTGTAAGCATACTATGACCCCAATAATAAATGATCTGATGAGCCTCCATGTCTCAGATGATATGAACCAATCCTCTGTCTAAGTTTTTGCCTCGTCCATCAAGAACTAGCGCTAATGTTTTAGTAACTATCATGATCCACCTTAGCAATGAAGACTCTACATATAGCAGTAATCTGAGCTTAACGTGGGGCTCAACACTCACCTCTTGGATGGGCTGACCTAGATAGTATTGGATATCATCTCCCATCTCCTCACGTGTCCACTCATTTTCCTAATGGAAAATCTCACCCTAGATAGGTATTTGTAGAATGTAGTTATAAGATAGAATTTTGTCTCCACTAGGGTTTAGGACCTAGGGCAACAATCTTCTATGCTTCACATTTAAGGATGACCTTAGATATCTCAACCTCAAGAATAGAGGCAAGAGATATGACAATAAGGTATCCTAGGGTATGATTTTAGGTTACAAGAGGGGTTCACAATCAAGTTTAAACTTGGAAAAGATAATGTCATGCAGGATGAAATACGAAACCTAGTTTGATGCTAGAAGAACAAAACATAAAGCTACAAAACAAAATGTGTGCACCTAGAAATGTGTTTAAGATTAGAAACGGCTCTAGAAATGCTGAAATTGTTGACTTTTTTACCTAGTGGGACTCATTCACCATTATAGGAGGGTGATCCCACAATAGTGGTTTACAATTTTTGGCCAAACTAGACACTGAAATAATTTTTTTTAACTAAATCTTCACTTTTGGGGCAGCTAAACCGTGAGGAATTTGAAGATGATGCAAACTAGAGTTTTGTGAAATTTTTTCTATAGATTATAAATATATATTTTTCAAAATATTTGGAATTAGATTGCACTTCTTTTTCCATCTCCCTCGAAAACTAGTTTTTTTCATAAAACAACATTTTTAAAAACTGAAGCTCACCATATAACGCATAACTTTTTTTCCATGAAGGATAAAATTCTAATTCTTTAGAATTTAGATTTGTAACTCTAATATCTAGTGCTTCCACTTGGTTAGATTTTTTTTTATTGAATATTTTTTCTTTAATCAAGTTTCAAATTCAAACCAATTATAATTCAGACATGGCGTGATTGTATAACGCGTAACTTTTTTTGTATGTATCGAAATTCAATTTTTTTTTCTTTGTTGGATCAAGGACTTCAATATCTGGTGCACTAATATTTTTATTTTATTTTAATAATCTACTATTTTTCCACATGTGCAGAACAAAGAGCTTGATTTTCGGTGAAAAACCTACATTCGAGAAATAAAAAATAAATATAATAATAAAATTAAATTTATATAAAATTATACTTTTTGGGAAGCTTATAATAAGGAATACGTACTTGCAAAAGATAAATTTTAAATGAATTCATTTGATCCTCCAAAAGGTAAATCAAAAGTGGTTTTTTATCAGCATTTTGATAGGTGTAAAGGAGACTCTATTATAGGTATGGTTTGAAACTAGTGGGGTTCTATCTAAGGGGGGTTGATTTAAGGTAGTTTGATCAAACCCTCTTCAATTGGAATTCTTTAAATGGAACCTTTTAAGGCTTAAATCAGTATATTTTCTAAAAATATGAGATTTTAGCAAAAATTAGTTCCTCATAGAAATTGTAAACTAGCTTTGTGTGATCACTTGGGAAAATAAATCCCAGTTCTAGATTTTTGCATAGGAGCAAGTTTTGGGAAAATGGGTATCCAAATCTGCAAAGATATTTTAAAAAACCTACAGTGGGACTCATTCGCCACTTGTGGAGAATGAGTCTAGTTTGGCTTTTCTAGAAATTCAAAGTTTTGATTTGCACCTCTCAGTTTGCTCCTACTTCTCCAGGTTCCTGGATCTGAAACCTTGATTTCAGGGCTGTAGATGGCCTTTTAGTGAAGATTTTGACCTTGAAAATGGGGAGACAACTCCAACAAGTTTGTAACCTAAACTTCAATGATCCCCAAGTCTTCAAAGCACCTAGATCTACAATCACACAAAGAGAGGGAGAAAAACCTGTTGATTGTTAGGGAATGGAGGTTTGCCTTGGTCAAACCCCATTTAGATAATTAAACCAAGTGATGAAATAAGATAATGAAGCAGGAAATAATGCAATTAGAACCTTTTGATGATGATGGATCCTAAATTTCTACAACAATCAATGAATGATTCTACCCTTGAATGCTCTTGAATGCTCTTGTGAACTCAACTTTCCATTAATAATGTTTTTACAAAAGTATTAGGTGAAAATGAATGAAAGAACCCTGTATTTATACTTAATTATGCAAGAATTCCCAAAATTACAACACTACAAGCCGACATCAAAACTAGGAGGACAAAATCCCACCAAGAATTTGAAATAATTTCAATTTTGGGCCACACGAGGCTCATTCACCCGAGATGGTGAATGAGTCCCATCTGGCATAATGTATGGGACCAAAAATTAAAAGTACTTAGAAAGGTGTAAACTAGCTTGGGGACCCAAAAATATAGTTGGGACTCATTTGCCCAAGGTTGTGAATGAGTCCTAGATCACTAAATCTAGGCTGCACAAGCTAGAAACACATTAATTATGATCAGTTATAGATTGGTGTTAGGATTATCCTCAAAATGATGCAATAAATGAGGCTTGTGGATGTAAAATAGGGCCAATTAAATCATAATAAAGACCAATTATTAATGAAAATCCTAGAGAAATGTGAATGTGTGTTACAATAGTTCAAACAAGGTAATATTAAGGTTGATTATGATTAAAATTATGTTTATTATGCTTAGTTAATTGATAAAACCCTAGAAAAGTGTGAAAGTGTATCACAACACTTTAGCAAGGTAAAATTTAAATCCATTAGTTCACAAGGGCCCAAGACCTAATGTGGATTCTTCAACCACATTACAACACTAAATCAAGGAAAAATTGAGCCAAAATCCACAAGGAGGATCCAAATGAGTGTGAAAATGTCATAGGACCCATTTTTCAACACTACATTTAGCCCCCACTTTAGTGAGAGGATGAACCTGCTTCAAACTCACACTAAAGTAGATATTCAAGAGGGGTCCAAATGTACCAATGTGGATGAAAAAGGATGAAAAAGATCAAAGGAGGTGACCAACCCCATATGATCCAAGATACTAATTCAAACCAACGTAAGCGCAAGATGACATGCATAATGGTGTATGATATGCAAAAAAACAAGATACAAAATCATGTAATGTCAATAACTAGAAGAAAGAAGAAAAAACAAAAAAGATGCATCAAGTTTCGACCATTTGTCCAACATGATGTGCATCAGATCTCACTCTATGTCAAAAGAACTCTTAGTTGCTTGCTAGATGAGAAGTCCTATAAGGTGAGAAACATACACTAATGGTTGGTATGCACTCACACACACACAAGTGGCTATGGAGAAATTCATGCATCAGATTGGGCTTCCTACTCAAACCATACCAAAGTTATAACTCCTAATAAATTTAATAGGGCACCACACAAAAATGATTTTCGAGCTTCATGAGGTAAGAAAAAATTTGTATTCTTGGAGCTCATGAACAAACAAGATGGATCCATAGGCATGCAATTTGTGTTGTGCAAGGTGGCCATATAACAACAAATGAGAAATAGTAAATTTTAAATGGATTCTTGATTAGTTCATGCGAGGTCTTTAACTTAGGGAACATTGTGCCTAATTTCTCCAAGAGAGGACCAATCAAAGAATAGAAAATTTTCAAATTATAGGATGCAGTGCATCGTGTCAAGCCACTAAGAGGAATGTAATATGCTAAGAGAGATCACACTCCTGAAGGAAATTACACCCAATGTCATCCACAAAGTAACAAATTCATTGTATGAAGTAATAAATCTGCACTAAGAACTAAGAATAATGCCAATGTATGCCCCCACTTTAAAGAAATTGATAAACACCATGTTTTGAGCAATTACTATAAAGTAGCAAATGATAAATGCCAACAAAAAAGGACATGAGAGCTAACATGGAAAGCCCTATTCCAAGTCATCAGTAAGGTACATCATGAATAAGTATATCGCATGCGACCCAATGCTAGGCATGTCATCCACATCCCAAGCTTTCTCTTATATGTTCATGAAAGGTGATCAACTAGCTAAAATAGGAAACAAGTGACATACGAGGACAAGGCTAACTAACCCCTTTCCCCCACTTAGTGTAGGAAAAGGGTGAGTTGAATAGGAAGAAAATAAGTATTAGTTAGAGGAATTAGGAGCTTTAACATAACGAAGAGCACCACACTCCTGAAGATGTTGAATTTTTTTGTTTAAAGCCTTACATTCAATAGTAGAATGACCATGAACTCTATGATATGCACAAAATAAATTCTTGTAGTAAAATTTATGTTGCATTCTCGGTTGGAGAGATATCAGGTGATCCTAGAAGAGTCTCGACAAGATATTCTCTTGATCAATGGTAGAAGGTGTTCCTTTAGTTGCACAAGATTTCATACACACATTAAATGATAAGGCTTTATATGAGAAGGGAGATAAAGGTGGTAAACCTAGATATTTCTTGAAAGAGTATGGTATTTGGTTTTCTTTGTGTTCATTGTATCCATGTGAAGGAGAGAGATTATACATACCCAATACCATAATAATATTTCAGGTTAGATGAAGGGGGTTTATGCTTCTGAAAAGGATTGGCTTCTTCACAAGAACTAAAATCCTTTTTAAAGCTATGTGTCATTCCTTCATGAGGGATGGGAGTTATATAGCCCCCATCACCACCCTGGGGTAATGTTGTAGAACTAAGATGAGTGAGTGAAACACAAGGTTGTTTTGGTTTATATTATGATATTTTTCCCTCTCCTATAAAGGAATGTGTAAAACCCCAATCATCAGTAGGGTATGTGCAGGATCATCATGGAAAAAACAAGCCCTTAAGTGGCAAAAAATTCAGAAAAATCAGAGTTAGGAAAATTAACATAAAAATTTGAATAAGTTATCTATATTATTTCAAAAATATGTAAGAATAGAATCTGTAGCAAATTGAATGATGTTTCTAAACTACTAGGGTTTTAAAAAAAAAAAAATCTATTTGGTGAAAATTTGAAATTTCAATGCAATAGTACTTAAATTTTAGGGAAAAATAAGAAGTAGGTGTCTGTCTGACCACCCTAACCATAATAAAATGATAATATTTTTTCATAAGATATTAGATATAAGTAGAGGACTCATGTCCGAATGTGATGCATATTTTTTTTATAATTTTTTTCCAAGTAAATAATTAATTATGATTTTTTTATTACAACTTTTAAAAAATATAAAAACTTCATGAAATTTAATTTTTCTTTTTTTAATCCTATAGTATGCTAATCATAGAATGTGAAGCATGTTTTGGATTCCAAAAATGTAATATCATTTGAAAGCTATAGATGTTTTACAATCATCCTATCAATTAGGACTTTAGTCGTAATTCAAATAGAAAATGAATAATAATTATTTATTAAATTCAAAGTAAAGCATAATTTATATTGGTGGAAAGTTGAGAATCTCCTTTAAAAACCCTTTTCATTTCATCAATTTTCTAAGGGTAAAAAAAAGGTTTTCAGCCACATACCCTACAAATACCCATCATATCGCCACTTTTTGGCCCATCATTATCTTGCACATACCCAATAGAACTTGTATCCGAAAAGGAATCATTTGTATATGACTCTTTGGACTTTGAGGGTGAGATTTTGGAAACTTAATTGAAATGAGTAAAATCTAATGACCCCCAATTATCACTAAGTATTTTTGTTGTAGGTGAAGTATTAGCATTAACTTGTATAGGCTCAACTTTTGATCTCATAATGAAAGTATTAGAGGAGTTGGAAATGTTGTGATCATATGATTCATAGCTTCATTCATCTACGTCAACTGTATATATCTTGTTGTATTCAAATTTCATTGCACAGTGCAGAGTAGAGGGTACTCCTTTCATAGCATGAATCCATGGTCTCCCTAGGAGAAGATTGTATGAAAGGGGTCTTGGCCTAATATGGGTAGGGATAGGAAACACTACAAGTCTAACCTGAATAGGTAATGTGATCATTCCTAGTGGTTTCCTATTAGCATTGTCAAAGCCAAAAATATGAACATCATTAAGTTGAATGACCCTTTTTGTCCATGCTAATTTTGTCTAGGAGATCAATGCTACAAAATTTGTTTTCAGCTCTATTGTCTATGAGAATGTTCCTAACTAAAATTTCAATAATGATCAATTTTATCATCAAGACTTCATTCATGTTTTGAGTCTCAAGTGAGGGAAATTCAAGTTTAGGGAATGTGATTTTTGATTGTGTGACTTGTATGGGATGAAATGAGGATGTTACATTATTCGATTTCATAGAAGCTTGGATCTCGTCCTGCTTTATTTGTAATATTTCTTGAAATAAGCATTTGTGGGTGATCCCACAATAGTGGTTTACAATTTTTGGCCAAACTGGACAGCAAAATATTTTTTTTTTAACTAAATCTTCACTCTCAGGCACCTATAGCGGCTAAACAGTAAGGAATTTGAAGATGATGCAAACTAGAGTTTCGTGACATTTTTTCTATATATTCTAAATATATTTTTTTCAAAAATTTTGGAATCAGATTGCACTTCTTTTTCCATCTCCCTCGAAAACTAGTTTTTTTCAAAAAACAACATTTTTCAAAAGTGATGCTCACCGTATAATGCATAACTTTTTTTCCATAAAGGATAAAATTATAATTCTTTCGAATTTAGATTTGTAACTCTAATATCTAGTGGTTCCACTTGGTTAGATAGTTTTTTATTGAATATTTTCTCTTTAATCAAGTTTCAAATTCATACCAATTATAATTCAGACATAGTGCGACCATATAACACGTAACTTTTTTTGTATGTATCGAAATTATTATTTTTTTCTTTTTTGGATCAACAACTTCCATATCTGGTGCACTAATATATATATATATATATTTTTAGTAATTTGCTATTTTTCCACATGTGCAAAACAAAGAGCTTGATTTTTGGTGAAAAACCTACATTCACGAGAAATAAAAAATAAATATAATAATAAAATTAAATTTATTTAAAATTATACTTTTTGGGAAGCTTATAATAAGGACTACATACTTGAAAAAAATAAATTTTAAATGAATGCATTTGATCCCCCAAAAGGTAAATCAAAAGTGGTTTTTTATCAGCATTTTGATAGGTGTAAAGGAGACTCTATTATAGGTATGGTTTAAAACTAGCGGGGTTGTATCCAAGGGGGTTTGATTTAAGGTAGTTTGATCAAACCCTCTTCAATTGGAATTCTTTAAATGGAACCTTTTAAGGCTTAAATCATTATATTTTCTAAAAATATGTGATTTCAACAAAAATTATTTCCTCCCAGAAATTGTAAACCAGCTTTGTAGGATTACCCTTGTATGTAGGTGATGGTTGAATAAGTTTCCATATGGATACATTAGAATAGGTCTTCTTAATATCTTCAACTAAATAATGAAAAGGTGGATGAAGAATAATAGGAAAATTATGTTGAGGTAATGTTGATGTTGTGGGAGTGATTTTTCATCCCCTACATGTTTGGAAAATTGTGCTATAACATGGTTAGATTGTATAGTAGATTTCAAGAAATCTCTTATTTTCTTATGTGATTCGCTAATGGGAGGTGACTTAGGAAGCTCACTAATTAAAGGGGATCCAATTTGTGTCATCATAACCTCAAGAATATTGTCTTTATTTGCATGGTCTCTTAGCAAAGGGGATTATAATGTCACTTCACCTAAGGAAGCCTCATTATATGTGTCAATGTTTAGATTTTCTTGCACTCTGATATCCTCCCTAAGAGGAGAGTTTTTAGGAGAACTACAAACCAAATTTTCTTGAAATTCAAAGGTTGGTTATTCTAAAATGAATTTATCACAAGTAGGGGAATGATCAATAGTTGAATTGTCTTGCTCCATAAGGGTTTCCGTAGGTTAAGGGGGACAACTAAGATTCTTATGACATTCATTGATTGTGTTTTCTAATATCAAAGTATTGTCATCACAATTAGGAGAGATACTTGGAGAAAAACCAATGTGATTGTTATGATCATTCGTGATTTCATTCCTTTGTTCCTTAATGACTTCCAAAATAGGATAGGTGGGGGAAGGAACATAAAGAGGGTTGTCATAGATCCTAGAGGTTTTCTTATCTAACACCAACATATCCTCATCATTGTCACAAGAGGAGAAGATGTTGGGAGATAAATGTGTGTAGGTTTCAATTGTCTATTTTTTTTTCTTATGTTATCATCATGGTTATTTATTGATATGTCCTCTTGTTTAGAAATGTATTTCCTAATAGGAGAGGTAAGAGTAGAGAAACAACTCGGGTTCTCAAAACTCTCATCAATTAGTTCTTCTAACACTACAATATCTTCGTCAAAGTTAGGAGAGATATTAGGAGAAGAAAAAATGTGATTGTTATGATTACCCAAGGTTTATTTCACTAGACTAACCTCACTCTTAGAAGGGATACTAGGAGAGGGATCAATGACGAACAAAAAGAGAGGGTAAAGGACCTCATATTCATATGCACTTAACAAAACTTTCTTACAACATTCATCACTATCGGAAAATAAAACATGAATTATGATAACTATAGCCTTTTGCAATGAAAACATGATGTCATTATTGTTCTACAAGCTTGAAATGAAACAATGATAGAGAAAACATGCAAAAGAGTAATGTAATTTTTCAAATTGTGAAGATGACAATTGACTGATTATGCTATGTAACAATGTGAAAGTGCAAATTTGAAATTAATAAATTCATGAAATGGACCAAATTAAGCTATATTTAATGAAATGCATGTAACAAAAACTCCACCAACTGAAACAGATAGTTAATGGCAACAAATAGGAGTGTAAAAACTAGATTTTTAATGCTGTAAAAGGTTGTTTTATATCTATTTTGGGATTGATTCACCCAAGGTGATGAATGAGTTGTAGTAGGGATTTTTTTCAAAATTTTCAAGAATTTTCAATGGATTTTTATGCTGTTTATGTTGTATGATGTGTATCCTAAATGCAAATGAAGTTTTTAGATGATTTGAAATGATTTGAGATACAAAAATGCAGCCTATATGTTCTTTCACTAATGCAAAATTTTGAAAACCCTAGAATTTCAATTAACTAATGCAAACCCTAATGCAAAGTCAATCCAAGCTAGATCTAGAATGATGATGGACTCTGAATCAGTAAGGAAGGTATTCCAAATGTAGGATCACCAAAATGTAAGATAGAATTTTGTATCCACAAGGGTTTAGGACCTAGGGAAACAATCTTCTATGCTTCACATTCAAGGATGACCCTAGAGATCTCAACATCGAGAATAGAGGAAAGAGGTCAGACAATAGGGTATCCTAGGGTATGATTTTAGGTTACAAGAGGGGTTCACCACCAAGTTTAAACTTGGAAAAGATAATGACATGCAAGATGAAATGAAAAACCTAGATTGATGCAATGCTTCACTAAATGACTTGAAAATGCAAGAAGAACAAATTAGAAAGCTACATAACAGAATGTGTGTACTTGGAAATGTGTTGAAGATTGAAAATAACTCTAGAAATACTGAAATTTATAACTTTTTGACCTAGTGGGACTCATTTTCCATTTTGGGTGAATCAGTCCCAATTCTAGATTTTTGCACATGAGCAAGTTCTAGGAAAATGGGTATCCAAATTTGCAAAGATCTATAAAAAAACACCTACAGTGGGATTCATTCACCACTTGTGGTGAATGAGTTTAGTTTTGCTTTTCTAGAAATTCAAAGTTCTAATCTACACCTCTCACTCTATTATTTGTGCTTCTCCAAGTTCTTCGATCTAAAACCCTGATTTCAGGGCTGTAGATGGCCTTTTAGTCAAGATTTTGACTTTGAAAATTGGGAGACAACTCCAACAATTTTTTAACCTTATCTTTAATGATCTCCAAGTCTTCAAAGTACCTAGATCTGCAATCAAACAAAGAGAGGGAGAAAAACTTGTTGATTGTTAGGGAATGGGGGTTTTCCTTGGTCAAGCCCCATTTGGGTAATTAAACCAAATGATGAAATAAGATAATTACGTAGGAAATAATGCAATTAGAATCTTGCCATGATAATGGATCCTGAATTGCTATAACAATTGAAGAATAATTCTGCCCTTGAATGCTCTAGAATTCTCTTGAAGACACTTGAATGCTCTTGTGAACTCAACTTGCCATTAAGAATGTTCTCAAAAAATTCTTAGGTAAAAATGAATGAAATAACCTTGTAATTACACTTAATTATGCAAGAATTCCTAAAATTAAAACACTACAAGTTGACATTAGATCTAGGAGGACAAAATCCCACCACGAATTTGAATTAATTTCAATTTTGGGCCACACAAGACTCATTCGCTCGAGATGGTGAATGAGTCCCATCTGGTATAATGTATGGGACCAAAAATCAAAAGTGCTTAGAAAGGTGTAAAAACAAACTTTTGGACCCAAAAATATAGGTGGGACTCATTCTCCCAATGTAGCGAATGAGTCCTAAATCATTTATTTTGGGCCACACAAGCTAGAGACACTTGAAATATGATTGGTTACTGATTGGTGTATGGATTATCCTTGAAAATATGTAATAAATGAGGCTTGTGGATGCAAAATAGGGCCAATTAAATAATAAGAAATCATAATTATTAATGATAAGCCTAGAGAAGTGTGAAAGTGTGTTACAACACTTTACAACACTTCAAACAAGGAAATATTAAGGTTGATTATGATTAAAATTATGTTTATTATGCTTAGTTAATTGATAAATCCCTAGAAAATTGTGAAAGTGTGTCACAACACTTTAGCAAGGTACAATTTAAATTCATTAGTTCATAAGGGCCCAAGACCTAATGTGAATGTTTCAACCAAATTACAACACTAAATCAAGGCAACATTAAGCCAAAATCCACAAGGAGGACCCAAACAATTATGAAAATGTCAGAGGACCCATTTTTCAACACTATAATAGTGAATGTCCACCAATGTGATGGTCGTCTCCCCTGTACAAAGGAAAACTATGCATGCATTTTTGTCCCACCTCTCTACAAGGGCCATCAACACACCATCATGATACCTCATGGGTGGAATGAGGTATATACCCAAAATAATCATTTGTACTATGATGTACTTTGTGTAGGGGCACAAAGTTCATCTTTTCTTAGTTTGATCAAACAAGGTTTTTGATAGGTTGGTCTTAGGATTTTTTGAGTCTTTTGAGTTTAATAAGGTCATAATAGACCATTCTAAATGTATCTTGACTCATTTTTGGTTTCATTGTGTAAAATTTGTAATTTATGCAAATACTGTCAAATGTAAAGTTGTAAAATTGCAAAAAATGCAAACTAAGAGAAGTTTAGCAGTCATGGGTATGTGCAGGATCATGATGGGCCAAAAAGTGGCAATATGATGGGTATGTGGCTGATGACTATTTTTTTACCCAAAATTAATTAAACGAAAAAGGTTTTAAAAGGAGATTCTCAACTTTCCATAGATATAAATTATGCTTTACTTTGAATTTAATAAGTAATTATTATTCATTTTCTATTCAAATTATGACTAAAGTTCCGATTGATAAGTTGATTGAAAAACATCTATAGCTTTCAAATGATATCGTATTTCTTGAATCCAAAATATTCATCACATTCTATGTTTCACATACTATAGGATTAAAAAAAGAAAAATTAAATTTCATGAAGTTTTGACCAAGTTAAGGTGGTTAGACATACAAGTTTTTATATTTTTTAAAAAGCTGTAATAAAAATTTCATATTTAATTATTTACTTGGAAAAAAATTACAAAAGAATATGCATAACATCAGGGCATGAGTCCTCTACTTATATCTAAAATATTATCAAAAAATATTATTATTTTATTGTGGTTAGGGTGGTTAGACAAACACCTACTTATTTTTTCCCTGAAATTTAAGTACCACTTCATTGAGATTTTTAAATTTTCACCAAATAGATTTTTTTAAAAAAGAAATAAACCTATTAGTTTAGAAACTACATTCAATTTTCTAAAAATTCTATTCTTACATATTTTTTAAATAATAGAGATAACTTATTCAAACTTTTACATCAAGTTGCCTAACTCTTATTTTTCTAAATTTTTTGCCACTTAAGGGCTTGTTTTTTCCATGATGATCCTGCACATACCCTCATGTAAGTTGAAATTTAGTTTGAGGATGATTTTTTAGTTTCTTTTGGATGTGTAAGGCTTAAATATAGGGTGTGGGTCGAATTTAGGGTTTTGGAGTTTGTATTGAAGTTGAAAACCATAAAATAAACTCTCTTTTCTCATAATTTTCTAGTAAAGTGTTGTTGCAGGACATTGTACGACACTGTACCATATTTTTTTATCTAGTTTTAATTTTATTTGATATATATATGTATTAAGATCCTTTTGACTTTGGAGTGAATGAAATTCATCAATTTTTGAAGTTTTTACAACCATTTTACTGAAGGCGGGTTTGTAACTCACAAATTGGGGATTGAGGCCAAACAAAATGCATTTTTGACCCATTCCACCATTAGAATTTCTTGTAGACTTGTGGAATGAGTTCTTGTAGGTAGTTTTATATGTTCATGAGGTTATTTTCAGTAGGGAGGTTGTTTAGATGGACTTTTGATGCTTCCCTAGGGGAATTTTCTTGAGATTTTGCTTAAAAAGTGATGGCTTAGTATAAGAGTTTGATGAAATTGCATTGTTGGAGGTTGGGAGACAATTTAGTTAGTATGTGTAGGAATATTATGGAGTGTTGGAAGAGTTGGTAGGGTGATATAGTCCTTGGAATACCTATTTTCAATAAACCCTCTCTATTTCAATCATGGGAAGGCCTAGAGTAAGGGTTTTGCATTTTGGTGATTTTTTATTGTTCCAATGGAGGAAAATTGTGGATTAAAACCATTTAGGGTCTTTAAAGAACATTGAAATTTATTTTTAAGGCTGTCAACACGTTTAGATTGGGTTTTCTTTGTAAAAGTGGCCTAATTGGCTTGTTGGGGCAGTTATCAACATTGTTTTGGAGGTGTTGATCCAAAGTCACATTATGAGTTTTTAAGATATGTTTAAATATGTCCAAATGGGTGGCTGAAAAAGTAAAAGGTTTTTGGGTTTTTATAGTTTCCTAAAATTTGTGCACAATTTTCCCTATTTGCAATGCTATAAGGGAATTTGGATGAGATCATGAAAAGTTGATGAAATAGGGTTGTAAGGGAAGAAAGTTTGTTTTAGGTTGATAAATTTGTGATTGTTGGATGGTTGTACTCCCCGCTCTCCATTTGTGCTGATATCATCCTCTGATAGCTAAGAAATCTTCTCTCAGAGGTGACAAAATTGTTTTCCTCCTAGGTGTTGTCAAACTCAAGGAGGGACCTAATGAATAAGAAAGAAAAATTAATCCTAAATATATAAATTAAATAATTAATTTTCACTAAAGTTTTTCTAGGAAACTTTGCACCCAATTTGGACACATGTGCCATTTCTGGACAGGGGGAGGGCGAGGGTCTTAGACACTTTAGACATTTATGGACACTTTGCGGCTAAGAGAGACACTTTGCATCAAAGGAGGATGCTTTATGGGTTTTTTTCCAAGGTCCTAAAAATTTATAGAAATGCAATAAAATATTATAAATACATGAATACAAAGACAAAGCAGAATATAATCCACTAACCACATGTTGGAGCTTGCCCCGTGCTACCTCGTCATGCAGAATCACAAGTCTCAGAGGCTTGTATGCTTGTTTGCAAGGAATCTTCAATCACAACACACCAAGGTAAAATTGTAAAAGGTAAATTTCAAAATGATAGATAAAAGTGTCATTTTCATTCATACATATTAAACCCTTGAAATGAAATATTTTGGTACCTAAAATCTTTCCTTTCTCTCTTAGGGTTTTCCACCTAAAAGAGGAAGAATTGGACCAAAATGCACAATGTTTCACTCAAGATTAATGTAAGGATGGATTGGGTATTAATTTGAAGAGTGTGTGTATATGTTTTTGAATGCTTAGAAATGCAAATAAGTGAATGTAAACTAATCTAATACAGAATCCTGAAAAACACAGTGTTGATTGCAAATATGAACTAAAAACCTAAACAAATGAAAACAGAAATTGATGACACTAAACAGAGTGCACTTGAAGGTAGATTAATATTGCTGAAAGGTTATGGAATTTTCTAGAATTCACTATCAATGGCCACTAGGACTGATTCACCATGCATGGCGAATTAGTCCTGCTTCTAATGAAAATTCCTATAAATAGGTTTCAAACAGTTGGGAGCTAAATTCTAACAAAACCAATTTTTTAGGCCTATAGATGGGACTCATTCACCATGGATGGTCAATTATTCCACCTACAGGAATCATCAAATTTAGGACTTGATTATGTGGAGCTAGATCTGCACTTTTGCTTCCGATAGGTGTCCACTTCCAAAATTATCGAATTCGAGTTTGAAAGTGACCTTTTGTTGATTCTTTGACTTGTTGAATAAGAGAGGACTTTAACAACCTTAAAAATTGATATTCAATGATTTACAAGCTCCCAAAGGACCTAAATATGCAACCACACAAGAAGAGAAGGAGAAATGTTGATTGTTAAGGCATGGAGGTTTTCCTTGGTCAAACCCTGTTTAGGTAATTAAAGAAAAATGATGAAAGAAAGGAATGAAACATGCAATAATGGAGTGAATTACATTTCCATGATGATTGATATTGAAATTCTACAACATAACATGCAAAATCTGCCCTTGGATGTCTTAGGAAGCTAAATTGATGTCTTGCAATGTGATAGCCCTAACTTACTTGATGAATAAACTATCTGAATGAGATTAAGAGATGAATGAGAGATTAAAGACTAGAAGATGTGAAAATGAGGTGAAAATCACATATTTATACACACTTGTGCCTTAGTTACCTATTCATACCTCATCATAGGCCGACATCAAGTGATTTTGAATAAAATCTCTAAAGGAAATTTAAAATATTTTGAATTTGGGGTCAAGGGGGACTCATTCGCCACCCATGGCAAATGGGTCCCACCTAGGACCTAAAAACAAGTGTCAAGAAATATATTTTATTTAATGTTTTTGGTTGGGATAATACTCAAAAATAAACTTAATTAAGCATATGAGAGCATAAAGGGGTCAAATAAAGCATAAGAAAAGGATAAATAGTGAAGATGTGCCTAGAAAAGTGTGAAATCTTGTTACAAGACTTTACAACACTTCAAAATAGGACTTGTTAATGAGTAAAAAGGTGATTTATAGGTGAATCATAATTAATAGAGTCTAGAAAAGTGTAGAAATGTCTTACAACACTTTACAACACCTTCACAATATGTTCTTCAAGTTTTAGTACCTAAATAAGCATGTTCAAGTTGTGCTGCAACATAAAATCGAAGCAACATAGTTCCAACACCATGAAACAAGACCTAAATGGTGATGAAAATGACAAGGGGGCATTTTTCTATGGCACATTTAGCCCCCACTTTAGTGAGAGGATGAACTTGCTTTAAAATCACACTAAAGTGCACATTCTAGAGAGATCCATATGTATGTCAAGCCCCCAAGATACAAAATCATGCAAAGGAAATATCTGGAAGAATATATGTACTAACTCTAGGGCCATAAAACTTTAGGTCATCCGCAGGGTGAGAAGGCCACAAAATACTCACTTTGGGGCCATATAACTAGTTGTCTGTGGGGTGAGAAATCCCAAAAGGTGGGAAACATATGTTAGTTGGTATGCACTCACAAACACAAAGGTGGGTATGGGGAAAAGTCATGCCGCTAGGTGGGCTTCCCACTCAACCATATCAAATTTATACCTATTGATAACTTTAATAAGGCACCACAAAAGAAAATGAAATAATTTTGATACTTATAGACATTGTTAAGGATTGTTCAAAATGGATTTCACTTTGTTCGTGCAATGTCTCATTTTAGGGAACATCATGCTCATCCAAGAGAGGATAAGTACAAGATCTCATCCTGGGAAACATTGTAATGCTTCCAAGAGAGGGAGTCACAAGAAAAAGAAAATCACAAAATGAAATGTGAGTGGTGATGTATACAGCAGATCTCTTACTCCTGGGAAACATTGTACCTAATGCTTCCAAGAGAGGGAGTCACAAGAAAAAGAAAATCACAAAATGAAATGTGAGTGGTGATGTATGCCCCCACTTTAAAGTAGTTGTGAGCACCTGTATTGTAAGCAATTGGTTTAAAGTATAATAAGAGGATGTGAGAGCTTACTCAAAAAGCCCTATGCCAAGTCATATGTTTCTGATAAGCTACGTCATGAAGGAAGGTAGTGTGTCACATGTGAGTCAATCTTAAGACATGTCGTCCACATCCCAAGCTTACTCTTATACATTCATGAAAGGTCAACAACTAGTCAAAAGAGACAATAACAAGTGACATAAGAGGACAAGGCTTGCTAAAACCCTTACCCCCACTGAGTGCAAGACAAAGGTGAGCCAAAAGTGTTGACGAAATGCATGTTAGTGTGAAAATAAATAAAAATTAGAGGAATTAGATGCCCCCACATTGGGAAGCATGCCAAACACCTAAAAATGTTGTATTTTACAACTCAAAGCCTAACATTCATTAGTGGAATGACCGTGAACAATTTATAATATGCACAAAATGAAGTCTATGAATAGCATTTATTTCAAGTTATAGGAGGGAGGATGATCAAGTTATTATGGAGAAGTCTTGACAAGATACCTTCTTGATCAAGAGGAAAAGATGGTTGTGTTATTGGGGTGAAAGATACGTCGTGCTTAGTTGTCATGCCTATGCAAGACTTTGTAGATTGAAAGATTTTATCTTCTTCCTCATAGGAGGATACAAAATCTAATGAATTCAAATCATGATAATTTTGTGAGATGAAAGTTTGAACATTGTGGGAAGGATGATATTCAAGGAAATTAGGTGTGAAGGATGAATTAGGGGTATGTTGTGTGAGATTGAAGGAAGGCGGGTAAAGGATGAGAAGATTATGAAGATTTCCTATGGGATATGTATGTGGTCTATTGATCAAAGGGGATCAAATGAACACTTGTGCATTCATATCCACAATAGTTTTGTTTTGATGTATTTCTAAGCGAGGGAAATCAAGAACCACTTGTTTTCCATAGTCCAAGGCCATGATATTCTCCCTAGGAGGATATTTTTTAGGAGAGCAACAAGCCACATGTTCTTGAAAAGTAAGGCTAGGTTCTTCCAAAATGTCTTCATTGCCAATAGGGGAATGATCAAGGATGGGATTATGAGGAGGGGAATGATGAATTTCCATAGGATCGGTCTCTTGTCCCATGTTATCTACTCTACAAGAAGAGCTTGTAACATGTTCATCCCAATTTGAGGTTTGTAAAATAGCTTCATCACAAGTGGAGGAGGTATCAAGAGAAGAACCACTATGGTTGTCAAATAGATCTTCCCAGAGGATAGGGACATTAGGGAAGGGAGGATCAAGGTTGTCATAATTCTTAATAGGGGTATCTTCTAATACCAACCTATCCTCTTGACGTCGAGGATGGATATTAGGAGAGGAACAAGTTTGATTGTCATGACCATGGAGACTTGGTAAGGTGATGTTGAGGAATGTGTCTAGGATCAAATGTTCTTGTTGTGCAAGGTCATCCAAAGGGGAATAAGGAGATGGACAATCGAGACTTTCAAGGCTTGTGACTTCTTGCACCAAAATACCTTCATCACTAATAAGAGAGGTATCAGAAGAAGAACAAGTATGTGTGTTATGATTGTCTACATTCCCATTGTCACCAATGGGTAATGTAAGATTAAGAATGAATTGTTTCTTAAAGTCCCTATTATGGTAGTCAAAACAAAACTCACAAAAGGGGATATTATGCTTATTAAATCCATTTTTAATCCAAGCAAGAACATATCTTTTGAAAGAAAACATGTTAAAAGTACAATGCAATGCAATTTTCAATTTTTAAGTGTTTGTTTACAAAATGCTACAATTTGAGAATGAAATGTTGTAAAGGGTAATTAAACAATATATGAAATGAGCTAATTGAAATAAGATTTAACAAAAGGAATGCTACAAAAATGCAACTAACTAATATATACAAGTTAAGGCACCAAACAAAGGCCTAGAAATAAATTTCTCAGTTTTGTAAAATGTTATTTCAGGGGTCAGAAAGGACTGATTCATCCAAGGTGGCGAATGAGTCCCAATATGGATTTTTTTTTAGTATTGTCAGAAATTTGTGACTAATTTTTAGGAAGTCTGAGTGATAGGATGTAGATCTAAGTGAAAAATGTATAATTCAGAACTTTTGAGTGATTAAAGATGCAAAAATGCAACCTATCATGCAATTTTACTCATGCAAAAATGAAACTCTAGAATGCAAGCTAACTAATGCAAAATGCACTTCAAGAACCTCTAGAATATTTAAGGGACTACAAAATTAGAAAAGAGGGAATTAAAATAGCAAGTTCACCAAAATGAAATGAAAGATCTTGGTACCTAAAATCTTTCTTTGCTCTCTTAGGGTTTTGCACCTGAAAGGGGAAGGATTGGACCAAAATGTACAATGTTTCACTCAAGATTAATGTAAGGATTGATGGGGTATTGATGTGAAGTGTTTGTAGATACAAATTGAAATAAGTTAATGTAAACTAATCTAATACAAAATGATGAAAAACACAGTTTTGATTGCAAATATGAACTAAAAACCTAAACAAATGAAAACAAAAATTGGTGAAACTAAAAAAAGTGCACCTGGAGGAAAATTACTATTTTTGAAAGGTTTTTGAATGTTCTAGAACTCACTGTCAATGGCCACTGGGATTGATTCATCATGCATGGTGAATTAGTCTTGCTTCTGATGAAAAATCCTGGAAATAGGTTTTTGATTATCGGGAGCTAAATTCTAGAAAACCCACTTTACAAGCCTATAGATGGGACTCATTCACCATGGTTGGAAAATTAGTCCACCTCTAGGAATCAAAAAATTCAGGAGTTGATTTTGTGGAGCTTGATCTACACTTCTACTTCCTATAGGTGTCTGCTTCTGAAACTGTCAGATTTGGGTCTGAAAGTGACTTTTTGTTGATTCTTTGACTTGTTGAATGAAGAGAGGACTTTAACAACCTTACAACTTGATCTTTAATGATTTGCAAGCTTCCAAAGGACCTAAATCTGCAAACACATAGGAAGAGAAGGAGAAATGTTGATTGTTAGGGCATGGGGGTTTGCCTTGGTCAAACCCCGTTTAGGTAATTAAACCAAAATGATGAAAGAAAGGAATGAAAAATACAATAATGGAGTGGATTACCTTGGAATGATGATTGATCTTGAAATTATACAACATAACATGGAGAATCTTCCCTTGGATGTCTTAGGAAGCTAAATTGATGTCTTGCAATGTGAAAGCCCTAACTTACTTGATGAATAAATGATGTGAATTAGATTAAGATATGAATGAGAGATTAAAGATTAGAAGATGTGAAAATGAGGTGAAAATCACATATTTATACACACTTGTGCCTTATTTACCCATCCATACCTCATCAAAGGTCAACATCAAGTGATTTTGAATAAAATCCCCAAAAAAAATTTAAAATATTTTGAACTTGGGGCCAAGGGGGATTCATTCGCCACCCATGGTGAATGGGTCCCACCTAGGACCTAAAAAAAAGTGTTAGAAAATATGTTGTATTTAATGTTGTTTATCGGGATAATACTAAAAAATACACTTAATTAAGCATATGAGAACATAAAGGGGTCAAATAAAGCATAAGAAAAGGATAAATAGTTAAGATGTGCCTAGAAAAGCATGAAATCTTGTTACAAGACTTTACAAAACTTCAAAATAGGACTTGTTGATGAGTAGAAAGGTGATTTTTCAGTGAATCATAATTAATAGAGTCTAGAAGAATGTAGAAATATCTTACAACACCTCACAACACCTTCACAAGATGTCATTATTTGAGTTTTAGTACCTAAATAAGCATGTTCAAGCCATGTTACAATAGAAAATAAAAGAAACATAGTTCCAATACCATGAAACAAGACCTAAAAGGCCATGAAAATGACAAGGGTCCATTTTTCTATGGAACAGTTCCCTATTAAAGAAAAGTATTTTATTAGTGCATTTTATCAAATCAGCATAATAGGGGCTAGTGAACTCTATTTTTTATGTTTTTACATTGAATTTGTGATTCCATCCCTGATCTAACCTAATTCCTATCAATATGTGGTGTTGTACATACAATACCCTATTATAAGCATCCATATCATCAAAACTAAATCATTCGATGTGGTTTCATGGCTATCTTAATTCCACCTCTATAAAGCAAGCAGAATTAGGAGGTCATACATCTACCCTTGAATTTGATTCTTTTTTGAAGTTTGATAAGAGGATTTTTGAATGACTATCTAATTGGTGTTATAGGATGTAGTTTCTAATGTTGTGGTTTTTCATATGGCTAGAGTGGGGGCTTCATTCTTCCTACTTATGAATGAATCCATATGAGTATCCTTTTGATTCAAATTCCTTTATCTTGCATATGCATGTAGTGCCATATGGTTGCTAAAGTGGGGGATAAATGTAGTGTAGAAAATTGTATTCCTTTCTATGAGAAAGTACAATTTCACACTTAGTTTGACTTATTTTAGAAAACTCTCATTTATTCATTTTTAAGCCTCATTAATGGGCCCCTAGCAACCTTTATTATGCATCCCAAGGCCTATTTTATTTATTTCCAAATACTATAACCTGCATTGAATAAATGCTAATAATTAATTTAATGCCCTGAAATAAATTAAGTCCTAATCTTTTAGGTCAGGCCCCATTCACCCATGGGTGAATGTGTCCTTAGCTCAAAAATTTAAATTTAAATTTTTTTTTGGTGACATTTCAAGTTCTTAAATTCAAATTCTAATTATCGTATTTCTAGATCTAATAAACTGTAAATTCGAAAGGAAGCCTATAAAGCTAGGTCTTTCAATCATTTTTCACTAGACAAGCAAGATATTCACATGAGATCACAAGAATTTTCATTCAAGAGCAAGGAGAAATAAAGAAAGCATTCAAAATTGAAGTCTTGGAGTAGCATTCTATTTGTTTTTGCAGGACTTCAAGCTCATTTTGGCAACAAGATCAAACATTTTCAAGGATTGATGATAGATTCCTATGGAGGATCATGATGGATTCTAGGTTTTGGGAGATGCACCAAGCCATTCAACCAAGCCTAATGAATTTTTTCCTAAGTGTTTCCATATTCTATTATCATTCTACTTTATACTTAAAGGAAGGTATATTCAGATTTGTGATCTATTAGGGTGATTTGATATCTCCCAAAGTAGGTCTTTGTCACTATTCATTGTTTCATTTAGGAATCCTATTATAACACAATTGAATAGGGTTTCTTTATACTTAATCTCTTATAATCTTAGACACACTTAAGATTAGGGCTTACACACACTTTCATGTTTCAAATGTATTATTTTCATCAAGGTTTAATTACCAAACTAGGGGTTCGACTAAGGAAAAATCCCATCCACAATTAAACAACAATTTTATTTTATAGATTTGTCACAGATTCAAATCTGGGAGTGAAGGTTCAAAGCTATAGGAAAGAAGTATAGATTTCAAGCTCAGATTTCAGATTCAGAGATTTCAAAAAGGTGACCTGGACCCATTTTCCCATGGGCGAATGAGTCCCTGATAGGCTTGCAAAAACTTCTTTTTATGGTAGGTGCATAGTATTATTCCCTCTCATATTTTCCAAAAAATAATTTGTTTCTCTCATTTTTATGCTTAATCTTCAAGATCCAAGTGATAGATTGCATTTTGGAGTTGATTTTCTATTTTTAATGTTTGTCCCCAAAGTGTTGTTTGACCTTAACCCCCATCCTCCAAGCATAAGGAAATTTGAAGATTCCCACTTTGGGTTGATTCACCTAATGGTTGATAATCAATTCATTGTGGGGATCTCATTTCCCAATGAATTGCATAAGATAGGGTCTATTTCCACCCTTTGGATTTACTTTTCCATTTTGGGAAAGCACCCTATTTTCTTTATTTTAGGCATAAATGATTGTATTACAAGGTACATTTTATGATGACACGATGTTCATGAGAAGCATTAGATGGTGCAGCAAAAACATCAAAATAGTGAAATCTTTGTACTAATAATCACAAATTTACATCATTCTTAGCCCAATTGTCTATTGTATCATTTAGAATATTTACAATATTTTTTGCACTTCTCATGTCTTATACTATAGCACCTTGGTCTATCTTAAAATGAGTATTTTAGTCTAGTTTAATATCCTTTCCATTTGTGAAAATATCCAAGAAGAAACACTTTCTATATTTCTTCTTTGAAGTTCTCTACAAAGCATCGTCAATGGTTTTATTAAATGCATTGAAAGTTGGTTTCATAAGAAGGTCTAGGGCTAGGGTCTCAAGATCCTTTCCAAACACTAAACCACAATTGTTATCAAATGTAATTCTAAACAAAAAATCTTGTAAATCAATAGGTTTATGAAGCTTATGAGCCTCTATCAAAATATCCCATAGTATTCCCTTGATTGACCTATTGACCCATCTAACTATGGGATTCCATAGTGTTCTCATTGTAAACTCTAATGTTGCAGTATTCATCCACACCAACTGTAATCTCAACTCAACATATTTTGATACTTTACCTCTATATAACTATGTCTCATGTTCTCCATGGTGACTATCCACCACTCTCAAATATTGAGTTTATATTATTCCTTAACACTAAACTCTTCATTGTTAATGCTTTGTGACAAGACCTCGTAATATCTCTTTCATTTGATGACCAAGGATTCAAAATATCTGAAGAGAAGCTTAAAGAAACCTCTATACATATTTATGGTAAGAAATCCAAAAGCATTTGACAACACTAAATCTATACCTTTTATATAGCCTCTTTTGTACCTTAGGGACCATTTTATATGGTGTTGTTAAAGAGCTACTTATATCAAATTTTCCTTTTTAACTTATTTGAAAAACATTTCACAAATACCAAGTGTATGTTTAAAATCATTTTATATTGAATATTTGATAGTCATTCATGCTTTATTAATTTTTTAGTCACCATTCACTTCTTCCTAGCTTATTTGAATGTATAGATTTCATATAGGATGACATGTTTTAAAAGATACACAACTTGCCCATATATGCTAAGGTCAAACTAGGATAAATTATAGAAATGGAACCAATCTTGATGGCAAAATGTGAGAAGTACCCTAGATCTACAAACATTGCCTCTGAACTATATATTTTTGGTGGTATTATATCATGGAAAGTTCCATCCCAGATACTATAGAGAAAATTTAAATTTTTGGGATTAGTATGTCATCTTCAATTATCATGCAATTACCAAGGAGAACCATTATCAATAATACAATTGGAGTCACCAAAAAAGTATCCCTTGCTTAATTTGGCAATAATTAATGACAATTTGGACTTGATATTGCCTTGATCTAGTGTTGTGAGGTGTTTTACACATTCATGTTAGGTCTTGGGCCCTTTTTAAGCTAAATTAACTTAACTTTTCCTTTTAATTTAGTGTTGTAAAGTGTATTTATTTATAATTTCACATTAAATTTAGGAGGCTTGTAAACTAAATGGAACAAATCTAGTGTTTTAATCTGTTGTACACATTCACATGGGATTTAGGACCTTTCTAAGCTAAATAGACCAAATTTTGCCTTAATTTAATGTTGTAAAGTGTATTTATTTATACTTTCACATTGGATTTTGGGCCCTATTACATTTATTAACTTTATATCATCATTAATAGGCCCCTATGACCCCATATTATACATCCAAATGCACATTTCAATCAAAAAACTAACAATATCAACATATAAGCTTAATTTACACACTCCTTGACACTTTAGTTGGAAAAATAGCCCATGTGGGACCCATTTGCCACTTTGGGTGAATGAGTCCCATCCAGGTGGGACTCACTCACCTAGCTCAGTGAATGAGTCCCATTTGGCCTATTTTCAAGGTTTGAGTAGAAAAAACTAGGTTTTAAGTTCAAATTTCTCCTATGTCAACCTTGGGGATCAAATAAATGGTAATTTGAGTGCATTGCCTATATAAACAAGATTTCAAATCACTATTACACATAAGCATACATGATATAAATACAATCAAGCAAGAGTTATGCATTCCAAGACTTCACAAGGTCATCAAGATAGAATTCAAGATCAATTCTAAAGCATTCAAGGGAAGGATTCTTCATCAATTGTTACAGTAATTCAAGATCCATCATCATGTCAAGCATATCAAGAATCAAAAATTTTATTGAGCTAGTGTTGTGATGTAGCATTGAAGATCCAAGATCAAGCATTATTCTACTCCTATTGTCAAAGATCAAGATCTAAATCCTTCATGGCCATTTCATGCTGAGTTGCAAATTTCCAACACACCATTCACAAGGCATCATTCAAGGTATCATTGTCCATGATTCATGTTCTTTTTTCCATGCTTCATGCCTTCATTTCAATGTTTCATCATTTGGTTTAATTACCTAAAAGGGGTTTGACCAAGTCAAACCCCTATTCCCTAACAATCAACACTTCTCTCTCTCTTTGTGTGATTGTAGATCTAGGTGATTTGAAGACTTGAAGGATCATTGAAGATTATGTTCCAAGCTTGTTGGAGTTTTTTCCTCATTTACAAGGTCATAATCTTCACTAAAACGTCATATACAACCCTGAAATCAGAGTTTCAGATCCAAAAACCTAGAGGAGTAGATTGAGAAGACTGAGAAGAGCATATCAGGCTTTGAAATTGCAAAAATTCAAATTGGACTCATTCGCCACAAGTGGAAAGTGAGTCTCACTGTAGGTTTTTTTCATATTTTTTTGCATATTTAGATACCCTTTTGTTCGAAACCTGCTCTTGTGCAAAAATTTAGAACTAGGACTGATTCACCCAAAATGGATAATGAGTCCCACTAGGTCAAAAAGTCAAAATTTCCATCATTTTAGAGCTTTTTACAGTCATCTTCAGATTCCCAAGTGCACACATTTCATTTAATAGCTTGTTAATTTTTTTTATACGCATTTTTAATTCATTTAGTTCTAGTTTGCATCATATTAGGGTTTTGCATTTCATCTTGCATTATATTGTCTTTTCCAAGTTTTAATTTCATTGTGTACCCCTTATTAGATCATATTGAGCTACTAGGACAAACCTATTACAAGATCTCTTTCTATTTTTCATTGAGATCTCTAGGGTTATCCTTGAGTGGAAGCCTCAAAACTAGGTGTGATAGCACATAATCAACATCATCTATCCCCCATTTTTGTTGGTTCTAGTAGTGTGCAAATTTTTGTGTTTTTTAAGAATCCTTTTAATGCATGATGACTTATTTATCTTTGGAGGATTTTCCAATTTATGTGGAGACTTTCTCAACCATAATTTTTGGCCAAAAACTAGAATTTATATGTTTGCACAATAAGAATATAAGTAAAATTCCTACCTTTTGATTGTGACTATAATTCATCAAGACCCAATGTCCAAGTCCTCAAATAATCCCATCACCACCTTTACCAAAACATGAGAGGAAAAGTGGAGAATTTCCCCAAACCAATCACAAACTATGGTTTCAAGCTCAATGGAAGTAGGAGATGTCATCCATGTCAAAATAACAATAGTAAACCCACTACTCAACATCTACCTAGAAATGATGCAGTGATCAACCATGCATGGAAGTATGCATAAAATTAGGACTTTTCCATTGTATCAATGCAGGTATCATCTTCTCTTTCACATCAACTAAAAAAAATTCTACAAATCCAATATTTCATGGAGAAATATTATGGATCCAAAAAGGTATCCAAGATTTAGTTTGCTGAGAGTTGAGAAGATGTCTACTTTTTTTTAATAATCAGCAACAAAATCTACCATTGTATGAGCATGCATTTTGAACTTTTCAATACCTAATGAGTTACTAAGATAATTACGACCACCTAATCCATTGCAATTGTTCTCTCAATTCAAGCTCATCACCATCCTCATACTTAACCTTATAATAATTGAATTTATAATCAAAACCAATTCTCCTTTGTAAAGTTGACCACCATAATATTTATTTGTTTTCCTTCCTATAAGCCTAACTTCTCCCCTTTATGCAAGAATATTCTTGTTAAAAGATTTATGTCATTCTAATTTAGTGACATCATGACATGTGGGAGTAGAATTCAAAATATTCCAAACAACTAACATCTTCAAGATTACTTGATAATAGGAAGAAATACTTCATGTGGACACCCTACTCTCTATTAATTGGATTTTAACTTTGAGGCAGTAATTCCACTATAAAATTATATCTAGTCCTCAAAATCATTGCTTTGTCAAGATATAAAACACATTCTCCTTTTTTGAGTTTAACTCTTTTGAACATCTCCTTTCCATAATTGTAGCATAAGTTAGAGGCCTATCTACAACATTTTTATCAAAATATCTTCATTACTAACTCCATTTTATTTCATTCCCTTTCTCATCCTCAAGAACTCTTATCATATAGATCAAGGCTCAAATTTTCTTTCTACTAGCTATTCCAAGGCTTTGTGGGAGACTTTTCATTTTAATATTCACAATCATTTTGATTAAATAGTTAGCCATCTTTGGTAAACATAGTGCATGATATCTCCTTTGATGATATAGTAGAGGTTTGGTTAAACACTAGGATCCTCACCCTTTATCAAGGTAGGGTATTGGAGTTCCACTATATTGAACATTGTCTTTTGAGAAGATTTGATGGTTTTTTTTCATTACATGGTTCATACTAACAATACACCCAACGATGATTGTTATAACTTCCCACTAAAGGAGACTTCAATACTTAGGAATAATTCACTCCTATTATATGACATCTTTCTAAATTTACAATGATTAAAATATCCAAATATTTTGTAAAAGAAACAATAAAATCATATCTCAAAAAGCATATTTCACTGTCTTCACCAAAAGATCATAAATCAACTTGGAATATTTTCCATACTTCCCCATGAATGTCTCTCTCAACTCAAAAATAGGAATTCCAAGGGCTACAACATCATGGAGATTAAAAAAACTCATGTAATTATGTCAAATCTCTCTCTTTGATAGCCATTTGTTCAAGCTTAAAATCTCAAGTTCCTTTGGGGATTTTTTGGGACTCTTGTAATTTTATTGTTTTCTAAAATAGTCTTCATATCATACTATGTTTTTAGTCTCTACTCTCTCAAATCTAATTCTATTATTCTCTTCTAAACTATCTTTATGAAGGTTTCTATTGGCTATCATGGAAAACATATACTTGTAGATTGTCCTTCTATATGACTTCCATAGAATTGTGCTTTTGGTCTAATCACTTGTATCTCCATTGTAATTCTTTCTTTTCATGATTGTACCTTAATGACTCTGCCATAAAGTTTGTCTAGTCTACCATCATTTGGTACTCTTTTCATTTAGGTGCTTATTGTCCTCTTTACCTAGTACAAAACCCTTTGGAGTTATGCTAGTCCTTAGGTTTTATGTGCAAGTATTGTTCCTCCAAGTTGAGAAATGTACATGCACAATAAAGGAATATTCTTGTAGTACCCAAGCTTAAGACTTATTAGAAAAAAAAGATATTTTTGGGTAATGCATGGAAATAGGGGCCAAAAAGGGATCTTTAGTGCCTATTTTTTCTTGGAATGAGAAAAAATAATTTTGGATGAGAATTTAATGATAGTTATACTTAAAATTTGAAGATACAATAAAAAAAAGGGTCATAGTGCTTTGAATCTACTTTCTAAACTACTGTTTAGTTTTTTTGAAAATAGAGGAGATTAAGGGGTTAAAATAGGGGGTTCACACAAAGTGGTACTATTTTATCAAAAAACATAATATAGTGTCTGAACTGGACCCCCTAAAATTTTAAAAATTTTAAGTATTTCAAAAATTGCATATGTAAAAAATTAGCTAACACCATGTAGTTTATGCTTGATTTTTCTACTAATTTTTTAATGAATATATGATTTTTTACTAATTGTCAAAGTGGGCACATCTTGAAAAACAATGAATTGAACATGAGGAGCCATATTTTTTAAAAACACTAATTGAAAATATTTGTTTTGACTATGTATAGAATATACTCTAGTTTCTAAAAATATCATTTATTTCAAAATTTGACAAATGGGTAAAAAATGAAGCTAAAAATACCATAAGTAAGGTTTTGGAAAAAAATGGAGACACGCCCTTGAAAAGAAATTAAAGATCAAAACCTTAATATATTGGAATCGTTAAAAAAATTACATGGTTAGAAAGCCAAGAGAGCTTAATGTTACTATATTATTTTTAACTCAACATTGAAAGATATGCAAATTTGATGGATAACATGCTCGACGTTGTGTTATTTTTTTAGAATTTTCTAAAATTACATCTTTGATCATTGACATCTAAGTCCAACCCTTTGGGTTGAATACCCAAGAAAATCTAACCTTAAGGGTTGGAAATTCCCAAAGAAAGAAAAAACATGAGAACATTATAACACACTTGCATTATAACACAAGTTTGTTATAACACACTCACATTTCTCTAAATAAAAATGGATCCTTGTAGTCCCTCCCTTTATCTTAACAAAAACATGAATGCATTATAAGATACTCACATTCATGTGAAGAAAAACTCTCCCCTTTTCCCACACTACCTCTCTCTCTCTCCTCCCTCCCCTCTTTACTCTCTCTTTCACTCCCTCCCTCCTTCCCTCTCCAATTCTCTCTCCTCTACTTTCCTCACCTCTCTGTCCCTTTCTCCTCTCTCTCTTAGTTCCTATGTATACCTCCCTTCCTCCCACCCCCCTCTCTCTCCCTTGCTCCCTTGCTCCCTCTCTCTCTAGACCTATCTATCTCTTATTTCCTCTTTAGATCTCAATGTCTCTCTAGACATATCTCTCAACCTCTCCCTCCCTCCATCCTTCCCTCTCTACTTCACCCTATATATGTCTCCCTCCCTCTCTTCCTCTCCCCCCTCTCCCTCTCTTCTATCTATCTCACCTCTCTCTCTCACCTCTTTATCTCTCTCCCCTCTCTACTTCTCCCTCGCTCCCTCCTTCCCTCTTGACATCTCCCTCTCTCCCTACCTGTCTCTCTCTATCACACCTCTCTCTCTCCCCTCTCTACCTCTCTCTCTATCACGCCTCTCTCCCCCCTCTCTACTTCTCCCTCGCTCTTTCCCTCTCTACTTTTATCTATGTTGCCTATTCATCTCTCTTTAACTACCTCTCCCTCACCCTCTCTCTCTCACCTCTCTATCTCTCTCCCATCTCTACGTCTTCCTCACCCTCTCTCTCTTACCCCTCTATCTCTCTCCCGTCTCTACCTCTATGACGTCTCTCCCCCCTCTTCATCTCTTTCATCTATCTCTCTCCCCTCACTACCTCTCCCTCCCTCCCTCCCTCCTTCTCTACCTCTCCCTCTCTCCCTCTCTACCCCTCTCTTCTCTCTATCTCATCTCTTTATCTCTCTCCCCTCAATATTTTTTATTTAATTTTAACTCTAGTCCTAACTCTATCTTAACCTTGACCTTAATTCCACTACTTTCTCTAATCCTAATTCTAACCCTAACTTTAGTCATAACCATAATTGTAACCCAATTTTTAATTCTAACCTTAACTATAACTTTGATTGTAGCCCTAACCATAGTTCTAATTCTAATCACAATTCTATTTGTAACCTTAACCCTATTGTATTGTAAGTTCATAACTATAAATCTAATCCTAACCTTAATTGTAAGACTAACACTAGATCTTATCTTAACTATAATTTTAATCCAAATATTAACTATAATACTAACCTTAACCATAATTATAATTCTAAACCTAACCTTAAACTTAACTCTAAGTTAATCCTAACATTAAAATAATTTATAAAATGTAATAAAAAAAAAAGTATTGTTTACTCTTTTAACTCTAACTCTTATTCAAACCATAATTTGAAATCTAATCCTATCTCTAACCTTTATTCTATCCTCTCTAACCCTAACACAGCGAGTACAAATAAGACCAAATGGAAAGGGAATACTTATCCTCCACACAAGAGTTTATCCGATTTGGTGGCCTTCAAGGCAGCTAAATACCATCTTCAACGCTAGTATTTTAAGTTTATCTCCACTATCAATGGGAGAATGCAGAGTGGTCGATACAACTGCCCAGCCTGTGCATAAAATTGTAATGTTTATTATTTTACTATGCATGCTAATTGCCCCCATTAGAGGAGATCGAGAGACCAGACTTGTATCCTTCGGATGCAGCACCAGCCCCTACAACGACGTTACAGTCTTTGAGAAAAATTTAAATGCGGCTCTGGCAGCCGTGCTGGAAAATGTCGTTCCATCTGGATTTGCTACAAAAGATGTGGTGGTAGGAACAGATCTGGCAGATTCAGTATATGCACTGGCGCAGTGTACAAAGGATATGTCCTCTGCTGATTGCGTTAACTGCATAAAGGTAGCAGATAAACAAGTTCGCAACTGTTTCAATGTTACTCTTTGCGGCGGCAGGGCAACCTACGACGGCTGTTTTCTGCGTTACGAGAACTCTAATTTTTACAGCCTCTACACCGATTTTGGAAACAAACAGGTGTGCGGTGATGCCAACGCGCCCACCTCCGATTTGTTTTCCGCAACTGCTCGAAGTTTGATAAGCGATCTTTACACTGCAACACCGCAAATAAATGGTTATTTTGCTGCGCAGACGAGACAAGGGCCGTCTAATACGACAATTTATGGACTTGCCTCCTGTGTGCGTTCTCTTCAAAGGGATTACTGCAAAAATTGCTTGAGTATTGCTCAGACCAACATAAATAAGTGTTTTCCACGCTCCGAGGGACGGGCTGTAGACGCCGGCTGCTATTTGCGATATGATTCCAAATCCTTTTTCCCAAGCAATGCTACGATCGAGTTGGCAACTTTCTTACCAACACCAGGTTACAATTTAATTATATTCAATTGAAGAGCTCGCAATTTTTTTAACGCTTTTGACAATTTTCCTTTCAATTTACAATTTCAGAAATGTAATTTACCTTCTGTCGATCAGCTGAATCGCTTTTGTTTAAAATTTATGTCAGACAATTACTTCTATTTACAATCATTTATTCACAGTTGAGGTATTTTCCTTTTTCTTTTCAGGGAAGAAGGCGAGTTCTACAAAGCTGATAATAATTGGTGTTGCGGGAGGGGTATTCCTACTTGGCTTTATAACTTGTCTCCTTGTCTTCGGGAAGCAGATAATGCGGCCAAGCCAGAAAAAAGGTAAATTCTTAAAGGTTAAATTTAATATATTATAGGTAAGAAAGCAAAAGTCCTTCAAGTCAATAAGATCTTAATTAATACTAATAAAAAACAAATCCATGTAATAGTGGATATTGAAGGAGCAACGGAACTGCGTGGCCCAGAACTTTTTGAGTTCAAGATACTGAAAAAGGCAACTAACAATTTTGATCAAGCAAATAAGCTTGGACAAGGAGGGTTTGGTGAAGTATTTAAGGTAAATTATTGTTTATTTGCTGCTCATATTAGGCTTGTGTGTTAATCTATTCAATTTATGAATTATCTGATATTTGCAGGGTACTTTGAACAATGGTAAAGTTGTGGCAGTAAAGAAGCTGACATTAGATCATTCTGCTCATGCAATTTCTGAATTCGAAAGTGAAGTGAAACTCATTTCTAATGTTCATCATAGAAATCTTGTGCGTTTACTTGGATGTTGCAGACAAGGCCAAGAAAGACTCCTGATTTATGAGTACATGTCCAATAGCAGCCTCGACAAAATATTATTTGGTTTGCTATTCCTTAACTTTGCTCTTGGTTCTTTCATTTGTTACAACAAACATGATAGGTTCTGAAACTCTATTGAATTTTCCTACATGCAGGAAAACATAAAAAACCTTTGAGTTGGAAGGAAAGGTTCAACATTATCCTTGGCACTGCTCGTGGTCTAGCCTATCTCCATGAGGAATTCCATGTCTGTATCATCCATCGTGATATTAAATCAAGCAATATATTACTCGACAACAACTTTCAGGCAAAAATAGCAGATTTTGGGCTAGCAAGACTTCTTCCAAATGATAAAACTCATGTTAGCACAAGATTTGCAGGAACCATGTGAGGAAACTCCTACTTTATCTATTGCTTTTTTATTTCAAAGTTTTCAATAGAGATAGTAACACCGTCTTTTTGGATTTTGCAGAGGATACACGGCTCCTGAATATGCTAACTGTGGGAAATTAACAGAGAAAGCTGACACTTATAGCTTTGGTGTGGTGGTTCTTGAAATTGTTAGTGGCAGAAAAAGCATTGACTTGAAGCAACCACCTCATATGCAATATCTGCTTCAATGGGTATGTTAAAATTCTATTAACATTCTTTTAATTCTTTTATTCCATCATTCTCTCCCTTAAAATTTTTTATCTTCTCAAAAAAATTATGGCAGGTTTGGTGCCTATATGAAGATAACAAGATTTTAGAGGTGGTGGAAAGTGAAAAGGAGATGGAAGGGTATAGTGAAGAAGAGGTGGTGAGGGTGTTAAACCTTGCACTTTTATGCATACAAGCTTCTGCCAATCATAGGCCATCAATGTCTGAAGTCTTGACAATACTGCAAAGAAAAGATGAAGTTGCTTTTCAGAAACCTCTACAACCAGCATTTGTAGACAAGGGGTACAAAGTACGTGTAGAAGGTTCCATTTCTAGCATGTCTTCATCTAAATCAAATGCTACGATTACAAAATCCCTTAATGGCCGTTAGTAGTGGTTATTTCTCTTGATAATAGACACATGAAGAGTAGTAAAGAATGATGGATTGTTAAGTTCTAACTGATTATATTGTTTGTTCCTATTTTCAAATAGGATTTAAATATTACAATATATCTTTTTCCTTTCTATCTTTAAACATAATGAAGAAAAATTTCAAAAGAGATGTGTATCTCACTCGAATTTGTGAATTTAAATATTGGATGAATTGTGTATACTTTGTATATTTTATAGTGGATGGATGACCTTATTTAATCTATTTCAAATATGAAGGATATAATTTTGTTATCATAGCATATAGATGTTATCTTACAATTTGATGTGAAAGATCTTTGTGTTGCAAATTTATTTTGGGTATATATAAATTATAATTAATTGTGCAAATAGAATTTTTTGGTTGCATAAAAAGAGATGTGTTGAGCTGATTTCATAGAGATTTAGGTTGCAAGATAGTAAGCCTATGGAAACTCCATTTGTTGTTAATTAAAACTTGTCTATAAGAAAATGTCTTCAAATAGAAAGTAAATTTGAGAAAATGTGTGAGATTGCTTATGTTAGAATAGTTGGCATACTAATGTCTACAATTTTTGGAACTATACTTGACATTGCACATGAAGTCATAGTTGTGAGTACAAATATGTCCAAACAAGATAAATAATATTAGAATAATGTGAATAAGGTTATTAAAAACCTATATGGCACATTAGCTTATGCAATTTATTATGAAGGAAGAGATGATGAAAATACAACTTTATTTATTCATAAAAAAATATGGATTCTAATTAGGTTGAAGATTACTAGTAGATATGTCAATTCAATATTTTTGTAATACTAGTAAATTGGATGTGAAGGAAGATAGGAAAGATAGGTAATGGTCACATTATATAAAAAATATGCTAAGTACATAGTAGCTACTCATGCATGTTAGGAAGTAGTGTGGGTACACATGTTACATGCTTTATTATGTCTTGAAACGAAAAATTATATGCATTGAAAATGATAGTAAGAGTGCAATATATTTGGCTAAGAATCCTATTTATCATGCTCGATCAAAGAATATTAGAGTACAATATATTTTTTCAAGAGAAATACTTGAAGGAAAATGGGTACTATTGGAAAAGATTGATACATAGAAGAAAGTTGTTGATTCATTAACAAAACTATGAGTATTTCAAGAAGTTTTCTTGGCCTATAAAATATTAATGGGCACAATTGCTCTAAACAATTGATAGTTTAGAATTATAGGTCCCTATATAAAGTATTAAACAAGTGGGAGAATATTAGTAAAGTTTTTTATACTTTACATGTTTGATAGTCATGGGGAAACCTCATCATATTTTGCATACTTTGTATGTTGTATAATTTTTTACTTTTTCTTCATTCTACTTTGAATATTTTTTTATGTTTTCTTATGTTTATCTTTTGCATGATTCATGTTATGTATAAAACTAATTTTGATGTGTTTAGAAATATTCATATGAGACTAAGGGTGAAGTATGAGATTCATTATTGAAAATTTAAACTATTCAACTATAGTTGTTCATGTTATGTACAAAAAATAAGTAAAATGTTAATGTTTAAATAAAATATTCTTCCTTCTCTGTGTTAAAAGTAAAATTATTGCATTAATAAAAATAAATAAATATTAATTATTTTCAACAACAAATTATAACATTCTAAAAATTTCATTTTGTTTAAATATATTGTCTTATTATTTAAGTTTCACGGGTCTATTGATAGCTTGAATTTTACTTATTTTTATTGGAGAGCTATCTACCATGTGTGTACCATGTTGTTTTATAAATAATTTGCTGTTATCATTTTTATTTATTTTTTACTCTCCATGATATGAGAGCTGTGTTAATAGAGCTAGACCAAATAAGGATAGGAGCCCCAAACTCTCTAGTAACAAATAGATGATCCTAAATTTCATTCTTAATTTATCCAAAAAAAAATTTAATCAATTTCCCCATAATCATCATCACTTTCTAACCTGATTAATTTTTTTTTATAATAACCTCATAACATTTTTAAAGAGAATTACAACCTTAAGGTAAACAGAGATGCTTATTGGTTGTGAATCAACCAATTGCCTCCACAAACCCAAATTGAAATCCCCAGAATGTTGAGTGTAGTGGGAGACAACAATAATACGATGGAGAGCATTGTGCGGTTGAGAGAAAACCTTCATCTCATAGAAATTAGAGACATACTGACTGTGCCTCATGGAAAAACGAGCCTCATGGTCAGCCTACATAGTGACCATGACCGATGAATTAGTCTGTCGTAGTGGCCTACATACTAAATGCATACATACTGACAATGACTATTGACTCTGTGAATGCCTCCCTTGTTGACTACTAAATGCATCCCTGCCTGTATACGTGGACATTAAATCTCCCACTAACCATGCTTTTCATGATGAAACGTTATTTCTTCAACTGAGGGTTCCGTGTAGGACTAATTTTCTTGTTAAAAGACGGTTTTACTTGTTGGCTACGCTCAGGACGAGATTGTCTTGTTGGTTTTGGAGGACTTGGATGGAGTTAAGCTGTATGCATGAAACATTATCTTCTTCAACTGATGGTTCCGTGCAGGCCTAATTTTCTTTGTTAAAAGACTGATTGGCTACGCTCGGGACAAGATTGACTTGACTCGTCTGACTAACTACTCTCCGTGTGTTATCCACATCTTCTTCCACCACACATTCAACTGATGTTTTACCTTGTAGATAGCCCATCCATTAGACAACCAGAAAAAGCTTCAGAAAATTTGTTTGCTTCGTTGGATAGATTCTAGAACTCAAAGACTTTTTGAATTGATGGATTATACCATCATTGAAAAGAGTTAAATTCTTCTTCAACTGATGTTTCCGTGTAGGGCTAATTTTCTTTGTTAAAAAGACTGATTTGAAATCTTGGCTACCGTCGCGACAAGATTGTGTGGGGTTGGCATTTATTGACTTCAATTGACTTGACTTGACGAATGAGAGACGTGCCCTTCAAATACTCTTTCGTGTGTTATACGTGAGCAATAAATTACAAATTACTTCAGTCGCCTCCCACACGGAATAAGTGAAGTCAAGTATCTTAGTCGCGACAGGATAGAAATGACAAATGAGAGTTGTGCCCTTCATCCATGGGAATTGTCTATGCAGCATACAAATCGGTCAAATGACCGTTTTGCATGTTCAGTAGAAATTGTTTATCCATGGAGATTCCTGATTTGGACAATAATTCAAACTCTTTCGTGTGTTATACTTGAGCAATGTAATTATAGAGCAAACAAATAAATTTCAAATTAATTCTATCGTCCCCCACACGAAGCAGGAAAAAGCTAAAGTGTAGACAAAATGCACCTATGTATGTAACACTATATCATACCCCCCATCCCCCATCCAATGCATTGGAAAAAACACATCGACGGAAAGACTTGACAGATGATAAGGCACATGTCATCACGTGTCTGTTGTCGTAAAAGGACGCGCGGCCGACAAGAAAGTCAAAAAGTAATAGACAAAACGCCCTAAACGTTGCCATTTTCCACATTTCATTTTGCAATTTTTTTGGGGAGGGACACACAGGGGATGGAGTGGAGTTGCAAGTGTTCGTCTTTGGAGGCTGAACAAGAGATTATGTATGTTTTTATGCATATTTTTATGCACATATGTGCATTTTGTCTACACTTTAGCCATGTCCATGCACCCAAATGCTACCATTTGCCACATTTCATTTTGCAATTTGTTGGGGAGTGCGGGTGACGGAATGGAGTTGCAGGCGTTCACGTTTGGATGCCGAATGAGAGCTGAGGATCTACACTACTAAACGCATTTGATAGGCATGATGGCTAGCTAGTAAGTATGTATATTTGCCATATCTATATGTCATTTTTCCATTTTGCGTAGGGAGTGTGAAGCATTGAACGACTGTTAAATGGGCTTTTTGTGAAGCATTGAATGCCTATTCATTAAAGAAAATGGGATTTTATTGATGGAAAAATAAAATGTTTTGTTTACGTGTAGGGTTTTCATTTCAAATGCATAATTGCTTATGTTTTTCTGTGTTGAGGGTTTTCAAATTTCACTGTGAAGAATTGAACGACTATTCGTTGGGAAGATAAGTTTTCATTAACAGGGAAATAAAGGGGTTTTCATTTGAAATGCAAAGGTTTTTTGTGTGTTTTTGTGGGTTTTTGTGTTGGCTTAAATTAAAATTTTCCTTTTGAATATTCTGAGTGTGAAGATTTGAATGGTCATTCATTGCAAAGATGGGTTTTCATTGATAGAAAAATAAAGGTTGTTCCTTGTGAAAACAGGTTTTCATTTGAAACGCAATGTGGGTTATCTATTGACAGTTTTTCAAAATCATAATTTGGAATGGACGAAAAGCCTAAAACCCTACACACAAACAAAACCTTTTATTTTCCCATTGACATTCTCATTATGAAAATTGTAGTGTCTAAATGGTTTTGAAACATTAGGTGGGTTGTGGGTTTTGTAAAACATAGTGTTTTGCATCCTACAATTTTACACAATAGTATGTATGTATTGAAAAGCTTTGTGTTATTTAGACCATAGGAATGCACAGTGACAGACATCATTTTGTAAACACCCAATAAGGTATTTGGCTTCAATGTGTAGAGGGTTTTACAACATTGTGTGGGTTGGAGGTTTCATAAATCATGTTGTCACCTCACCTCTAACTGTGTTTTCCAACCTGCAATTCTACTCTGCATGTATATTGGGATCATATTAAGAAATATAATGTACATTTGGATAAATGCAAAATAACATTTCTCTTTTTTCATCTGAATGGAACAAATAAAATGCTCACATTATTTGTAGTGTTGGAAAACACACTATCCCATGTTAGTTAGTTAGTTTTGAAAAGTTTTGTTGCATTACGACCAAGAATGCAATGAAGTCCACTTTCAATTTTTTGAACAACTCTTTGCTACAATCAAAATGGCATTTCACTTTCTTCATCTAATTAGAACAAATAAAATGATCGCATTATTTGTAGTGTTGGAAAACACACTGTCTCCTCTTAGTTGTTCCCTCAAATACTAGTACATTATATGAATCGACCTTTAATATTGGTATATTATACATGAGTCACACTTTAATACTAGTATAGTATACTGTTAGGGGAAAAGCTAAAGTGTAGACAAAACACACCTATGTATGTAACGTTATATCATAACCCCCATACCCCATCCCATGCATTAGACAAAACACACTGATAGAAAGACTTAACGAATGGTTAGCCATGTTTCATCATGTGTCCATTGCTAGAAAAGGACACACGGTTGATAGGAAAGTCAAAAATCAATAGATAAAATGCCCTAAACATCGCCATTTTCTACATTTAGTTTGTTGCGGAGCACAGGCAATGGAATGGAGTTGCAGGCATTCACATAAAGTAATAGACAAAAAATGTACCTACACATCCCTCAACTATTGGTGCCTAAATGGTTTTGAAACATTAGGTGGATTGCAAGTTTTGTAAAAAATAGTATTTTGCATCCTATAATTTTACAAAACAATATGTATGTATTGAAAAGCTTTGTGTTATTTAGCCTATAGGAGTATGGTGATAAGCACCATTTTGTAAACACCCAATAAGGTATTTTGCTTCAGTGTGTTGAGAGTTTTACAACATTTTGTGGGTTGGAGGTTTCGTAAATCATGTTGTCACCTCACCTCGCACTGTGTTTTCTAACTTGCAATCATTGTGTGCATGTATACTTGGATCATATTAATAAATTGAAACACAATTTTTACTCTATGTAAGACTTGTTATAAGGTGACTTTCATTACATTTGTACTGTATAAATTGCATTCATACCATTTTGTAAAGTTCTAGGTTGCAAAACACTAGTTTATCGAATTTTGCAACCCACATAATGTTTTAAAACCCTTTAGCAGTAACAAATCAACCAATTACAAACCCCTCGTGGGTCAATTCCACTGGTTTGTCATCTCCCCCACCTACAACTCGACCCCCTGCTCTCCAACGTTTCTCTTTCAACCTACAGAATGAAAAATCACACAACACAGAGTGTTTTCCAATAACAATACTTTGAACAATTAGTAGGGAGAAGTTAATCTCCCAACAAAATGAACCTATGTATAGACATTATAACACAACACCCCATCCCCAATCGCACTCTCTCGACAAAACGTACCAACGGAAATACTTTATAGACCAAGTTGACAGACATTCATATTGTTTTCCAATATTCCATGTTGGAAAACCGTACATGTTAAGAAGCAAGCCACCCACCATGAGACAACCCTTTACATTTAAACAAGGGGATTCAAATAGCTAAAAACCCACATTATGTTTTCCAGATTACAATTATTTTAATCATGTTTTTTTTCAATCATGCAAAATTTAAATGCAATTTTTACTCAAATTAAAAGTGCTTATAAATTTTGAAGGGGCCTTTCGATACATTCACATTGTCTAAATTATAAAAGCTTTTCAAGACATTCATTTTGTTTTGTAAAAATTCATTTTGGAAAACCCTAGGTGTTAAGAAACAAACAATCCATATAGTATTGTAAAACCCTCTGCAACCTAATTGCTTAGTACCCCTCACCTCAATTTTTTCCATTTTCTCCTCCAGCTCCTATATGTGTACTCCAACCATCAGCTTTCAATGTGTAGACATGAAACATAGAGTGTTTTCCCCCTTCTTTCTCCAAATTGAAAATGCACATGTCAGTCTACCTTGCATTCTTGCAACAAATAAAACTTTGAAAATGAAAACTCACTCACATTTTTTTGTACTTTCTAAATTGCATTCATACTATTTTGTAAAATTCCAAGTTGCGAAACACTGGTTTTTCAAAATCTACAACCCACATAATGTTTTAAAACCCTTTACAAGTAACAAACCAATTGGTTACTCACCCCTCACCTCAATTTGATATGTTTTGTGATTGCCTTGAGATCCTTTTGTGAATTAGATAGTAAAAATGTAATGAGATTGGAAAACACTAAGTTTTAAGAAATCTACAACCCACATAGTTTTGTAAAACCCTGTAGATGTAACAACCCAATTAGTAAATCGAGAAAACTGAGCTGACGCACCTATCTACATACAATCGGTTAGAAACTCCTCACCTCGACTTATTTGGTCATCTCTCTTTCCTGTAATGCCCCCTTGTTCTCCAATGTTTCACTTTCAACCTATAGAATGAGAAAACCCAGAACACAGAGTATTTTCCAAGAACAATACTTGTTATGATGTAAAATACATGTCTTAATCACATCAACACCCTTCCTGCCCATAGTGAATGGATAGCTTCTCGCACAAGGGAAAAACCACTGATGTAATTTGATGCAAAGGGATGCCTCCTCGCTTTCCTCATCATGATGTTTCCTCTCTATGAGTTTCATCACTTTTATCATCCATCTTGGTAGGCCTTGCACTATGCTATCTCATCATGTTATGTATGTTTCTATGTATGTTGTTATGTATGTCTTTATGTGTTTTTGTATGTACATAGGTTCATTTTTTTAGGAGATTAGTTGTGTTCGTAGAGGGTTTTACAACATTGTGTGGGTTGTACGTTTCAAAAATCATGCACTCACCTCCCACAATGTTTAGCAACTTGCAATCATTCAGAGTTTTAATGGTTGTTGGAAAAAAGTGGGTGTTTATAAAACGATGCCTTTCATTGCATTCCTACCACCTAATTAAAAAAAATATTTTCAAGACATTCCTACCTATGCTATCCATCACGTAACTTTGAATGTACAAAATAAAATAAATGGAAAGCCACATTGTGCTTTCCAACCTACAAATTATATTTTGCATTTATTTTTAAATCATATGAGGAAATTAAATTGCATTTTTTTTGTGTAAGAGTTGCTATCAAGTTTGAAGGTGAATGAACTTTAGTACATTCTTACTGTCTACAAACATTAAGGTTTTCATTAAAAGCATGTTCTCTGTTTATAATTGCATGTTGGAAAACAATATGTTTTATGAAACTTGCAACCCAAATATTGTTCTCAACTTTGAGAGTGTCTTTCTGATTAGAGAATGCAAATGTTTTGTTTTTAATAAGTTTTTTACAAAATTTGTCTACCTTTTCACATAGGACTCTCATGTCTCCATCCAATTGATTCTATTTTCTGCATTGACATCCTTTTTTTCCTTCTTTTCATGTAATGTATGTTTTTGTGTATGTTTTTATGCATTTTTGTATGTACATAGGTGTGTTTTTTCAACAGATTAGCTACTATGTTTTGGTCAATCAAGGTGATCAACAAGGATTTTTTTGACTTGTTAACCTTTATTCTTGCAATAATCAATATATTTTAGTCATCTACACAAGTAATGGTTTAGTTAAATACAATATCATTGAACAATGGTTACAATACTAATATGTCAATTGGATGTTCATTGAGAGACACAAGATATAAATAGAAGTATGATAGCAGTATGTGGTATCCTTCTTGTCTGTCTTCTATGCCCTTATTGATTATTCCAAGTTATGGCCTCTTTCATATGTCAGTAGAGATGACTTTGTTATATATCCAAAGGAACATTCAGTGCTTCAGAGTTCCTACAAAATGGTAGAATGCCAATATATATTACTAGTGCTAGCGATAGGTTAAATTGGAAATTAAATTCCCATTGTATAGTTTAATATGTTTTTTTATTGTCTTTACAAGTTGGCATTTTGCACTCACCACAACATATAATCCTATATTGGTGAAATTTGGAATAAAACGAAATTCATTGTAGTACCAAATTTCTTTAAGTTTCCAATTTAATCTATGGCTAACACTTCTCTTCTTTCAAGGTGATTGATATATTTGAGGAAACAAAATTGAATAAAATAAGCGCAGGTAGATTGAGAAGGACACTTTACGAGACATGAAGCATCTTCACTAAATATAGGTGATTCTAGTTGTCATAGATGAATTTCAAGTCTATTGGTTAGTTAAATTTCCAAAATTTATTTTACATTAAGAAGTTATGATTTATTTGTAGATGAGATGCTTACTATGGTGAATGCAAAGAATTTCCAATTTAATTTACAAAATAAATAAATGTTACATTATTGTGTGCCTATTATATCCCAAAATTTTACATGAAGGATATTTCCTCCTTGAAGTGTGAGCATTACATGGAAAATGCTCAAAAAAATAGTGAACAATGATACTACATCCTTTTAATTATCCCTTTAAACAAAAACACATAAAAAACTCTACATTTAAAATGAAAACTCATCAATGAAAACCCATTCTCTTAATGAACATGGTAGATATAGATTTGTGGAAAATATACCTACCTGCTAGCTAGTTACTACACCCATCGAATGTGTTTAAGTAGTTTAGAAAATTGAATCTCATTCATCAGGATCCAAACGCAATAGACAAAACTTCATTTTGCCTGCACTCCCTAGCAAATTGCAAAATGAAAATGTGGAAAATGGTGATGTTTAGGTATATTTTGTCTATTGCTTTTTTATTTCCCACCAGCCATTCAGTCCTTTTGTAGTGATGGGACATTTGAAAACACACACCGAACCGTCCATCAAGTCTTTTCATCTGTGTGTTTTGTCCAACACGTGGGATGGTGGATGGGAGTTATTATATAATGTTACATACATAGGTGAGTTTTGTCTCCACTTTAGCTTCTCCCCTAACAGTACTATCAAGTCAATTTTCTCGTTGCTTTGAATGACACTAGTGTTCTTTTCCTTGCACAAGAAGCTATCCTTTCAACATGGGTGGGAAGGGGAGTTGACATGATTAAGACATGCATTTTAATATGTAAGAAGTAATGTTATTAGAAAACACTCCATGTTGTGGGTTTTCTCATTTTGTAGGTTGAAAGCAAAAAGGTTGGAGAGCGGGTAGGGGAGATGAAAAAAAAATGGAATTGAGGTGAGGGGTTTATAACCAATTGGGTTGTCACTTGTAAAAGGTTTTTTTGAAACATTTTGTGGATTGTATATTTCAAAAAACCAATCTTTTACAACTTAGAATTTTACACAACAGTATGAATTTCTTGAAAATATTTTATTTTTTAGATGGTAGGAATGCAATGAAAGACACCATTTTTAAAACACCCAATGTTTTCCAACAACCATTAACACTCTATATGATTGTAGGTTGGAAAACACAGTGGGATGTGAGTGCATGATTTATGAAACCTTCAACCCACACAATGTGGTAAAACCCTGTATAGATGTAGCTAATCTTTAGAATAAATGTGCACCTATGTAGATATGAAGAATGCATAAAAAAAAATACATGACAACATACATAGAAATATACATAACATGAAGAGTCAGCATAGTGCATTGATCACCAAGATGGATGATAAAAGTGATGAGACTGGCAGACGAGAGGAAAAGTCACAGTGAGGAAAGCGAGGAAGTGTCAACTCCAGTGGTGTGTTTTGTTGGAGATTAGTTGTGTCCATAGAGGGGATGACATAGTGTGGGGCCTATTAAGATGGATGATAAAAGTGACGAAACCAATGCTTTGCATTATGTGGGTCTTAAAACATTATGTGGGTTACATATTTTGTAAAACTAGTGCTTTGCAACCAGGAATTTTACAAAATAGTATGAATTCCTTAAAAAGATTTTGTTTTAATTAGATAGTAGGAATGTAATGAAAGAAACATTTTTATAAGCACCCAGTGTTTTCCAACAAACATTAACAATCTATATGATTGTAGGTTGGAAAATCACAACAGGAGGTGACTGCATGATTTTTCAAAACCTCCAACCCGCACAATGTTGTAAAACCCTCTACACACCGAAGCCAATTGAAATCCCTTAATTTTCTCGTCGCTTTGAATTACGCTAACACTTTTATCCCTACATGAGAAGCTATCCATGCATCACATGTGGGAAGGTTTTCATGACTAAGACATGTGTTTTAAATTGTAACAAGTATTGTTATCGGAAAAAACCTTAAGTTGTGAGTTCTTTTATTCTGCATGTTGAAGTTGAAGGTTTGAGAGCATGGGGTGGAGTTGTAGGTTGGGGATATATAAAACTATCCAAATTCACTTGAGGGGTGAGTAACCAATTGGGTTGTCACTTGTAAAGGGTTTCAAATTAGTATTTGGGTTGTAGGTTTCATAACACCCAATGTTTTTAAACCTATAATTACACATAGACAGTATGAATGTAATAAAAACATTTTGGTTACTTACACAGTGAGAACCCAATTGGTTGGTGACACCTCAGTTGATTTTGGATACTTTTATGTATCCCCCACCAATAATTATATTGAAAGTATGAATGTATTCAAAAGTTTATTTTATTTAGACAGAACGAATGTAATGAAAGACACCTTCAAAATTTATCATGTGTTAGGTAGACTAAAAATTGTGAAATTCCTCATATGATTGAAAAAATGTATGCTTGCTTATAGTAGATGGTGCAAAAAGATTTGAACCTTTAATTGTCTATAACACTCACAATTTTTTTACATATTACAACCAACCATGGATACATCATTTGGCTATGTTTTTATAAGGTGCATTCTATTTATGTTAATATGAAATATACCAATAGGCAATGCCACCTTAATTCTTATTGTTTATGGTAGCTTGCTTATAAGTGAAATAAAAAGGTTGACATTTAAATCGTTTGAGCTCGACTATTTTTCTCATCATGGATACTTTCAAATGAAAAAACATATTAAATGCTATTTATAACAGTAAAAATGGCATTTCACTATCTTCATCTGATTGTAACAAAAAAATACTCATATTATTTGTAGTGTTGGAAGTTTTTTGTTTCCTAAGCAATAAGAATGTAAGGAACTCCACCTTAAAATCTTGTTTCTTATGACAAAAAATATATGCAAGTTCTTACAACCGACGGTGTAATAAATTTTGGAACTTTAACTATCCCATAACACTTGCAACTTTTTTACATATTACAACCAACCATGGATGCATACTTTCAAAGGGAAAGTGGAAGAAAGTTGGAGAAAGGGTACCTAATTTTGAAATATGCTTTTTAACGTGTATTTTGATATTTTGAATGAATTGGTTGCATGTATTTGAATTTTATGTGACATTTACATTCCTACCATTACAAGGAAAGGATGGACAAGGAAGTGGTGAGCGTGACCAAGTTAGTGTCCATTTGGTACAAGAAAATGTGCCTCGATAAGGCAGTAAGAAGAAAGAGTGTCTGGGGAGGAGATTGTTTTCCTTGGCACAAATTTTGAGAAATAGGAAACTTTTTTTCTTGCTACATTGATTTGATAGGATGAAGGGTTTCTAATTTCTCAATTTCTAGCAAGGAAGCGAAAAAAATCGGGCCTTGACCTTATTGGTGAAATTTCTTGGATAGAGTTTTCAATATCTTGAATACTTTTATGTGTCGTTGCAATCTCTTTTTGCTTAGCTTTTAGAGTGTCTTTGTGATTTCATTTAGAAAATTTCATTTATGTTACAAATATGTTGATTTTGACAATATATTGGAAAACACACTGTACCTAGTTCCTTAAGAGGAAGAAAGTGGAAGAAAGGGTAATTTTGAAATTTGATTTTGAATGTGTATTTTGATATTTTGAATGAATTGGTTGCATGTATTTGAATTTGATTTGATGTTTACATTCTTTCCACTACAGGGCAAGGATGGACAAGGAAGTGGTGGAAATGAGCAAGTTAGTGTCCATTTGGGACAAGAAAATGTGTCTCGATAGGGTAGCAAAGAAGAAAGGGTGCTTAGGGAGGAAAATTTATGCCCAGGAAAATGATCTCCTCCCCAGTAACTCTTTCTTATTTGTTTCCCTATGAAGGCACATTTTCCTGTCCCAAATGGGCAGAAATTTTGAGAAATAGGAAACTCATTATCCTGCTACATTGATGTAATAGGACGTCGGGATTCCAATTTCTCAATTTTTGGCAAGGAAGTGGAAAAATCCAGCCTTGTTGGTGACGTTTCTTAGGTAGAGTTTTCAATATCTTGAATACTTTTATGTGTCATTGCAGTCACTCTTTGCTCATCTTTTAGAGTGTCTTTATGATTTCATTTAGAAAATTTCATTTCTATTATGAATATGTTGATTTTGACAGTACATATTGGAAAACACACTATCCCTACTTCCTTTAGAGGAAGAAAGTGGAAGAAAGGGTAATTTTGAAATTTTCTTTTGAATGTTTATTTTTCATATTTTGAATGAATTGGTTGCATGCATTTCAATTTTATGTGACATTAACATTCTTGACGTTATAGGGAAAGGATGAACAAGGAAGTGGCAGGTGTGAGTAGGCTAGCCAATAAGACCATGGCCTAATTTTATCGATTCTTGACACTAGCCTACTCAAATTCCTTCAATTTCTAGCAAAGAAGCAATAAATTTGGGCCTTTTCCTTATTGGCAACATTTCTCGATCCATCTGATTTTTCCTTTTCCTTCTAATCTATTTCCAATTATATTTCTCCTCCACAAGTACATATAAATGATTTCATTCAATATATATAAATGTGTTACAAAATTTGCTTGCATTTTTAGATAAGACTTTCATCTCTCCCCCCAACTAATTCTCTTTCTCTTCACTTAAATCTAATGTTTCCTTTTCCTTATACCGATACATTAATTGTTGAATGTAGTCATTTATATTGATGGGTTTATTACAGGTTGAATTTGTTAAAAGTGCAATGGTTGGAATAGAGGCTTCCTTGAACCCTCTTGTTACACGTACAACAATGAGGACCCATGCAAGTTGAATCACCCCACCGTCAATGCCAAGGACCCAAAGAAGCCTATAAGATTTTATATGAGTGTCTCCTTGTTTGCACATAAAACGAAATGTAGGAGAGGATAAGAGAGGCAAAGAATACTCATTTTGCATTCGGTCTTTGATCATGTAATTATTCAACAATTATGGTGTGAAATTACATTATTTTGGTATGTTTGAAGAGTATGGTCTTCTACCAATAGTGGCATGGTATGATTGTTAAGTTGTATTGTTAATATTTCCATCAAGGCTCAAATCCTTTTGGCATGTAGTTTTTGACAATTTATATTGGGGATGAGGTCCCCCATTTGTGACCTCACTAGTTCATAGCTTCGGTGAAAAGTGTTTACCCCTCTTAATTAAAAAAATATAAGACTATGTTCTTGCAGATTTCATGAAACCTTTTGTTGGCATGGAAAATTTCATTATAAGCAATGTCAAATTCCATTAAATAATGGTTTGAAATGCCACCTCAAGTCTTATTAGTTATGTCTTGAACTTACTTACAAATGTAAGCACATGCAATGAGCACTTTTTATTCTAGAGTTTGTAACAAAAACTGTATTGAATTTCAACTTCATATTTTATAAGAAACCCTTATTTTCAAAAAACATTCCATTTCAATATCATTATATGTTTGGAAGAGAAAATGCACAAAAAATTTACAAGATGGAAAACACATATGGTTGTGACTCACTTCTCAATTCTTGTTCAATGAGAACTTTATGTTATGCAGACTATAACAAAACAATGCATTGATGTTCAACTTCATATTTTATAACAACCCTTACTTCAAGAAAACATTCCATTTGAATATCGTGATACATTTGGAAAAAAAATTCACAAAAAATTTGTGGGATGGAAAACACATAGGTTGTGACCCACTTCTCAAGTCTTGTTCAATGAGCATTTTATGTTATTCAGACTGTAACAAAACAATGTATTGAAGTTCAACTTCATATTTTATAACAACCCTTACTTTTAGCAAACATTCCATTTGAACATCACCATACATTTGGAACAAAAATGCACAAAAAAGTTGTAGGATGGAAAACACATAGGGTTGTGACTCACTTCTCAATTCTTGTTTAATGAGCACTTTCTGTTATGTAGGTCCTATAACAAAACAATATATTGAAGTTCACATTCATATTTTATAACAACCCTTACTTTCAGCAAACATTCCATTTCAATATCGTCATACGTTTGGAACAAAAAATGCACAAAAATGTTGTAGGATGGAAACAACAGGGTTATGAATCACTTCTCAATTTTTTTTCAATGAGCACTTTCTATTATGCAGACTAGAACAAAACAACATGTCCTAAATTTCACTTCCATATTTATAACCCTTAATTTTAGCAAACATTCCATTTCAATATCATCATACATTTGGAACAAAAAATGCACAAAATAGTTGCAGGATGGAAAACACATAGGGTTGTGACTCAATTCTCAATTCGTGTTCAATGAGCACTTTTTGTTATGTAGACTGTAATAAAACAATATATTGAAGTTCACCTTCATATTTTATAACAACCCTTACTTTCAACAAACATTCCAGTTCAATATTGTCATATGCTTGGAACAAAAAATGCAAAAACAAATTGCAAGATGGAAAACACAGAGGTTTGTGACTCACTTCTCGATTCTTGTTCAATGAGAACTTTTTGTTATGAAAAATGTAACAAAATAGTGTACATTGAATTTCAGCTTCATATTTTATAAGAACCTAGTTTACATTTAGCAAACATTTCATTTCAATATCGTCACACGTTTAGAATAGAAAATGCATAACAAAGTTGCAGGATGGAAAACACATAGGGTTGTGACTCACTTCTCAATTCTTGTTCAATGAGCATTTTTTGTTATGCATACTATAACAAAACAATGTATTGAATTTCACCTTCATATTTTATAACAACCCTTGGTTTTAGTAAACATTGCATTAGAATATCTCCATATGTTTGGAAAAAAAATGCACACAACATTTGCAGGATAGAAAACACACAAGAGTGTGACTCACTTCTCAATTCTTGTTGAATGACCACTTTATGTTTAACAAACTATAACAAAACAATGTATTGAAGTTCACCTTCACACTTTATAACAACCCTTGGTTTTAGTAAACATTGCATTTGAATATCTCAATACATTTGGAACAAAAAATGCACAAAATAGTTGCAGGATGGAAAACACACAGGGTTGTGACTCACTTCTCAATTATTTTTCAATGACCACTTTCTGTGGCATTGAGGAGGATGTAATGAAGAAAAATTTATTCTTTGTAAGTGAAATGAAACTAATTCCCAAACTTAAAATACCGCAATTAAAATGATTTCACAATTTAATTCCCAAAACTTTTATAGACAAAAAATAATTTATATTATTTAAAAGTTTGCAACTAAATTGAATATAACAAATTAATTAATCATTTTTCTCAAATATATTCAATCATACTACAAATAAATTATTAATTCAATAAACTTAAAGGATTTAGACACTTTATTGCTGAAGTAATTTATCAAGCATTAATACTTATCTTTTGAAATGTATAGAAAAATCCTATAAGTTTATTGAATTAATAATTTATTTGCGGCATGATTGAATGTATTTGAGCACAATGATTAATTAATTTGTTATATTCAATTTAGTTCCAAAATTTTAAATATTATATTATTTTCTATGCATAAAATTTCTTGGAATTAAATTGTCAAATCATTTTTATTGTTGCATTTTAAGTTTGGGAATTAGTTTCATTTCAATTACACAAAATAATTTTTTCTTCATTACATCCTCCTCAATGTCACAAATAGAAACCCACTCTTTCTTTCTTGAAGTTACAACAACATCAGTTAACAAATTTCTGATTATATCATGTTAGTATATAGAAATGGTGTGAAAACCTGGACAAACCTTTTCTTCTCTTTTCCACATATACAAACCCCTCAAGGTCATAGTTCCTCTCCTCATCTATAGAAATTTTGAGGTTACTTAAAATTATTCCAAATTTTTCATAACCTTCTTTGTCAGTAGAAATATAGTAACCAAAGGAGCATTGTGGAGTAATCATAGAACATTTTTCGTTATTTCAGAAATTAGATTTTTTTCCATGTTGTCCAACTGCCACATGATCTCCATACAATCCAATTTGTCATAAAAATACAAAGGTAAACAATGTGGTGCAACCTTGGCTCCATAAACTCTAATCAAAGTGTAATATGAATGTAGGAACTAATCACCCCAATTATGACCCACTTTTGATTCTTCTCTATGTTCATGTGGGCGCATAATCTACTTGATGACCCTTGAGACTCTATATAAAGGTTCCACTCCCAATCTCTCCATGATACCAACCTTTAAAAAATTACAAAATGAAATATAATTTGAATGTGGGAAGTTTTGATCTTGAGTGAAAGTCAACATCTATACTGGAAAATAATTTCCATCATCATCTTTCTGCCTTAGCTTCACAAACTTCTCCCATTTCTCCTGTCCCATCCAAACGATTATATGCATCGATAAAGAATAATGGGGAAAACACAGAGGGTCTTTCCCTTCCTTTCATTCAACTAGTTCCTTATGCATCTGATTTACAATATAGGCTGTGTAGTCAAATCCCCTATTTAAATTCCAATTCTGGGTGTCTATAATAATTACCATTAGTGTAGTGGGTATTCTGTCATCAAATCTATGGGCTATCACTTGATCTAGACAATAGTATTTTTTTTTAAATAATTTGCGAACTCATCACAACCAAAATATTTTAAGTCCTTGGGACAAAAAGATACCTTATCCCCTTTCCTATGCCTAAGGAGCACATGCTTTCTATATCCATACTTAATTTTCTCATACTCATGGCACAATTCAAAAAAAAATATGCTAATAATAGCATTAGGGTTTAATTTAAAAACCTTGATGAGCAACTATTTTTCTTTTGGTTATATCAAGAAATGGGGTTTCATTGACACTCTTGATAGTTATGTCTTTAGCATCATAATGCTTGGATAACTCCAACATCAAGTCAATTTCAACAAATACATTAGGTACCACTAGCCTTTCAAGGTTAAAACCTCACAAATGTTGAGCTGGAAGTTTTGCATAGCGCCTATTGAAAGAATACAAGAGAAACTCCCAACCACTCTGAGGAAATGTGACTTCTCTGATTCCAGTATCAGTATCAATTAACCTACTTGTCATAACACCTTGTCCAATAGGACATTTTCCAATTTTCTTATCTCCCTTAGAAATCCCCTGAGACTCACCTTCCATGAACCTAGTGTAGTCTCTCTTTTCTCCCTTAGGTTTTGTAACTAAGCCAAAAAGTTTGGATAGTATTCAAAATAAGATGCATAATAAAAAACCTAGCTAAAAAATGAAGTACAATGGAGTAAAATAGCACAAAATAAAGAATAATTTCAATAAATGTCTTCAAGCCCTCCATGATTGACCTTCATTTCCCTTCTCCATTTGCTGCAATATTATGTTTTCCCTCAAATTTTTGATGAGCAACCTATGACTATGACTATGCCCTAAGAAAACATTGAAGGATTCTATTCAGAAGCTACAAAATGAAAATATGCAAATATGAAGCAAGCCTAAAGTATACAAAAAATGTTATGCCAGCATGAAGTCAAGAGCATGAAGTGTGCCAAATGAGGCTAAAATTGGATTTTTATAGAAAATCCAATTTTAGATGAATGACCAAGATTGTTAGATGAGAGATGCATGCCCTAAGATGAAGGGTTGAAATTAAATGTGACAACAAACAATTAGGGTTAGGGAAAAATTAGGTTAAAATTTGAAATGGGGGCTAAGATTTGATTTTAGAAAAATCAAATTAATGGACTAGAATTCATTTAACAAGAGGATATTAGGCACAAAAAAAGAGGTTGTTGGAAAATCAAATAATAATTTAAAATTATTTGATTTTTAAGGCTGAGTTGACCTTTTGAATAAAAAAATAATTTAATTGAAAAGTGGTGGGACCATGTGATAGTAAATAATGATTTTGAGTTATTTTCTTGGTGGGAAAATAAAAAGTGAGGAATTTTAAATAAATGATTTTATTTAAAATTAGAAAGAAAGCTGATGTGGACAATAATTAAATAAATTATAGGAATTTATTTAATTATAAGAAGACATACGAAATTAATAACGTATTTAAATAAATAAATAAAGTTTATTTATTTAAATAATTAGGAGGAAATAGTTGACAAATAATAATGAAATAAATTTAGGAATTTATTTAATTATAGAGGGACATAGGAAATTAGCGACGCATTTAAATAAAATAAATATAATTTATTTATTTAAATAGTTAGAAGGAATAAAAGATGTGAATTAATTAAATAATTGAGAATTATTCAACTAATAGTTGAATTTGGACTAGAGGGCTTAATTAAATATTTTAATTATGTTAAGAAGAAATACAGAGAAAATAAAATTTATAGGCCTAGGTCAATTTTATGTGTCTACATTTTGTGCTTCTTTGTCATAATGTAGTTTATCACATTGTGACAAAGAAAAGAAGTAAAAAATATGCTCCAATGAAGGTATGAAGTATCTATGGCCCCTCAGAAAAATTTGCAAATTTTCACCTGGTGCTGAAAAAAATTGGAAATTGTCCCAATAACTCAATTTGATGTCCAAAAAAATAATGGAGCAGTCAATTTTCAATTTCAATGAGTTTAAGGCAGTCAAAAGGCTAGTCAAAAATAGTCAAATGTGCCTCCAGTAATAAACCCTCCAAGAAAATCCTAATTTCACTCTATAAATAGGTTTAATTTGGGTGAAAAGGTAATTCATTTTCACTTTTTCCTTTTGAAAATTCAGAGCTCAAAGAGAGGAGAATATGCAAAGTTGGTCATCTTTTTGACTGAGCATCATGGATCTCAAGTAAGGATCTACCGATAGCTAGAGGGCAGAAAGCCACATGTAATTACCCTATACTGACTTTTCCATTTTCTAATTTTATGTGCATTTTTGGGCATTATAGTTAGGATAGCAAATGTGTTGCAATGCATCTATGTTGTTCATGAAAGATGCAACTGCGTTCTCATCACACGGTGCATTTGTGAGTCAAAGAGACAATTTCCAACATGCAATGCAAGTGCCAAGTTTCACAATGAATCTTCAAATTGCAATGCATACGCAATATGATGCAATGCAAGTGTCATAAAGTGGTGCAAATGATGGCTAGAATGACATAAGTGATATAAAGTGACACATGTGTAAGACCAAGTGACGCAATCACTACAACACAAAGCAACTGCAAGATGAAATGACACATTTGACCTGGCACAATGCAAGTGAAGTGAAAAATGATGCAATTGAATTTGACCAATATTGACTTAGTTTAGACCTAGTTAACTTGTGTACTTTTGACTAGATAGATGATAATGATGATTTGCAATGATGTTCTAATTTTTGTTTTTGTGTATTCAAAAACAATTACCAAATATCTATATGCGTGAGCTTAGACCAATGACTTATGCATTCAAAGATCAGCTGTGGGTTGGTGAGTAGAGGTGATTGATGCGGCTAGGACTATTTCACATTACATATCTGCCCATTGTCTAGGAAAATAAGGGTCTACTAATAGCGCTTGTAGAGAGATGGCACTCAAAGACTTGCGCATTCCACTTGCCAACTAGAGAGGCCACTGTGACCCTTGAGGAAATCTACATGATTTTGTGGATTTTGATCAAAGGGGAGTGTGTTATCTATGATCCACAATGAGGATTATAGGCCATGATTGAGTATTACGTGCATGATGAGATCACGCAACTAGGCATCAATGGTTATGAGATTAGGTGGGAGTTCATGGTTAAGCATTATAGTCGATGTGATGCTATGTTGTGTACTTTGATTGTTGCAGTATTGATTCTAGATCACTAGGGACATGGTTTCCCTATTGGATAGGGAGATGTGCTTAGGCGAGGTAGGACTGTGTTCGCGTGGGGACTGTACCTTCTTGAGATGTTATATCATCAGCTGCATGATGTTTCCTATAGGTAGTTTAGCAGTATCAGTTGCGACACGACACCTCTAATGATCTAGGCTTGGGAGCACATTCCTGTATATTGACAGCTAGTGTAGATATAGCTAGGCGAGGGTATGTGACATGTCTACTTGTATGGGGGTTCCTTGCAATAGATGGGAGTCAGAGACATGTGATTCTAGCATCAAGCCATCGATACTTTGGGGTATGTGAGAGATCATAATGGGACAAAAAGTGGTGATATGATAAGTATGTGTAGGGTATGTAGCTAATGATGTTTTTATAACCCAAAATTGATGAAATGAAAAGGTTTTTTAAAGGAGTTCTCAGCTTTCCACCAATATATATTATGTTTTACTTTGACTTTAATAAATAATTATTATTTATTTTCTATTTGAATTACAACTAAAGTCCTGATCGATAAAATAATTGAAAAATATCTATAGCTTTCAAACGGTATCACATTTTTTGAATATGAAATGTGCATCACATTCTATGCTTTGCATACTATAGGATTAAAAAAAATTGAATTTTGTGAAGTTTTGACCAAGTTAAGGTGGTTAGACATACGAGTTTTTATATTTTTTAAAAGTTGTAATAAAAAATTCAGAATTTATTATTTACTTGGAAAAAATTACAAAAAAATATGCATCAAATATGGACATGAGTCCTCTACTTATATCTAAAATCTTATAAAAAAATATTGTCATTTTATTTTGGTTAGGGTGGTCAGACAGACACTGACTTCTTATTTTTCCTTGAAATTTAAGTACTATTGCATTGAAATTTCAAATTTTCACCAAATAGATTTTTTAAAATAAACCTAGTAGTTTAAAAACTACATTCAATTTGCTATAGATTCTATTCTTACATATTTTTGAAGTGATATAGATAACTTATCAATTTTTTATGTCAAGTTGCCTAGCTCTGATTTTTCTAAATTTTTTGCCACTTAAGGGCTTGTTTTCTCCATTATGATCCTACACATACCCTTTCATAGGATTTGTTTGGAGACCATACATAAACTGTGGCTAGTGGCCAGGAGAGGAGGACCACTTGTCCTTTTGTAGAAATTTTAGATACTTGATTGGTTGGATTATTCAGTCTCAACTTATTATTGAGATGTACCTACCCTAGCGAGTATTACGATAGTTCGGGCAGTAGCAGGATGTTCCTATAGGCATAACAAAGTACACTGATTCATCACAAGAGACCATGTGGGGACCACCTATATCAATGTGATTAGCAGAGCAACAGATTGATGAATTAGTGGCACAATAGTGGGCATGGAGTGGGGGTCTAGCGGATGCAGGGACCACCCCAAACTATGATGCATGGTGGAAGACTCATAGGCCACTTCTGTTGATAGATCCTAACTAGCCAACACTAGTTGATCATCGAGCAGTGATACCATGAGTTTTCTAGGGAGAGTGAGGAGGTAGGGATGGAGGCAAGGGGAGAGGGAGAGGTGGAGGAAGGGGTGTAGGTAGAGGATATGTGGGGAGGGGATGATGGAGGGGACAACGGAGATGGTGGTGATGGTTGTAGGATGAGAGGAGAATACGACAAGAGGGGGCAACGATAGAGATAGAGGAGGAGGACTAGATCACTCTCACCTATCTGAGAGGAGGGAGAGGAGGATGGGAGATAAGAGGGACATCAGGAGGAGGGCCAATAGGAGTAGGTTAGAGTAGAGGAAGAGCAACAAGAGGGACCTCATTAGGAGGGAGAGATGCTAGAGGCACATCAGCCAGAGATGGAGGTAGAGGCAAGGAGAGATGAGGAGATGTTGGATGTCAGTGGGGAGGAGGATGTGGGGGGAGATTAGGAGATTGATATTGGTGGGGAGGAGGATACAAATGAGGCTAAGAGATAGCTTGGGGATCAGATAGTGGATGGTGAGGAGGAGAAAGGTAGGAGACAACCATTGCCATAGGATGCGATAGTGGATCAACATCTAGCCGATATGTAGAGCAAGTTGGGCGATGCCCAAGCATGGACCAAGACCCTAGAGGAGAAGTTAGAGGTGACTATGGTGGAGAGAGACCAAGAAGTGATTAGATAATAGGAGTCGCAGAGATAGTGTTTAGAGTTTGCACAGTTATGCACTGGTCTAGTGGGGGAGATTTATAGAGAGCTAGCTAGGTTGAGTGAGATTCAGGGATGATACAGGATGCTATATGAGCAGGTAATGTTGGTGGAGTAGCGGTATCCTAGCTTGAGTCAATCTTAGATTGGGACAGGGAGTGGCAGTAGTAGGAGCCATAGCAATAGTAGCCAGAGTAGTGTGGGTGGATCTACTTCCTCAAGATAGACCTTAGTTCATAGATCACATCACAGCTAGAAAGCACTTGTTAGGGCATAGGTCCAACTATAAGTACACATCATCAAGACATAGGTCTCATCACAATCAACCACCTATCATTGATCCATCAACATCACAAACCTAGCTTGTCAGGTCCTCACAGATACCATCACTTTTAGTGATAGAGCATCAATCACCTTGTTCTTCACCTCGAGGGGATGAGGAGAGTACAAGTTAGGGCATTGTTATCTTGTTGTTATGTTGAGACATTTTATATATTGACCATCAAGCCTATGAGCTCTATTTTTGGGATTCCTCAAGACTCTATCTTGTGATATGATGTTTAGATTTAAATATGATGCATTTTTGGCACAAATTATATGTTATGTGTTATGTTATGATGCATTATGATTCTATTGTGTTTATGTGATATGTTTTATGTGATGATGCATTTATATTTTATGTGATGTAAGCATTTAAGATGGTTATTTATGATTAGATGCCATAATGATACTACTTTATGCATGATGGCTACATTATGATGATGATAATGATGTTCTATGTGTGCCTAATAGATGCCATGTTTATGATGATGGATGCATTGAAGTATGATTATTCATATATGGATTATGCGACAAGTGATGCTTTATGCTAGGATCCTAAATGTGTATGCATTAATGATATGGATGATGTATATTATGTTTAATGCACTTATATGCTATGTTAATGCAAATGAATTGATGGTAATAATGTATGTATGTTAATGATGTAAATGCAACTATGTGAATGAATGTATGTAAATTTTTTAATGAACTAATGCAATTTATATATATGATCATGTATGTAATTATATTTTTGTATGTCATAGGATATCATTAGGAGGTGGAAGAAATGAAAAAACAAGACAAAAGGAGATGAATGTTAGCATAGAGAAAGAATCCTTCAATATATTTCCAAAGAACTAATAGATGTTTCTCTAATCATCATTGGGTGGGTTATTATAATGGTCAACAATCACCATGATATGACATAGATCACTGGTTTGCAAGGTTGAGCCATCACATAGAACAAGTAGTCATAGAAAAGGATGATCATGACTCATACGAGGAGCTCAATTGCCACAGTATTTTTGTCACAACCAACCACAAACAAGAAAGAAAAGGTATGAAATGTCATTTCTCCTCTAAATCCTAATGCTAGGACATCCTCAAAGAACTAGCAACATGACCATCCAAAAAATACAAGACAACAAAATCATCATGATATGTCATTGCTCCTTTAAATCTTGTTGTCAAGACATCCTTGAGGAACTAGTAGCATGATGAAAAATCAAAGGAAAAATATGACAAGATAAAAGATAGTGTTTTCCAAAGTTTTTTCCAAGTGTTTTCAAATGTCAAGTGTTTTGATGTCGAGATGCCAGGTTTGATGAAGTCTACGTTTATCTATGATGAATGCTAGGTAATGCCAAATTCAGAAGGAAAACATCCTAAATGATGTCAAATTGAGCGGATCAATCCTCAAATGTCAAGATTATCCCTCAAAATGCCAGATGACAAAATCAATGCTTTGGAAGGACACATCCTAAAGCATAAATAAATGGCCATATTTTTTCTTCTAAACGACATATCCAAAGAATAACCAACAGTTTGGCAAGTTTTAGACTTGTTTTGACTAAGTTTGACTAGGGTTGACTAGATGACAGAATTGACCACATGCCAGTGTTAACATGCCAATTTAGTCAGAATGTCGATTACATGATTGTCAAAGTTTGTTTAAGAGTTGTTTGATTTAAGATGAAAAAGAATTCATTTGATTTGATAATATCTGACATGTGTGATAGTGCATTTCATGAACCCTAATGGACTGACCTAGTGCGGCCTAAGGGCTCATCAATAGATGGCCTTGCCTACATTATACACTCAAAGACCTTGTAGTTTTACACGACCAATGACTTTGTCTCACTGGCCAAAGATTGAGTCATGATTTTATGTGGACAAACCTAAAAGGACTGACCTAATGTCTCGGGGCTCAAAGATGAGCCTTGTCTACGTAACAAATGCGCAGAGACAACATAGTTCAACAATGACAAAGACTAACTAACTTGACCGATTATGACTCTGTTTTTGAAATTTTTGAGGATTATTTGGACGTTTTTATGTTTTTGACCTTTTTTTTTAAATTTTTAGGTTTTATTATTTTTTTGGAGCTTTTTAGGACATTTTATGAATTTTATGGCTTTTTTAAGACATTTTAAAATTTTATGGCTCTTTTTTAGAACATTTTCAATTGACAGTGACATGTGTGATACCCATTAAGTCAAGTGATCAAGGATTACCCCCCAGTGAGGTCAAGGAGTAGCCAAAGTGAAGGATATGGGAAAGTACATGCTCAAGCTAAAAGGTGGATGGTATGTAAGACCTAATGTCAACCATTGTCAGTCATGTGAACAAATATTTTATGAGGTTTCAAATGCTATGAATCTCTTTTGCTCAATTAGGGTCTTTCACCTAATGGAAAGAGAAAGATCCCACACCCAAAATCTAGGTGCTTCACCCAATATAATGTATGTATGATGGAAATATACCTAAATTCAATGGAAACTAAAGAAATACCACATGTTTGAAAACACATTGTGTAATGTAAAAACACCTTGAAATGAATGTAAATTGCAACAGAAATGGATGAATTTGAAAGTGTGCACCTGAGATCTTGATGAAGACTAGAAATGACTTCTAAAATGCTATTGATCCTAATTTTTAGGCCTCGTGGGACTCATTCGCCATTCTGGGTGAATCAGTCTCAGTTCTCTAAAACTGTTCTCCAACCCATTTTGAACATATGGGTATCAAAAAATGTAGAAAATCAAAAATAGGCCTATAAGTGGGAATCATTCACCAACCATGAAAAATGAGTCAACTTTTGAATTTTTGAAGATCCAAAGGTGGAAACAGGAGCCTTTGATATGCACTTTATGCTTCTCCAGTTGTCTAGTTTTGAAACTATCAAATTCAGGCCTAAAGGTGACTTTTTGTTGATGTTTTTTCTTATCCAATGAATAGATGACTTGAAAAAAATTTCAATGCAATCTTGAATTATTCCTAAGCCTTGAATATTTCTAGATCTACAAACACACAAGATAAGAAAAATAAATGTTGGATGTTAGGGCATGGGGGTTTTCCTTCGTCAAACCCCTTTGTAGGTAATTAAACCAAAATGATGAAAGAATGTAATGAAGCATGCAATAATGGAGTTATTACCTTGCCATCAAGATTGATCTTGAATTTCTACAACAATGGAGGAAAATTCTGCCCTTGAATGTCTTTGGAAGCTTTCTTGATAACTTAGAGCAATAAAACCCTAACTTGCTTGATTTGATAGAGAAGATAGATGATGAATGAATGATAAGAGATGTGTGAATGAGTTAAGAGATTATGAATTAGGGTTTTGAGACTTGATTTTATAAGAAATTCACCTTATTCACCCATTAATTGGATCCCTAAGGCATACATGAAGAAAAAAAAAACTTAAATTCCAAAATTTCCCACTCAAAAGTAAAAAATGGTCCAAATAGGACTCATTCACTACCTTGGGAAAATCAGTCCCACTTGGTAGGGACTCATTCACCACATATGGTGAGTTAGTCCTAGAGGGAACCATTTACCAGTTGAGTTGTTGTGGAATGAGGAATTTTGGTTCTTATGTTGATTACATCAGGTATTTGATTAAACTATGCCTTAAGATGAAGAATATGGGGTAATAGGGGTCTATTTGTGATGATGTAAAGGTAAATTAGGGCTTGGGACATAGAAATTAATGTGAAAGTGTGGTGAAATACACTTTAAAACACTAAAATAAGGTCCACTCATCCTAGGAAGGCACATTATCCAATGTGAATGTGTAGCACACATTACAACACTAGATTAACATTAAGTTTATTTTACAAGCCTTCTAGATTGATGTGTTAACATTAAAGACATTTTATAATCTTGAATTAAGGAAGAATAGGTTCATTAAGTCTAGAAAAGTGTGAAAGTATTTTACTATACTTTATAGCACCTTTATAAGACATCGTGAAATGCATTTGAAAGGGTCGTAGACCTAGTGTAGATGTGAAAAATACCTTGCAATACCAAATCACAGCCATATTAAGTTGAATTTATTGTCAATTATTCTCCAAATCAAGCAAGTTGCCTTTTTTCTATGATACATTTAGCCCACAGTTCAATGAGAGGATGAACTTGCTTCAAACTCACACTAAAGTAGACATTCAAGAGAGATCAGAGTGTATAGATACAAATGAAAAAGAATAACAAAGATCAAGAAGGAAATCAAGCCCCTAGGATCCAAGATCCTAAGTAAAACCATCAAGATACACAATCATGCAATGGAAAGAACTAGAAAGAAGAGAAATATGAAAATGAAAAGGTGGATCAAGCTTTGATTGTTTGTCCAACTATTTGTGGATCAGATCTATGTTGTTTTTCCAAAAATGCATACTCACTCTGAGGTGATGAAACTCTTGGTTGTTTTTTTGGGGAGAAGTCCTAAGAGGTGAGACACATACAACTGATATATGCTCACACACATGTAGGTGGCTATGTGAAAATTTTTACCTCAAAATGGGCTTCCAGCTCAACCATACCAAAGTTATAGCTCATGATAACTTTAATAAGTCACCACAATAATGAAAATGGTTTTCTAGCTCTATGAAGTAAGCTAAACATCATATGCTTGACACTCATAGACATTGTAGATGTAGGATGTTACAGTAAGGAATGTTAAAAGGGATTTTTCTTAGTTCATGCAAGGTCCCATCTTAAGGAACATCATGCTTAATGTTTCCAAGAGAGGATAAATGCAAATGGTCTCATTTTGTTTTGAAGAGAGGACAGGTGCAATGTCTCATCCTGGGCAACATTGTACCTAATGTTTTTTAGAGAGGAAATCACAAGAAAAAGAAAATCACACAATGAAATGTGAGTGGTGATGTATGCCCGCACTTTAAAGTGGTTGTGAACACTAGTACTATGAGCAATTTCTTTAAAGTAGAAGAATAGGACATGAGAGATTACTCAGAAATCCCTATTGCAAGTAATATGTTTCTGATAAGCTACATCATGAAAAGGTAGTATGTCACATGCGAGCCTACTTAAGGCATGTCATCCACATCCCAAGCTTTCTCTTGTATGTTCATGAAAGGTTAACGATTAGCCAAAAGATGCAACGACAAGTGACATACAAGGACAAGGCTACTAAATCCCTTGCCCCCATTGACTGTAGGACAAAGGTGAGCCAAAATGATTGATGAAATGAATGCTAGAGTGAAAATCAGTATCATTTAGAGGAATTAGGTGCCCCCATAGAGGGAAGCATACCAAATTCTTAAAAATGTTGGATTTTACAACTCAAAGCTTTACATTAATTAGTGGAGTGACCATGAAGTCTATGATATACAAAAAATAAATTCTTGTAATAACATTTTTCCGAGTTCGTGTAAGAAGGGTTATCAAGTGATATTGGAGGAGTCTTGGAAAGATACCCTCTTGATCAAGGGGAAAAGTAGTTTATGTTGTTGGTTGCTAAGAGATGTCTTTCTTAGTATAGGATGTCATACCTATCCAAGGTTCTTTAGATTGCAAGATTTTTTTCTCATGCTTACAGAAGGAGGGAAATTATATTGAATTCAAATCATTGGTGTCTTGCGAGATCACATAGACATTAAGCAAAGGCATAATTTTTTGTTTAATGGCTTGTAAAGGAGAACAATCAAGACTACTAGTGTCTATCAGTTAATGATGCTTTATATTGATGGGTTTATTACAATTTGAAGGTGTTAAAAGTGCAATGGTTGGAACAAAGGCTTCCCCAAACCCTCTTGTCAATGCCAAGGACCCAAAAAAGCTTATAATATTTTATTTGAGTGTCTCCTTGATTGCACATAAAAGGAAATGTAGGAGAGGATGACAAAGGATGAGAATACTCATTTTGCATTCGGTCTTTGATCATGTAATAATTGAACAATTATGGTGTGAAATTACATTATTTTGGTATGTTTGAAGAGTACAGTCTTCTACCAATAGTGGCATGGTGCGATTGTTAAGTTGTATTGTTAATATTTCCATCAAAGCTCAAAATCCTTTTGGGGTGTAGTTTTTGAAAATTTATATTGGGGATGAGGTCCCCCATTTTTAACCTCACTAGTTCATAGCTCCGATCAAAAGTGTTTACCCTTCTTAATTAAAAAAATATAAAACTATGTTCTTACAGATTTCATAACACTTTTTGTTGGCATGCAAAATTTCATTATAAACAATGTCAAATGCCATTAAATAATGGTTGGAAATGCCACCTCAAGTCTTATTAGTTATTTCACCTTACTTACAAATGTAAGCACATGCAATGAGCACTTTCTATGTTGGAGTTTGTAAAAAAATAATGTATTGAGGTTCAACTTCATATTTTATAAAAACCCTTATTTTGAAAAAACATTCCATTTTAATATCGTTATATGTTTGGAACAAAAAATGCACAAAAAATGTGTAGGATGGAAAACAAATATGTTTGTGACTCACTTCTCAATCCTTGTTCAATGGGAACTTTATGTTATGCAGATTATAACAAAATAATGCATTGAAGTTCAACTTAGTATTTTATAACAACCCTTACATTAGGAAAACATTCCATTTGAATATCATCATACATTTTGAACAAAAAAATCACAAAAAAGTTGTGGGATGGAAAACACAGGTTGCGATCCACTTCTCAAGTCTTGTTCAATGAACACATTATGTTATGCAAACTGTAACAAAACAATGCATTGAAGTTCAACTTCATATTTTATAACAACCCTTACTTTTATCAAACATTTCATTTGAACATCATCATACATTTGGAACAAAAAATGCACAAAAATGTTGTTGGATGGAAAACACACAAGGTTGTGACTCACTTCTCGATTCTTGTTCAATGACCACTTTCTATTCTATATTGTAACAAAACAATGCATTGAAGTTCACCTTCATATCTAATAACAACCCTTACTTTCAACAAACATTTCATTTGAATATCATCATATATTTGGAACAAAAAATGCACAAAAAAGTTGTAGGATGGAAAACACATAGAGTTGTGAATCACTTCTCAATTCTTGTTCAATGAGCACTTTCTATTATGTAGGTCCTATAACAAAACAATATATTTAAGTTCACATTCATATTTTATAACAACTCTTACTTTCAACAAAAATTCCATTTGAATATCATCATACATTTGGAACAAAAATGCACAAAAAAGTTGTAGGATGGAAAACAGAAGGTTATGACTCACTTCTCAATTTTTGTTCAATGAGCACTTTCTGTTATGTAGACTATAATGAAACAACATGTACTGAAGTTCATCTCCATATTTATAACAACCCTTAATTTCAGCAAACATTCCATTTCAATATCATCATATGTTTGGAACAAAAAATGCACAAAATAGTTACAGGATGGAAAACACACATGGTTGTGACTCACTTCTCAATTTTCATTGAATGAGCACTTTTTGTTATGTAGACTATAACAAAACAATATATTGAAGTTCACCTTCCTATTTTATAACAACCCTTACTTTCAACAAACATTCCAATTCAATATCGTCATATGTTTGGAACAAAAAATGTACAAAAAATTTGCAAGATGGAAAACACATAGGGTTGTGACTCACTTCTCAATTCTTGTTCAATGAGCACCTTTTGTTATGTAGAATGTAACAAAACAATGTATTGAAGTTTAGCTTTATATTTTATAACAACCCTTACTTTCAGCAAACATTTCATTTAAATATCGTCACATGTTTAGAACAAAAAATGCATGAAAAATTTATAGGATGGAAAACACGTAGGGTAGTGACTCACTTCTGAATTCTTGTTTAATGAGAATTTTCTATTATGCATCCTATAACAAAAAAATGTATTGAAGTTCACCTTCATATTTTATAACAATCCTTGGTTTTATTAAACATTGCATTTGAATATCTCCATATACTTGGAAAAAAAAAAGCACAAAATATTTGCAAGATGGAAAGCACGCAAGGTTGTGACTCACTTCTCAATTCTTGGTGAATGACCACTTTATTGTAAACAAACTATAACAAAACAATGTATTCAAGTTCACCTTCATACTTTATAACAACCTTTGGTTTCAATAAACATTACGTTTGAATATCTCAATACATTTGGAACAAAAAATGCACAAAATAGTTGCAGGATGGAAAACACACAAGGTTTTGACTCACTTCTCAATTCTTGTTCAATGACCACTTTCTGTGACATTGAGGAGGATGTAATGAAGAAAAAATTATTCTTCGTAAGTGAAATGAAACTAATTCTCAAACTTAAAATAAAAGAATTAAAATGATTTCACAATTTAATTCCCAAAACTTTTATGCACAGAAAATAATATATTATTTAAAAATTTGCAACTAAATTGAATATAACAAATTAATTAATCATTTTCTCAAATAAATTCAATCATGTCGCAAATAAATTATTAATTCAATAAATTTAAAGTATTTAGATGCTTTATTCCTCACGTAATTTATCAAGCATTAATACTTATCTATCTAAATGTGTAGAAAAATACGTTAAGTTTATTGAATTAATAATTTATTTGCAACATGATTGAATGTATTTGAGCACAATGATTAATTAATTTGTTATATTCAATTTAGTTACAAACTTTTAAATATTATATTATTTTCTATGCATAAAATTTTTGGGAATTAGATTGTCATATCATTTTAATTGTTGTATTTTAAGTTTGGGAATTAATTTCATTTCACTTACAAAGAATAATTTTTTCTTCATTACATCCTCCTCAATCTCACAAATAGCAACCCACTCTTTCTTTCTTGAAGTTACAACAACATCAGTTAACAAATTTTTTATTATATATCATGCTATTATATAAAAATGGTGTGAAAACCCGGACAAACCTTTTCTTCTCTTTTCCACATTTACAAACACCTCAAGGTCATAGTTCCTCTCCTCATCTATAGGAATTCTAAATTTACCTAAATTTATTCCAAATTTGTGATAACCTTCTTTGGTAATAGCAATATAGTAACCAAAGGAGCATTGTGGAGTTATCATAGAACCTTTTCTGTTATTTCAAAAATTAGATCTCTGTTTGTGTTGTCCAACTGCCACATGATCTCCATAAAATCCAATCTGTTAGAAACATACAAATGTAAACAATGTGGTGCAACCCTAGCTCCATAAACTCTAATCAGAGTGTAATGTGAATGTATGAACTAATCACTCCAATTATGACCCACTTTTGATTCCTCTGTATGTTCATGTGAGCACAAAATCTACTTGATGACCCTTGAGACTCTATATAAAGGTTCTACTCCCAATATCTCTATGATACTAACCTTTAAAATGTTACAAAATGAAATATGATTTGAATGTGGGAAGTTCTGATCCCTAATAAAAGTCAACATCTATACCAAAAAATCATTTCCATCATCATCTTTCTACCTCAACTTCATAAAATTCTTCCATTTCTCTCGCCCCATCCATACGATCATATGCATCAATAAAGAATAATGGGGAAAACATAGAGGGGCTTTCCCATCCTATGATTCAACCAGTTCCTTATGCATTTGATCTGCAATATAGGATGTGTAGTCAAATCTCCTATTTGAATTCCAATTTTGGATGTGTATAATCATTACCATTAGTGTAGTGAGTATTCTCTCATCAAATATATGGGCTATCACTTGATCTAGCCAATAGTATGTGTTTTTGTAATAATTTGTGAACTCATCATAGTCAAAAGGTTTGAAGTCCTTAGGACCAAAAGATACCTTATACCCTTTCCTATGACTAGGGAGCACATGCTTTTTGTATTCATACTTACTTTTCTCATACTCATGGAACAATTCAAAAAAATTATGCTAACAGTAGCAATATGGTTTAATTTTAAAACCTCAACTATTTTGCTTTTGGTTATATCAAGAAATGGGGTTTCATTAAAACTCTTGATAGTTATGTCCTTATCATCATAATGCTTGGATAACTCCAACATCAAGTCAATTTCAATGAATACATTAGCTACCACTAGTCTTTCAAGGTTAAAACCTCACAAATGTTGAGCTAGATGTTTTGCATAGCTCCTATTGAAAGCATACAAGAACAACTCCCAACCACTCTGAGGCAATGGGACTTCTCCAATTCCAGTAGTAGTATCAATTAACCTACTTGTCATAACACCTTGTCCAATAGGCCATTTTCCAATTTTCTTATCTCCCTCAGAAATCTCCTGAGACTCACCTTCCATGAACCTAGTGCTATCTCTTTTCTCCCTTAGGCTTTGTAACTAAGCCAAAAAGTTAGGATAGCATGAAATAAGATGCATAATCAAAACCATTGCTAAACAATGAAGTACAATGGAGTAAAATAGCACAAAATAAAGAATAATTTCACCAAATATCTTCAAGCCCTCCATGATTGACCTTCATTGCCCTTCTCCATTTGCTGCAATATTATGTTTTCCCTTAGATTTTTAATGAGCAGTTCCTATGACTATGACTATGCCCTAAGAAAATATTGAAGGATTCTATTCAAAAGCTACAAAATGCAAGTATGCAAATATGAAGCAAGCCTAAATTATGTGGAAAATATTATGAAAACATGAAGTGTGCCAAATGAGGCTAAGATTGGAATTTTTATAGAAAAGCCAATTTTAGATGAATGGCCAAGATTGTCAGATGAGAGGTGCCCTAAGATCAAGGGTTGAAATTACATGTGACAACCAACAATTAGGGTTACAAAAACATTAGGTTAAAATTTGAAATGGGGGCTGAGCTTTGATTTTTGAAAAATCAAATCAATGGACTAGAATTCATGTGACAAGAGGATATTAGGCACGAAAAAAGAGGCTACTTGAAAATCAAATAATAATTTAAAATTATTTTATTTTTAAGGTTGAGTTGACCTTTTGAATTAAAAATTAATTTAATTCAAAAGTGGTGGGACCATGTGATAGTAAATAATGATTTTAAATTATTTACTTGGTGGGAAAATAAAAAGTGGGGAATTTTAAATAAATTATGATTTTATTTAAAATTAGAAAGAAAGTTGTTGTGGACGATAATTAAATAAATTATAGGAATTTATTTAATTATAAGAAGACATGGGAAATTAATGACGTATTTAAATAAATAAATAAAGTTTATTTATTTAAATAATCAAGAGGAAATAGTGGACAAATAATAATTAAATAAATTTGGGAATTTATTTAATTATAGAGGGACATAGGAAATTAGCGACGTATTTAAATAGAATAAATATAATTTATTTATTTAAATAGTCAAGAGGAATAAAAGATGTGAATTAATTAAATAATTGAGAATTATTCAAATAATAGTTGAATTTGGACTAGAGGGCATAATTAAATATTTTACTTATGTTAAGAAGAAATACGGAGAAAATAAAGCTTACAAGCCTAGGTCAATTTTATATGTTTTCATTTTTCCCTTCTTTTTCATAATGTAGTTTATCACATTGTGGCAAAGAAAAGAAGTCAAAAATATGCCCCAATAAAGGTATGAAGTACCTATGCCCCCTTGAGAAAATATTCAAATTTTGATCTAGTGTCGAGAAAATTTGGAACATGTCCTGATAAGTCAATTTGATGTCGAGAAAAATAATGGTGCGGTCATTTTTCAATTTCAATGAATTTAAGGCAATCAAAAAGCTAGTCAAAGATGGTCAAATGTGCCTCCACTAATAAACCCTTCAAGAAAACCCTAATTTCACTCTATAAATAGGCTAGATTTGGGTGAAAAGGTAATTCATTTTCACTTTTTCCTTTTGAAAATTTAGAGCTTTGAGAGAGAGAAGGGATTGCACAAAGATGGTGATTCCAGTGACTGAGCATCATGGATTTTGAGTAAGGACCTGCCAATGGCCAGAGGGCACAAAGCCACCTGTAAGTACCCTATACCAACTTTGTCATTTTCTCATTTTATGTGCATTTTTGGGCATTAAAGTTAGGATAGCAAATGCGTTGCGACACATCTATGCCATTTGTGAAAGACGCAACTGCGTTCACGTCACACACATTTGATGTGTCACAATGCAAATTCAAGGGATAGACTAGGTTTAGTTTTAAAATGATGCATTTGTGAGTCGAAGAGACACAATTGCCAAAATGCAACGCAAGTGCCAAGTTTCACAACGCAATCGCCAAATTGCAATGCATACGCAGGATGATGCAATGCAAGTGTCATAAAGCAGAAAAAATGATGGTTGGAATGACATAAGTGATATAAAGTGATGCATGTGCAAGAGAAAGTGACACAATCATCGTAGTATGACACAAATGCAAGATGAAACGACATAGTCGACCTAGCACAATGCAAGTGAAGGGAAAAATGATGCAATTAACTTTGAGCATTGACTTAGTTTAGGCCTAATTAACTTTTGTACTTTTGACTAGATAGATGATAATGATGTTTTGCAATGATGTTCCAAGTTCCATATTTTTGTATTAGAAAACAATTACCAACTATCTATATGCATGAGTTTAGATTGATGACTTATGCATTCAAAAATCAGCTGCAGGATGGTGAGTGGAGGTGACTGATGTGGCTAGGACTGTTTCATGTTATGTATATATGCCCATTGTTTGGGAAAAAAGGGTTCTACTAATAGCACTTGTAGAGAGATGGCACTCAAAGACTTGCTCATTCCACTTGCTGACTAGAGAGGCCACTATGATCCTTGAGGACATCTACAGGGTTTTGTAGATTTTGATCAAAGGGGAGTGTGTTGTCTATGATTTACAATGGGTAATATAATCCATGACTGTGTATTACATGCATGATGACATCACGTAGCTAGGCATAAATGGTTATGAGATAAGGTGGGAGTTCATGGTTGAGCATTACAGTCAATGGGATGCTATGTTTTGTACTTTGATTGTTGGGGTACTGATTCTAGATCACTAGGGACATGGTTTCCCTATTGGATGGGGAGATCTGTTTATTTGCATGACACGAGGTAGGATTATGTTTATGTGGGGACTGTACCTTCTTGGGATGTTGTATCATTAGCTGCATGATGTTTCCTATAGGCAGTCGAGTAGTATCAACTATGACACTACACTTCTGATGATTTGGGCTTGGGAGCACATTCCTGTACCCTGACCGCTAGTGTAGAGACAACGAGGCCAAGGTATGTCTACTTGTATGGGGGTTCCTTGTAGCAAACAAGAGTTGGAGACATAGGATTCTGGTGGCAGGCCATCAATACATTGGGGTATGTGCAGGATCATGATCGGCCAAAAAGTGGTGATATGATGGGTATGTGTAGGGTATGTCACTAATGACTTTTTTTAACCAAAAATTGATGAAACATAAAGGGATTTTAAAGGAGATTCTCAGCTTTCCACCAATATATATTATGCTTTACTTTGAATTTAATAAATAATTATTATTCTTTTTCTATTTGAATTACGACTAAAGTCTTGATTGATTGGCTAATTGAAAAAAATCTATAGCTTTCAAATGGTGTCAGATTTTTTGAGGGTATGTGCAGGATTATGATGGGCCAAAAAGTGGCAATATGATGGGTATGTGGCTAATGACTTTTTTTTACCCAAAATTGATGAAATGAAAAGGTTTTTTAAAGGAGATTCTCAGCTTTCCACCAATATAAATTATGCTTTACTTTGAATTAAATAAGCAATTATTATTCATTTTCTATTCAAATTACGACTAAAGTCCTAATTGATAGGCTGATTGAAAAACATATATAGCTTTCAAATGGTATTATATTTTTTGAATCCAAAACATGCATCACATTCTATGCTTTCCATACTATAGGATTAAATAAATAAAAATTGAATTCCATGAAGTGTTGACCATTTAAGGTGGTTAGACATACGAGTTTTTATATTTTCTAAAAATTGTAAAAAAATTACAAAAATATGCATCACATTGGGACATGAGTCCTCTACTTATATCTAAAATATTATAAAAACTAATTATCATTTTATTGTGGTTAGAGTGGTCGATGACACCTACTTGTTATTTTTCCCTAAATTTAAAGTACTACTACATTGAAATTTCAAATTTTCACCAAATAGATTTTTTCTTTTTAAAAAAACCTAGTAGTTTAGAAACTACATTCAATTTTCTATAGATTCTATTCTTACATATTTTTGAAATAATATACATAACTTATTCAAGTTTTTACATCAAGTTGCCTAACTCTGATTTTTCTGAATTTTTTGACACTTAAGGGCCTATTTTTTCCATGATGATCCTGCACATACCCTTGAATCTGAAACATGTGTCACATTATATGCTTCACATAATATATGATTAAAAAAATTGAATTTTGTGAAGTTTTGACCAAGTTAAGGTGGTTAGACATATGAGTTTTTATATTTTTTAAACGTTGTAATAAAAAAATTACAATTAATTATTTACTTGGAAAAAAATTACAAAAAAATATGCATCACATCTGAACATGAGTCCTCTACTTATATCTAAAATCTTATAAAAAAATATATTATTTTATTTTGGTTAGGGTGGTCAGACAAACGCCGACTTCTTATTTTTTCTCTGAAATTTAAGTACTACTACATTGAAATTTCAAATTTTCACTAAATAGATTTTTTAAAAAAATAAACCTAGTGGTTTAGAAATTACATTCAATTTGCTACAAATTCTATTTTTACATATTTTTGAAATAATATAGATAACTTATTCAAATTTTTATGTCAAGTTTCCTAACTCTGATTTTTCTGAATTTTTCGCTAGTTAAGGGCTTGTTTTTTCCATGATGATCTTGTACATACCCTTTGATAGGATTTGTTTGGAGACCATACAAATACTATGGCTAGTGGCCAGGAGAGGAGGAACACTTGTCCTTTAGCAAAAAATTTAGATACTTGATTGGTCAGACTATTCAGTCTCAACTTATTATTGAGATGTACCTGCCCTAGTAAGTATTGTGATAGTTCAAGGAGCAACAAGATGTTCTTGTAGGCATAGTAGAGTACACCTATTCATCATGGAAGACCATGTGGGAACCACCTATATCAATGTGATTACCAGAGCATTAGATTGATGAATTAGTGGCACAACAGTTGACATGGAGTGGGGATGCAAGGACCACCCCAAACAATGATGCATGGTGGCAAACTTGTAGGCCACTTCCATTGACAGATTTTGACTAGCCAACACTAGTTGATTATTGAGCAGTGATACCATGGTTTTCTAAAGAGGGCAAGGAGGCAGGGATGGAGGCAAGGGGAGAGAGAGAGAGATGGAGGAAGGGGTGGAGGTAGAGAAGATGAGGGGAGGGGATGGTGGAGGAGACAATGGAGATGGTAGGAGAGGGAAATGACAGAGATAAAGGAAGAGGAGGACTAGATCACTCTCACCTATCCGAGAGGAGGGAGATGAGGATGAGAGAGAGGAGGGATATCAGGAGGAGGGTTGATAGGAGGAGGTCAAGGTAGAGGCAAAGCAGCCATAAAGACCTCACCAAGAGGGAGAGATGCTAGAGGCACATCAACCAAAGATGGAGGTAGAGGTAGGGAGAGACGAGGATATGTTGGATGTCAATGGGGAGGAGGATGTGGGGGGAGATGGGGAGATTGATATTGGTGGGGAGGAGGATATGGATGAGGCTGAGAGATAGCTTGGGGATCAGATAGTGGATGGTGAGGAGGAGATAGGTAGGAGATCACCCTTGTTGTGGGATGTGATAGTGGATCAACATCTAGCTGATATGGAAAGTAAGTTGGGCATGGCCCAAGCATGGATCAAGACCCTAGAGGTAGAGTTAGAGGTGACTAGAGTGGAGAGAGACGAGGCAGTGATAAGATAGTAGGATTCACAGAGTTGGTGTTCAGAGTTTGCACAATTATGCACTAAGCTAGTGGGGGAGATTTCCAGAGAGCTCGCTAGGGTGAGCAAGAGTTAGGGATGATACAAGATGCTATATGAGAAGGCAGTGCTAGTGGAGTAGCAGGATCCTAGCTTGACTCAATCTCAAACTAGGATAGGGAGTGGCAATAGTAGGAGCCATAGCAACCATAGCCAGAGTAGTGTGGGTAGATCTACTTCCTCAAGACAGACCTCAAGTCACAGATCACATCATAGCCACAAAGGACTCACTAGGGAATAGGTCCAACCACAACTACATATCATCAAGACATAGGTCTCATCACAGTCAGCCACATGTCACTGATTTGCAACATCACAAAACCAACCTGTCAACTCCTCACAAATAACATCAGTGCTAGTGAGAGAGCATCATTCATCTCATTATTCACCTTGAGGGGATGAGGAGAGTACAATTTATGGAATTATTATCTTGTTGTTATGTTGAGACATTTTATATATTGACCATTGAGCCTACAAGCTCTATTTTTGGGATTCCTCAAGACTTTATCCTGTGACATGATTTTTAGATATATATGATGCAATTTTGGCATAGATTATATGTTATGTGTTATGTCATGATGCATTATGATTCTATTGTGTTTACGTGATATGTTGTATGTGATTATTCCTATGATGATGCATTTATATGTTATGTGATGTATTCATTTAATATGGTTATTTATGATTAGATGCCATGATGATACTACTTTATGCATGATGGCTACTTTATAATGATGATAATGATGTTCTATATGTTCCTAATAGATTCCATGTTTATGATGATGGATTCATTGATGTATGATTATGCATAAATGGATTATGCAACATGTGATGCTTTATGTTATGATCCTAAATGTGTATGCATTAATGATATGGATGATGTATGTTATGTTTAATGCACTTATATGTTATGTTAATGCAAATGAATTGATGCTACTGATGTATGTATATTAATGATGTAAATGAAAATATGTCAATGGATGTATGTAAATGTTTTAATGAACTAATACAATTTCTATATATGATCATGTATGCAATTATATTTTTGTATGTCATAGGATATCATCAGGAGGTAGAAGAAAAGAAACGACAAGACAAAAGGAGATGAATTTTAGCATAGAGAAAGAATCCTTTAATATATTGCCAAAGAACTAATAGATGTTTCTCTATTCATCATTGGGTGAGTTATTGTAATGGCCAACAATCACCATGATATGACATAGATCACTCATTTGCAAGGTTGTACCATCCCATAGAACAAATGGTCGTAGACATGGATGATCATGACTCATACGAGGAGCTCAATTTCCCCAGTATTTTTGTCACAACCAACTATAAAAAAGAGAGATAAGGCATGAAATGTCATTTCTCCTCTAAATCCTGATGCTAGGACATCTTCAAAGAACTAGAAACATGATTGTCTGAAAAATACAAGACAAGACTATCATCATGATACATCATTGCTACTCTAAATCCTATTGTTAGGACATCCTTCAGGAACTAGTAGCATGATGATAAATCCAAGAAAAAATATGACAAGACAAAAGACAACGTTTTCCAAAGTGTTTGCCAAGTGTTTTGATGTCAAGAGGGTAGGTAATGCCAAATTCAGGAAGGACACATCCTAAATGATGTCAATGTCGAGAGGATTGATCCTCAAATGTCATGAGATTCCCTCAAAATGCCATATGAAAAAATCAATGCTTTGGAAGGACACATCCTAAAGCATAAATAAATGACAAGAATTGTTCTTCAAAAAGACATATCCAAAGAATAACCAAGAGTTTGACAGGTTTCAGACTTGTTTTGACAAAGTTTGACTAGGGATGACTAGATGACAAAATTGACTGCATGTTGGTGTCAACATGCCAATCTAGTTGGAATGTCGATTAAATGATTGTCAAAGTTTGTTTAAGAGTTGTTTAATTTAGGATACAAAATAATTCATTTGATTTGAAGATATCTGACGTGTGTGATAGTGCATGTCATGAACCCTAATAGACTTACCTAGTGCGGCCTCAGGGCTCATCAATAGATGGCCTTGCCTACATTATACACTCAAAGACCTCGTAGTTTGACATGACCAATGACTATCTCATTGGCCAAATATTGAGTCATGATTTTATTTGGACAAACCTAAAAGGAATGACCTAATGTCTTAGGGGCTTAAAGATGAGCCTTGCCTATGTAGAAAATGCATAGACACAACGTAGTTTGAAAATGATAGACTAACTGACATGACGAACTATGACTCTGTTTTTTAAATTTTTGAGCATTATTTGGAAGTTTTTGTGTTTTTGACTTGTTTTTTATTTTTTTGGATTTTGAGGATTGATGATTATTTTGGAGTTTTTCAGGGCATTTTCTAATTTTTAGGGATTTTTTGAAGACTTTTTTAGAGCTTTTTTTAGGACATTTTATGATTTTTATGGCCTTTTTTAGGACATTTTCTAATTTGTATGGCTCCTTTTTAGAACATTTTCAATTGAAAACACCATGTGTGATACCCACTGTAGTCAAGTGATAAAGGATTACCCCCCAGTCAGGTCGAGGACTAGCCAAAGTGAAGGAGATGGGAAAGGACGTGCTCAGGCTGAAAGTTGGATGGTAAGCAAGAAATGATGTCAGCCATTGTTAGCCATGTGAACAAAGATTTTATAACATGTGAAATGCCATAACTCTCTTTTGCTTAATTAGGGTCTTTCACCTAATGGAAAGATATAGATCCCACACCAAAAATATAGGTGGTTCACTCAATCTAATGTATGTATGATGGAAATATATATAAATACAATGATCTAAATTCCAAAAACTAAAAAAACTATTGATTGCTGAATGGAAACTAAAGAAATACCACTTGTTTGAAAACACATTGTGTAATGTAAAAACACCTAGAAATGAATGTAAATTGCAACATAAATGGATGAATCTGAAAGTGTGCACCGAGATCTTGATGAAGACTGGAAATGACTTCTGAAATCCTATTGATTCTAATTTTTTAGGCCTGGGGGAATTCATTTGCCATTTTTGGCGAATCAATCTTGGTTCTATGAAACTATTATGGAACCCATTTTGGACATATGGGTATCCAAAAATGTAAAAAACAAAAACTACTCCTAGAAGTTGGACTCATCCACCACCCATGGAAAATGAGTTCACTTTTGAATTTCTAGAGATTCAAAGGTGGAAATAGGAGCCTTCAGTCTGCACTTTCTGCTTCTCTAGGTGTCTAGTTCTGAAACTTTTAAATTCGAGCTTGAAGGTGACTTTTTTTTTATGTTTTACCTTGTCCAATCAAGAGATTGCTTGAAAATATTTGAGTTACAATTTTCAATGATTCCTAAGCCTCCAAGATGTCTAGATTTTTTAACACACAAGATAATAAAGAGAAATGTTGGATGTTAGGGCATGGGGGTTTTCCTTGGTCAAATCCCTTTGTAGGTAATTAAACCAAAATGATGAAAGAATGTAATGAATCATGCAATAATGGATTTATTACCTTTCCATCAAATTTTATCTTGAATTTATATAGAAATGGAGGAAGATTATACCCTTGAATGTCCTTGGAAGCTTTCTTCATAACTTAGAGTGATAAAACCCTAACTTCTTGACTTGATATAGAAGATAGATGATGAATGAATGATAAGAGATGTGTGAATGAGTTAAGAGATTATGAATTATGGTTTTGAGACTTAATTTTATAGGAAATTCACCTTATTTACCCTTTAGTTGGATCCCTAAGGAAGGCATGAAGAAAAACAAAACTTAAATTCCAAAATTTCCCACTCAAAAGCAAAAAATGGTCCAAATAGGACTCATTCGCTACCTTGGGAAAATTAGTCCCACTTGGCAGGGACGCATTCACCATTGCTGGTGAATTAGTCCTAGAGGGACCCATTTTCCAACTGGGTTGTTGGGGAATGAGGAATTTTGGTTCTTATGTTGATTACATCAGGTATTTGATTAAATTGTGCCTTAAGATGCACAATATGGGGTAATAGGGGCCTATTAGTGATGATGTAAAGGTCAATTAGGGCTTGGGACATAGAATTCAATGTGAAAGTGTGATTAAATACACTTTACAACACTGAAACAAGGTCTACTCATCCTAGGAAGGAATAATATCCAATGTGAATGTGTAGGACACATTAAAACACTAGATTAACATTAAGTGTATTTTGCAAGCCTTATAGATTGATGTGATAACATTAAACACATTTTATAATGTTGAATTAAGGGAGAATGGGTTCATTAAGTCTAGAAAAGTGTGAATTTTTTTTACAACACTTTACAATACCCTTACAAGACATTGTGGAATGCATTTGAAAGGGTCCTAGACCTAGTGTGGATATGAAAAATACCTTGCAACACCAAATCAAGGCCATATTAAGTCCAATTTATCATCAATTATTCTCCAAATCAAGGAAGTTTCTTTTTTTTATATGATACATTTAGCCCCCACTTTAGTGAGAGGATGAACTTGCTTCAAAATCATACTAAAGTAGGCATTCAAGAGAGATCCGAGTGTATAGATGAAAATTACAAAGAATAACAAAGATCAAGAAGGAAATCAAGCCCCCAGGATCTAAGATCCTAAGTCAAACCACCAAGATACACAATCATGCAATGGAAAGAACTAGAAAGAAGAGAAAGATGTAAATGAAAAGGTGGATCAAGCTTCGATCATTTGTCCAAAAATGCATACTCACTCTAAGGCAAAGGAACTCTTGGCTATTCTTTGGGTGAGAAGTCCTAAAAGGTGAGACACATATGGCTGATATATCCTCACACACATGTAGGAGGCTATGTGGAAAGTTGTACCTCAGAATGGGATTTCCGCTCAACCATACGAAAGTTATACCTCCTAATAACTTTAATAAGGTGCCACAATAATGAAAATGGTTTTCTAGCTCTATGAAGTAAGCAAAACTTTGTATGCTTGACACTCATAGACATTGTAAATGAAAGATGTTACAATAAGGAATGTTCAAAGGGATTTTGATTAGGTTTTGCAAGGTCTAATCTTAAGGAAAATCATGCTTATTGTTTCCAAGAGAGGATAAATTCAAATGGTCTCTTCTTGTTTCCAAGAGAGGAAAAGTGCAATGTCTCATCCTGGGAAACATTGTACCAAATGTTTCTGAGAGAGGAAATTGCAAGAAAAAGAAAATCACACAATGAAATGTGAGTAGTCATGTATGCCCCCACTTTAAAGTGGCTATGAACACCAGTACTGTGAGAAATTGCTTTAAAGTAGAAGAATAGGACATGAGAGATTACTCAGAAAGCCCTATGCCAAGTCATATGTTTCTAATAAGCTACGTCATGAAAAGGTAGTATGTCACATGTCAGCCTACTTAAGGCATGTCATGCACATCCCAAGCTTGCTCTTGTATGCTCATGAAAGGTTAATGTAGACACTAAAAATTGATCTAGGCCTACAAGCTCCATTTCTCACCACTTTCGTCCTAGCATAATTAAGATAATTATGTTATCCAGTCCATTTTCATCTATTAATTAAATAATTTTAATTATTTAATTAATTCATGTCTATTTATTCTATCATGATCGATTAAATAAACTAATTGTGTCACTAATTTCTTCCTCTTCTTGAATAGTTAAATAAGTTATTATTTATTTAATTATTTTTCCATCTTTCATCTATAGTTAAATAATTACCATTAATTTTTTATCTATTCATGGTCCTTTAATTCTTCAATAGTTAAACAATTATTAAAATCATTTAAATATCCCATGCCACCTCCCCTAATTAAATAGTTAATCTAAATTAATTATTTAAGGTCTAATTTTCATCTCTCCATTTAATTAAATTAATAAATTTAATTAAATGCTCCTCTTGTCCATTTCCTCCATTTTGAAATAAATAATTTATTTTCCACTTGTCTATTTCCTCCATTTTTGAATAAATAATTTAAAATAAATTATTTATGCACCACTTGGTCAAAGATGCCCTGTCATAGTCCCCTATCATAACATTCATTTCCTGTCATAGTCTGCATGTTTTTCATAGCCTGCATGTATTGCATGTTTGTCATAGCCGTCGGCGTCATAGTTTTTTCCATGCATGGCATATTCTTGGTGCATCAATTCTGGACCGTCCATTCAAAATTGATTTTTCTTATAAAATGGAAATTTCAAATTCATTTGGTCTTCTTCTTCCTCTCTCTCTCTCAAGCATTCATGTGAACTTTCTGGCTTTCTTGCTTTCATCCATTTTTACACATACTTAGAGCTTCTCTTAGTCATTTAGAATCATTTTGCATAGAAAAATCCTTCAACACTTGTGTAGGACATGGCATAATCTTAAAGTTGCTCGAAGAATCTGAGGGCACTCTTCAACTTGCAACAAGCTAGAAGGTGTAATGGAGGTCAGCCATGGAGATTGAAGATTTGGGTAACTTTGTTTTATTTATTTTCATGTTTGCTCCTTTACACTCCATTATTTTCTTTGGATTTTTAGATTTAGCAATTCTAACCTAATCAAACATAAATTTCCAGAGATACAGTTAACAATTAGCCAAAAAAGGAAATGACAAGTGACATACAAGGACAAGGTTGCTAAACCCCTTACCCCCACTGAGTTTACGACAAAGTTGAATCGAAATGATTGATGAAATGCATGCTAGAGTGAAAATCAATATAATTTAGAGGAATTAGGTGCCCCCAAAGAGGGAAGCATACCAAATTCCTGAAAATGTTCAATTTTATGACTCAAAGCTTTACATTCATTAGTGGAGTGACCATGAAGTCTATGATATGCACAAAATGAATTCTTGTAATAAAAAAATTTTCGAGTTGGTGTAAGGAGGGTTATCAAGTGATATTGGAGGAGTCTTCACAAGATACCCTCTTGATCAAGGGGAGAAGTAGTTTCTATTGGTGGTGGCAAAGAGATGCCTTTCTTAGTATAGGATTTCATACCTATGCAAGGTTCTTTAGATTACAAGATTTTTTTCTCGCGCTTATAGAAGGAGGGAAAATCTATCGAATGCAAGTCATTGTTGTCTTGTGAGATGACATAGACATTAAGCAAAGGTATATTTTTTGTTTGATGGCTTGTAAAGGAGAACAATCAAGACTATAAGTGTTTATCAGTTGAAGATGTTTTACAGTTAAAGTTGGATTAGAAGAATGTTGTGTGAGAGTGTTGATATTGATTAAAGGCGTGGCAATTTCTATCAAAGGACAATAACCCAGACCATCAGTTGTTTTTTGTGTTATAGGATTGATAGGGTTGTGGATACCTTGTTTTTTATCACCATATCCTTTTCCACTATATCCAAGTTGTTTCATAAGCTCATACCCTTTTCCATAAAACTTTTTCATGACTTTTGAATCAGTTGGTGGTTGGTGATAAGCGTCATCAAAGGTGATTGTGTAGTTAGTTTCTTTTTCTAAAGTGGTTGAGGTGGATGCTTTCAAAGGGTCATTTGAAGTTTGTCTTGACATCATTGTTGGTTCTTTTCCCTTATTTGAATCTTTGTAGATGATTTTTTATTCACCATTGAAGTCATTTTTGAAATCCAAGGAACCCCAATTATCTTCGAATAGCATCGTGACTTGTTCAATATGTTGTTTGTCTTTTTGTTGTGTGGGTTCCACTTGTGTGGTTGGTGTTAGTGTGTTGAAGAGGTTCTCATTGGATTTCTCAAGTTTCAAGACACTATAAGGCTCATGATCAATGTCGAGTGTGCACACTTTGTTTTTGTATATGTATTTCATTTTTCGATGATGAGTGGAAGGAAATCCATTCATTGCATGAATCTACAACCTACTTAGAATAGGGTTATATGAAATATCATGAGGCATAACCTAGATCGGTGTGTTTAATGTGACTTTTCCAACTATAATAGGTAAAGTGATCACACCAAGCAGTGACTTTTCTACTTTGTCAAAGCCCTTAATAGATAAAGATTTGGGTTGAATTTTTGGCTTATCCACACAGAGCCTATCCAAAAGGTTTATGCTACACACACTAAGGGCTAAGCCATTTTTGATAAGGGTTTTCTTTATCCCTATCTAATTGTATTGATAAATGATCATGAAAGATTCTTTTTTTTTTTTGCACTTCCAAAAGATGAAGTTCAATTTGGTGGAAAATAATGTCAGCATTTATTCCTTGGATCATGGTTGCTATGTCAGTTGGTTGCACATTAGAAGGGACAAGAACTTGTTGCAAGGCTACTTGGATCATGTTGTGATAGTGAGGGGATGCTTGAATAAGATCCCATAAGGATATCTTAGCAGGAGTATTTTTTAGTTGTTCAACAAGATTGTACTCTTGAATGTGCGAATTTAATCAAGGATCTCTAGGAAAAATGGGATTTGGAAAAGGTAAGGGTGTTGGTGTGGGTTTTTTTGGTTGTAGGTTATTTCTAGTGGTATATGTATGAGCTATGGTATTATGAATTATTTGTTGTGATACATTATTCTGAGGTGGGTAAAGAGTAAACTCATGTTTAGATGAAGGTGAAGGTTTATATGATGGTGGGTAAAGGATGAGTTGAGGTTGAATAATATTAACATCCCTTGGAAAATGAGAGTCCAACAGGGGCTTTTCATTGTAATGTAAGGGAATAGTATTATTATTGTTAATGTTATCCTTATATTGCATCATGATATCCTCCCTAGAAGGAGAGTTTTTAGGAGAACCACAAACCACATGTTCGTGACATTTGAGGGTTGGTTCTTCTAAAAGGACTTCATCACGAGTAAGGGAGTTATGAATGGTGGAACTTGTTTTATTTTTGAGAGTGGGGAGATTAGAAGAAGACTCTATTTTATTTTCAATTGTTTATAAGGTCTTATTCTCTTGTTCCATAGTATCTACCCTACTAGGAGAGCTTGTAAGATGTTCATCCAAGTTTGAGGTTTGTAACTTGTAGCTTCATCACAAGTGGGGGAGGCATCAAGAGAAGGACCACTATGTTTTCCAAATAGATTATCCCAAATGGTAGGAGCATTAGGGAAGGGAGGGTCACAATTCTCATGAATATTAATAGGTATATATTCTAACATCAACCTATCCTCTTTGCATTGAGGATGGATATTAGGAGATATACAAGTTTGATGGTCATGACTATGGAGGCTAGGTAAGGTGATTTTTAGGAATGTTTCTATGATTCCATGTTCTTGTTGTCTAACATGATCTTCCAAAGGGGAATGACGAGATGGAAAATCATGACCCTCAATGCTTGTACCATGCTTCACCAAGATACCTTCATCACTAATAACAGAGGTATTGGGAAAAGAACAAGGATGGTTGTGATGATTGTCTCTAGTATCATTCTCACCAATGGGAAATGTAAGATTAAGGATTGTACCAAGGGTTTGATCATGTTTCTTAAAGACCTCATTGTTGTAATCAAAATTGAACTCATAAGAGGGAATGTTGTATTTATGCAATCCATTTTTAACCAAATCAAAGCCACATCTTTTGAAAGAAAAAATGCTATGAAAAAGTAAATAAAGTGCAATGCAATGATTTATATGCAATTTTCAAATATGAAACAAGCTAATTTTCTTATTACACTATGCACCAAGCGGAAAAATGACATGTGGAAAATGCAAATGTAAAATGGAGAAATGCATGAAATGATCTATTTTAAGTTAGATCTAATGAAATGCATGTTACAAAAACTCAACTAACTAATATAGGTAGGTAAAGGCACCAAACAAAAACTTAAAAATAGGGTATTTTAGTTCTATAAAGGGAATTTTTAGGGGTGGAAATGGATAGATTTTCCCAAGGTGGCAAATGAGTCCCAGTATGGACTTTTTTCAGAATTTTTAGAAAAATTTGAGTGATTTTTATGTCGTATGAGTTCTATGATGCATACCTAAGTTAAAAATGTAGAATTTTAGAAAATTTAAATGAGTTTAGATGCCAAAAAATGCAACCTAAATTCACTTTTCTTGAATCCAAAATTTGAAACCTAGCATGCAAATGAATCCATAAAAATTCTAATGCAAGATCAATGCAAGGCTAGATCTATGATGAAGAACTCCAAATAAGAAAAGTATTTGTAAAACGGGCTCACCAAAATGAAAAAATATTTTATGAGGTGTGAAATTCTATGACTCTCTTTTTCTCAATTAGGGTCTTTCTCCTAATGGAAAGAGATAGATCCCACACCCAAAATCTAGGTGGTTCACTCAATCTAATGTATGTATGATGGAAATATACCTAAATGAAATTATCTAAATGTAGAAAACTAATGAAAGCTATTGATTATTGAATGGATTTAATGAACATCCCACAATACTAGTTTAAATTTTTGGCCAAACTGGACACTGAACTGATTTTTTCTAACTAAATCTTCACTTTTGGGCACCTATAGTGGCTAAACCATGAGGAATTTGAAGATGATGAAAAATAGCAATTTGTGAAATTTTATTTATAGATTATAAATATATTTTTTTCAATTTTTTGGAATCAGATTGCCTTCTTTTTCCATCTCCTTCGAAAACTAGTTTTTTTAGTAAACACCATTTTTAAGGTTTGATGCTCACCGTATAACACAACTTTTTTTCCATGAAGGATCAAATTCTATTTTTTTCAAATTTAGATATGTAACTACGATATCTAGTTCTTCCTATTGGTTTCATAGTGTTTTATTGAATATTGTTTCCTTATTCAAGTTTTGAATTCAAACCAGTTACAATATAGACATAGGCAGACTATATAACACATAACTTTCTTTGTATGTATTCAAATTCTTTCTCTTTTTTTGGATCAAGGACTTCAATATCTAGTGTACTCATATTTTTCAAAAAATAATAGATAATTCTATTTTTCCACATGTGTAGAGTAGAGAGCTTGATTTCCAGTGAAAAACCTACATTCACAAGAAATAAAAAATAAATATAATAATTAAATTAAATTTATTTAAAATTATACTTTTTGAGAAGCTTATAATAAGGAATACATAAAAAATAAAAATTAAATGAATTCATTTGATCCCCCAAAAGGTAAATCAAAAGTGGTTTTTTATCAACATTTTGATAGGTGTAAAGGAGACTCCATTATAGGTATGGTTTAAAACTAGAGGGGTTCTATCCAAGGGGGTTTGATCTAAGGTAGTTTGATCAAACCCTCTTCAATTGGAATGCTTTAAATGGAAATTTTTAAAGCTTAAATCATTATATTTTCTAGAAATATTTGATTTCAACAAAAAATTACAATCTCCCAAAACTTGTAAACCACTTGTTTGAAAACACGTTGTGTAATCCAAAAACACCTAGAAATGAATGTAAATTGCAATAGAAATAAATGAATCTGAAAGTGTGCACCTGAGATCTTGAGGAAGACTAGAAATGACTTCTAAAATGATGTTGATCCTATTTTTTTAGGCCTGGTGGGACTCATTCACCATTCTGGGTGAATTAGTCCCAGTTATGTGAAACTGTTCCAGAACCTGTTTTAGACAAATGGGTATCCAAAAATGCAAAAAACCAAAAATAGGCCTGGAAGTGGGACTCATTTTCCACCCATGGTGAATGAGTCCAATTTTGAATTTCTAAAGATTCACAGGTGGAAACAGGAGCCTTCAGTCTGCACTTTTTGCTTCTCTAGGTGTCTGGTTTGAAACTGTCAAATTGGCCCTGAAGGTGACTTTTTGTTGATGTTTTGCCTTATCTAATGAAGATATGACTTGAAAAAAATTTAAATGAAATCTTCAATGATTCTTAAGCCTCCAAGATTCTAGATTTATAAACACTCAAAAAAGAAATAGAAATGTTGGATGTTAGGGCATGGGGGTTTTCCTTGGTCAAACCCCTTTTTAGGTAATTAAACCAAAATGATAAAAGAATGTAATGAAGCATAAAATAATGGAATTATTACCTTTACTTCTACCCTTGAATGTCTTTGAAGCTTTGATTTAACTTGACTTGATAAAGGAGATGATTAATGAATGATAAGAGATGTGTAAATGAGTTAAGAGATTATGAATTAGGGTTTATAGACTTTATTTTATGGGCAATTCACCTTATTTACCCATTAATTGGATCCCTAAGGCCGACATGAAGAAAAAAAACTTAAATTCCAAAATTTTCTGCTCAAAAGTAAAAAATGGTCCAAATAGGACTCATTTGCCACCTTGGGAAAATCAGTCCCACCTAGTAGGGACTCATTCACCATAGATGGAGAATTAGTCCTAGAGGGACCCATTTGCCAGTTGGGTTATTGGGGAATGAGGAGTTTTGGTTCTTATGTTGATTACATTATGTATTTGATCAAATTATGCCTTAGGATGCACAATATGGGGTAGTAGGGGTGTATTAGTGATGATGTAAAGGTAAATTAGGGCTTGGGGCATGGAAGTCAATGTGAAAGTGTGATTAAATACACTTTACAATACTAAAATGAGGTCCACTCAGCTTAGGAAGGCATAATATCCAATGTGAATGTGTAGGAAACATTAGAACACTAGATTAATATTAATTTTATTTTACAAGCCTTCTAGATTGATGTAATAATGTCATCAAGCATATTTTATAATGTTGAATTAAGGGAGAATGGATTCATTAAGACTAGAAAATCATGAAATTTATTTAGAACACTTTACAACACCTTTACAAGATATCACTAAATGCATTTGAAAGGGTCCAAGACCTAGTGTGGATGTGAAAAATACCTTGCAACACCAAATCAAAGCCCTTTTAAGTCCACTTTATCATCAATTATTCTCCAAATCAAGCAAGTTTCTTTTTTTCTATTGTACACCATGGAAAGGAATGTCAATATGTTATGGCGAATATCATGAGGGTGTTGGAAAATTGGGTATTTATTATGGACAAAGGTAGATGGAGTGATAGTAGATGATGAAGCAAAGATCAACTACACATGGCACCTATTTTCTAGGTTTTCACCATGGTACTTATGCAAAGTGCCATCAAAGTGGTTTTCACTATTGGATGAATTATTTCTCTTTACTATTTTTGATATTTGATTTTTTAAATTTTTTTGGTGTCACCAAGATGCCTCTTTGCTAGGTTTTCATCAAGGTGACAATTTTTTTGTATTTTTCATTTTTTTTACATTTTTTTAGTTTTTAGCCAAGATTTCTAATGTTATGTATAAAATTTGCAAAGATGTAGATTGTTGATGGGTTTTATCAATTGTTCACCATCTAGAGTAGCTAGCTAGTAAGCTCCAGAACTGAATGTGATAGTGATGATGTAAGGGCCCAACCAATTAGGCTTGAACTTCTCAGGCTTCTCTTGATTAGATTGATTCTTAGGATTTTGTATTAAGACCAAGTCACCAATGTCAAACTTTCGGAACATCACTCTCTTGTTATAACTGCGACAAAGGGGATTCTGATATTCCTATAAGTGATTCAAGAAATTTTTTCTACATTCTTCTAACATTTCTAGCTCATGTAGTCAAGACTGTTGGTACTCTTCATCATCGATCAAGCCCTTCATGGAGACTCTAAGAGAGGGAATTTCAGCCTCAATGGGAAAGATGGCTTCAACTCTAAAGACCAAGGTGAAGGGGGTGGCTCTTGTAGGTGTGCAGATGCTAGTGTGGTAAGTCAACAAAGTAGGTTTAATTTGTAAATGCAGTCAAGGCCAACGTTATTGATAGTATTCTTAAGAATTTTTATAATTGTTTTATTAGACATCTCAACTTGATAGTTACCTTGTGGCTAATAGGGGGTGGAGAAATGGTGCTAAATGTGGAAACATTCACAAATCTCATGGACATCCTAATTTTTAAGAGGACAATTGTTGTTTGTGATGATGGAATGTGGAACACCATATTGGTAGATGATGTAGTTGAGGATGAATTTGGAAATCTAGTTATTGGTTTTGTATGTGATGGGAATGACTTCAATCCATTTGGTGAAATATTTAGTGGAAATGATAATGAATTTATGGCCATTGATAAGGTGGGATGGATTTTACCCACATGGTCAATTCCCCATTATGTGAAGGGACAAGGAGAAGTGATGGGCCAAAGTTCTTGTGCTAGCATATGAATCAAATCACTATGTATTTGACATTGACAACATGTTCTAACAAACTAAAGAGAATATTTTTCCATTGTTAGCCAGTAATACCTGTGTCTCATAACTTTTTTAGCTAAGGTTGGGCCACTTGCATGAGATCTGCATATACCCTCATGTACCTAATGTAAGGTTATTCATTCTTTTTCAATGTTGAGACATCAAAGAAGGGTATTATTAAAGTTGTATTGGTATAAGGTGTCATTGATGATGGTGTAATGAGAAGCTTTGCAGATAAAGGATATTCTTTGGTTATTGGAAAGGTTGGAAAAAAGGTTTGGGCATGAAGTTAATCATATGTCTTGATACCATGGTGAATTGGGACCAATAAGCTCACAAACCATTTCTAATTCAAGAATATCATATGTGGAAACCAACAACTGTTCCACTAAGAACTCAAATTATGGCACATTGCTAGGAATGTCTAATAGACATCCAACTGTAGCCATTGCATTTGCTACCTTATTTTGTGCTTTGGGGATTTTCTCAAAAGCAATTATGTGGAAATATGACTAAAAGCTATCAACCATGCATTTGTAGGGAAAAAAAAATTAATCCTTGGTGTCATACTCATCATTGACCTGGTTGATGACCAACTGAGAATCACCAAAGACTAGAAGTGTTTTGATTTTCTATTTAATATCCATTCAAATTCTTGTGACAAGTGCCTCATATTCCACAATGTTATTAGTATAGGGGAAGGTGATTCATAATGAATTAGGAATAGAGTCCCCTTGTAGTGTGATGAACAATATACCTGCTCCTGAGCCATGACCAGTATGAGACCCATCAAAATAGAGCTTCCAAGGTGATTTAGGCTCCGCATGAAAGTTGAACTCATTGGGGAAGTCTACTACCAAAGGATGATTGCCTTGTATGGGTGCATCAACAAGTTGATCCGTTGTTACCTGCCCTTTTATAGCCTTTCATTCCACATATTGTATGTCATACTCACTCAGTATCATAACCCATTTTTCTGACCAACCTGTTAATGTTCCCTAACTAAGAAGACACTTCAATGGATTAATCTTTACCAATAGTTGTGTCTGGTGGTTCAACATGTAATGTCTTAACTTTTGCATGGCGAAGACAACTATGAGACAAGCACATTTGATGGGTGTGTAATTGAGTTCATATCTAACCAATGTATGACTAATGTAGTATATAGCTCTTTCTTTCTCATCATGGTCATTTTGTGCTAATAATTCCCACAGTGTTGAAGTGGTTATAGAAATATAAAGAATCAGAGGTTTTCCCTTAATGAGTGGAATTAGGAAAGGTGGTGTCAGTAGATATTCTTTGATCTATTGGAAAGCCACTTGAAATTTGTCAGTCCACACTGTTGATGTGTTTTTTATGCACTTCTCAACACAGGTAGTGCGTAGGTGCACTACCTATCTTGAAAGACAATCTTCCACAATCAAATTTCAAAACACTATCCCAAGGTCTCTAATGTCAGGTCTTGATAGTTCTTGGAATATCTCAGTTGATTTATGTGATTTGTTGGAATCACAAGGTGGACTTACGAATGAGTTACAAAGCATGGGAAGTTGGGTTTGAAAATGTAGTTTCAAAGTGTTGGAAGTAAATGAACAGTGGTTTTCCACTCAAAACAACAAGTTGAAACTCATAAAGTTCATCTGATTTAGCTTCATGGTGATTCTTAAGATCCTACTCTAACTAAGGACTAAAAGAAATAGCAAAAGGAGAAGGGTTAAGAAAGTTGTTCTAATCCTAAGCTACAAATGAATAGTAACAATGGTGGTTGCTACAATAGACAGGCTTCCTAAACAAAGTTTTTCTTGACCAAGAGAAAGCTACAGCTACACAAAACCAATGTAATCTTCTAAGGTTTGCTGATTTTCAAATTACACATACACATCATGAACATGCAATTGAACTAGGTTGTAGCAATGAAATAAAGAAGTCATGGCTAACTTTGTAAAATAGCTTATCATCAATAAGTGCTAAAAGTATGGGATAGAAGCTCATAAAATACTATAACAACAACACCATCATGACAACCATTCAAGAAACTAATACTAAAACTAACATAGAAGGTAGAACCACGCATGCAAGATGAGAAAAATCAAAGAGAACATCCATAAAATCATGCAATGTTGTCTTCTATTGCTGCAAATATTTTTTACAACAACTCTCCAACCTTTACAAATAAGGGGCAAGCCCCTATTTATAGTTTTCCAAAGCCCAAATGAATGGCTAGGATCAATTTTCAATGAATGGCTCATATTTGTTTATAATAGGGTTTCACCTACCCCACAATATTCAGCAACTAAAAATACATTCCTTTTCTTTTCTTTGTTTTGTCATCTAGTGCCATTCAATGTAGCAATTTCATCATTTAGCTGATTATCTTTTTACTGTAGCTAAAACTGCTTGAAAGTTTCCCTCTTACTTGATGTGTTTGCAGTGTTCTTCATTGGATCAAACAGGCCCATTGATGATTGGCATCAATGGATTAGTTGCCCCTAATTTAGAGGATAGGTCATCATCATCTGGTGAAAAGTAGGACAACTCCCTCATGTGTTCTTCAAGGCCACCCCCTTTCATTTTTGTCCTTGGCATAGGCCTTCTAACGCCAACCCTGTTTGTGGGGGCTAGCGGGAGAGGAAAACATGAAATAAATGGTGACAGGAGCTATGCACTTTTCCTTGTTCAACTTTCTCAATGGGTCTCCTCAATAGACCCATGGTAGGCTTCTTGAATCCTCCATACATGAAGTATCGTAAGTGATTTCATACACAAATCAAGGAAAACATTAGTCAAATCTTGCAAAATCCTTGTTAGATCCATCCATTCATCATCAAAAGATCATAATATTCATATTTGGAGCTCATTTGGACCATAAACATTATAGCAAATGGGAAAAGGGGAAGGAAGAGTGCCTAGAAAAACTTCCTTAAGATTGGACTCATTCAAAAAAAAATTGGAAGGTTGGAAGGGGAAAGCTGGAGGGTCACTGCCCTTTTGAAAGTTAATGAGCACACACTGGCCTAGAAGGAAAGTCTCAGATGGTGATAGAGAGGGGGAGTCTCAAAATGGCCCACGGAGGGGCAAAGTCCTAGAAACGGCCATAGAGGGGTCGGGTCGCCGAGGCTCCATGGATGTTTCAAAATAGCCAAAGAGGGATAGAGTTCTGAAACCACTGAAACTTAACAGAACATTGACGAAACCTTGGCAATTCACTTAGGCACCACAAAAACATCCCAAATCCACCAAAATTTTTTCCCAAAAGTCAAAAATGTGGAAAGTGGACCGTCGGGGGTCCACAGATGTTTTGAAATAGACAAAGAGGGAGGGAGTTCCCAAGGGAAAGTTTTGAAACCATCAAAACTTAATGGAACGTTGAAAAACATTGGCAGTTCTCTTAGGCACCACAAACACATCCCAAATCCACTAGAAACTTGTCCCCAAAGTCAAAAATATGGAAAGCAGACCATCAGGGGTCCACAAATGCTTCAAAATAGCTAAAGAGGGAGGGAGTTCCAGAGGGAAAGTTCTTAAACCACCGAAACTTAACAAAACATTGACAAAACCTTGGCAGTTCACTTAGACACCACAAAAACATCCCAAATCCACCAGAAACTTGTCCCCAAAGTCAAAAATGTGGAAAGCAGACCATCGGGGGTCCACAGATGTTTCAAAACAACCAAAGAGGGAGGGAGTTCCAGAGGGAAAGTTCTGAAACCACCGAAACTTAACGAAACATTGAAAACCTTGGAAGTTCACTTAGGCACTACAAAAACATCCCAAATCCACCAGAAAGTTGTCCACAAAGTCAAAAAATGTGAAAAAAGTGAATCAAGGGATCAAGGACCAAGTTAGCAGGAACAAGATGAAAGGTAGAAAAGGGATGGGGGACTTTGTTTCTCCCTGGACTTGAATACCCCAAGTAGGTGAATTTGGTAAGGGGAATTTGATCGATTGAAGGCACATGACCAATTTGGGCTTAGAAAATGGGGCACGCAAAACAAGATAGGAGCAAAGCAGCTTGTCGAGAGCAAAAAAAGGGGTCCCTACCTATGATGGGGCATGTACAAAACATGCACAACAAATGGAAACTCTCTGGGGAAATGCTCCAGATCATTTTGATGACAAACTAAAATCACGAACCCAGAATCTTTGGTTCCGACCTTCAAGCTAGGGAAAACAAACCAGATGCTCAACCAAAAGATCAAAACCACTAGCCAACCCAACCTTCAGTATGCTGAAAATCCAAGTGTGTGCAATTATGTTAATTCCCATCTTTTAGTTGCTACAAGAACCCAAGCTCCATCAAGTTAAGCTACGTATTTTATTCTAACTCCAAAAGCATCTGGGACATTGCCTCGCTGCCAATTAGGCATCCATAGCCCCGATGAGGTTGTCACTATGATTCTCCTGAACATTGCTCTACTATCGGTCGAGCATCCATAGTCCCGATAGAGTTGCTCGAATACCCTTGAAAAGTTGAATTTTCTCTTTCTTTTAATTTTCAATGTTTTCTTTCTTTCTTTCTTTCCTCTTTTCAACTCTTTTATTTCAACCCACAAGCATTGAATCTCATGCTTAGGGCTGAGAATCATAGTGGTGTTGGAGCAGAATTTTAGATTTTTTACTTAACTAGACTTCATAAAAGGCCCTACAGTGACCGTCAGATTCTTAAGATGTGTAAGAGCTGTAAGATTTTAGAATATGTTAGAGTCGAACTAAACCAACACCTTATCCCCTTTGAATCAAACACCTAGATCACTTGACGCTAACAGAAGACCTTCACCATCCACTCTAAAGACTTGATTAGATTTTGATAGAGAAATACGTAGAACAACCCCAAACAATAAGTATGGTTGTTGTGCACATAGATGTGCCCAACTAAATGCATAGGGACCCCAAGAAAAGAAACAGCAAAGAAAAAGCAAACAACCCACATCACACCAACTAACCTAAGGAAAATGAGAAAGTAGAGTATTTACAGGAAACCCATACTACTCAAAATGGGCTATGTACAAAGATATTTACAAAGAACTATGTTCAAGCAGGGCGAGCTGACATTAACGTTCATTGGATTTCGCAGTGCATACACAAGTAAATGGGTGATCATTGTAGTTCTTAACCATACAGATTTATCCTTATACTCAGAAAAAGGAAATTCAACATTGTAGCATTCAAACTTAATCACATGTTCATGGAAAATCAGCAATTGAGGAGGTTCGTTAAAACCATGGTTGATCCATAAGCAAGTTTTCCTCCCCTCACTCCCATAATCAAAATGATAAATGCAATTATGAGAAATAATACGGGCAAGGAAGGATAGAACCTGGATGTCATCACATGGAGGTGGCAGCATTGGATAGTCGAGAGCAAGCATAACATCATTGATCATTGCATCAGTAGCCTCAAGTGAGCATGGTGGAGGGTACAACACTTCGGACATTAACCTTGCATAAGGCTGGGAGGACGGGGCAACAAATAGCTCTTCCAATCTACCAATGGGACCTACAGCCCTAGTTGGCAGTTCTTCAAAAAGAAATACTTCTCCACATTGATCATCTGTAAACTTGGGATCCACTTGGTTGTTGTCCCCAAGGAGCAGCATGTTGTCTCGTCTCCTTCCCCAAGGATTGTCCTTATTTATGTGGTGTTCAATGTCATGGGACAATGACATGCATGAATCTGTACTATTGCAACCATCTGAATATGAAGGAGGATCAACAATGATCATGGGAGAAGGACTCCAATTTGCATCTTGTAGTCGGTCGAGTGCTTCATCTCTGTTAGCAGCAATCTCATCACCTTTGCCTTTGTCTTCTTCTCTTTGTTGTTCATGCATCTCATCATGACATTCACTCATTTCCTCTTGCTCACTATTGATGTAAATGGAGAAGGAGCTCCTCTCCCAATCTGGAAACTCTAGTGAATCACTATTTGGGGGCTCAAGGAGAATGTATTCATCGCTACCATCTTCTGGGATGTGCTCTTCCTTGGCATGAGCATACCTCCATAGTGCAGATCCCAATGGAAAGAAGTCATCAATTGATGGCACCTCATCAAGGGGACCAAAGTCTACTACACAATTTCCCTCCAAGGGATCAGCATAAATCCTATCGTTCATGGTGTGCAAATGCTCTTCGAGAGGAAATTCTTGATGATTGGTGGACAACATTCCTATTTGATCTAATTCATCACTCAAAAGTCCTAGACTATATTGTTTTCCTTCTTCTATTGTTGTCCCAACATCCTTTTGAGGACCACCTTCAACTGAGTTTTCAATTGGCTTTGGCTCTTGTTCTTCTACTTTGATCCAAGCAGCAAGTGGAGGAGGTTGGGTGCTTGGATGCTCCACTCATCCTCTAACTTGTTTGATAGCCTCTTTGCACAATCCGCATGTGAACTCTGAGTGCAATGAATCATGAATTTTGCACCAATTCAGTAGCAACAACACCTCCAAGTCCACTTGACATCTTAGTTCAGACCAATCCTTTGCTAATCTAGAGACGAGCTGACCATATCTTTCTATTACTGGGTCCTCATCATCACTCTAAAAAGAAGCTTGATGGTAGACAGTCGTGGCAAGTGGTTGTTCCCACTCCTCCAAACTTTCATTTTCAGATTCTTGATTGTTGTCATTGACAAAGGAGAAATCTTCCAGTCTGATTTCATTTATACTCTCATCATCATTTTTTGCTACTCCAAGGTTTTCAACCTTTTCTTCTTCCTGTTCTTCAACATTTTCGTTGGTTGTCCCAACATGCATTGTTGTAGACTTTGTTGATTCATCAACTTCCAATGACTCCTCTTCTAGATTAGAGGACTGCTCTTTGTTGATAGAGGAAAGGCTTTCCAACTCCCTTCCAACTATATTTTCATCATAGCATTCTACTGTCCTACTGAAACCAGCTTCTTCCTTTTCATTTTCAGCTTCAACGTTCATTTTCCCAACACTAGCTCGTGTTAAATTTCTTGGTTCATCTTCAATGTGCTATCCTCCGGATGTTGACAGCTCTTCTGCGTCATTGGATAACTTCTCCTCATTGGGAGTTGGCTGCTCCAACTTGTCTGAACAACCCTTTGCTTGAGTAATGATTTTTGTGCATGATGAGCAAGTGAATTATGAGTGGGGTACATTGTGAAATCTGCACCAACTAGACATCAATATTTCCTCCAATCTTGGTTCATCTTTGTTGTTCAAATGTTCTTGGATCAGCTCCTTGAATGCCTTGGCTGCCATGGTTCTCAATTCTTCCTTTGGGTCTATAAGGGCTAAAGGTAGATAGATTTCCCAGAAGGGGATTTCTCCTTGCAAGACCTTTTCAATTCTGCTCAAGAAAGTTAGACATCCCAATTCATTGTGCATGTGAGTGCAATGGATCTGAAATCTATCCGCCAATGTGAATTGTTGCAATGGCTTCTTTAGTCTCTTGTTCAAATATGCATGTAGTTGAGTGATGTCAATTTGTACATGCTACTCCATTTTGACTCAGCTTCTTTTTCCTTCAGAATTTTTTGATTTTTTAGCATTAAAAAAGATCTTATCTCAAATTTCTTCTTTGAAAGTGCACTTTTCAACTTCCAACTTTCAGCTTTGTCACCTCAACATGTTAGCCCCCCTTCTAGCGCCAATTCTGTTGATGTTTTTTACGACTCTCAACACAAGGCAGTGTAGGTGCACTACCTCTCTTGAAAGACAATTCCACAATCAAATCTGAAAAACACTCATCCCAAGGTCTCTAATGTTAGGTCTTGATAGTGCTTGGAATATCTCAGTTGATCATGCATTTGTTGGAATCACAAGGTGGACTTACGAATGAGTTACAAAGCATGGGAAGTTGGGTTTGAAAATACAGTTTCAAAGTGCTGGAAGTGAATGAATAATGGTTGTCCACTCAAAATAGCAAGTTGAAACTCATCAAGTTCATCTGATTTAGCTTCATGGTGATGCTTGAGATTCTACTCTAACCCTAAGGTACGAATGAACAGTAACAATGGTCTCTACTATAGTAGATAGGATTCCTAAATTAATTTTTAATTAACCAAGAGAAACCTACAGCTACACAAAACTAGTGCAATCTTCTAAGATCTTCTGATTTTCAAATTACACATACACATCATGAACATGCAATTGAACTAGGTTGCAACAATGACACAAAGAAGCCCAGGCTAACTTTGCACAACAACTTATCATCAACAAGTGCTAAAAGTATGGGCCGAAGCTCATCAAATACTATAACAACAATAATTCACATCATGACGCCTATTCAAGAAACTAATACTAAAATTAACATAGAAGGTAGAACCATGCATGCAAGATGAGCAAAATCAAAGAGAACATCCATAAAATCATGCAATGTTGTCTTCTATTGCTGCAAATGCTTTTTACAACAGCTCTCCAACCTTTTACAAAATGAGGGGAAAGCCCCTATTTCTAGTTTTCCAAAGTTCAAATAAATGGCTAGGATAAATTTGCAATGAATAGCCCAGATTTGATTACATTAGGTTTCACCCACCCCACAATATTCTGCGAATTAAAATATATTGCTTGTCTTTTCCTATTTTTCATCTAGTGCCAGTCACTGTAGCAATTTTGTCATTTACTTGATTGTCCTTTCACTGTAGTTGAAACTGCCTGAAAGCTTCCCTCTTACTTGATGTGTTTGCAGTGTTCTTCATTGGATCAAATAGGCCTGTTGATGACTGGCATCAATGGATTAGTTGCCCCTGATTTGAGGACAAAATATCATCATCCGGTGAAAACTAGAATATTCCCTCATGCATTCTCAAGGCCACCCCCTTGCATTTTTTTCATTGACTTCGTTGGCACAAACCTTCTTCTAATTTCAACCATGTTGGTGGGTGCTAGCGGGAGAGGCGAACATGAAATAAATGGTGATAGGAGCTATGCACTTTTCCTTGTTCAATTTTTTTGATGGGTGTCCTCGACAGACCCATGGTAGGTTTCTTGAATCCTACATACATGAAGTGTCGTAAGTGATTTCATACAAAAATCAAGAAAAACGTTAGTCAAATCTTGCAAAAAATCCCTATGGTTATATCCATCCATGCATCATCAAAAAATTATAATATCCATATTTGGAGCTCATTTGGACCATAAACATTAATGTGGGCCCAAGAGGGCTGGCAATGAACAAGGGATAGCAAACTGGAAGGGAAGTTCTCGAACCTCACAAAAATTAGCAAAACCAAGATTTTTGAATTATAGCACATGGGAAAAGGGGAAGAAAGAGTGCTAAGAAAAACTTCCTTGAGATTTGACCCATTTGAAAAAATTGGAAGTTTGAAGTAAGCTAGAGGGTCACCACCCTTTGAAAAGTCAATGAGCACACCTTAAGGCCCGAAAGGAAAGTCTCGAATGATGATCGAGAAGTGGAGTCCCGTGAAATGGCCACCGTGAGGGGCCAGCCACTCCAGGCTCCATGAATGTTCAAAATGGCCATGGAGGGACGGAGTCCCCGGAAACGGCCACCGAGGGTCAGGTCCCGGAGGCCCGGTCACCAAGGTTCACCGTGATGTTTTAAAACAGCCAAAGAGACAAAGTTTTGAAACCATTGAAACTTAATGGAACACTGACGAAACTTTGGTAGTTCACTTAAGCACCACAAACACATCCCAAATCCACCAAAAAGTTATCCCCAAAGTCACAAATGTGGAAACCGGACCGACGGGGGTCCACGAATGTTTCAAAAACAAACAAAGAGGGAGGGAGTTCGAGGGAAAGTTCTAAAACCATCTAAACTTAACTAACATTGACTCCAAACCTTGTAGCGTTCACTTAGGCACTACAAACACATCCCAAATCCACCAGCAAGTTGTCCCCAAAGTCAAAAATGTGGAAAGCGGACTGTCGGGGGTCCACGAATGTTTCAAAACAACCAAAGAGGGAGGGAGTTTCGAAGGGAAAGTTCTGAAACCATCGAAACTTAACGGAATGTTGACAAAACCTTGGCAGCTCAATTTAGGCAACTACAAACACATCCCAACCAATTGCAGAAACTCTTGTCCCCAAATTCAAAAATGTGGAAAGTGGAAAGTCGGGTCCATGGATGTTTCAAAACAACCAAAGAGGGAGGGAGTTTTAGAGGGAAAGTTCTAAAACCACCGAAACTTAACAAAATATTGACGAAACCTTGGCAGTTCACTTAGACAGCACAAAAATATCCCAAATACACTAGAAAGTTTTTCCCAAAGTAAAAAATGTGGAAAGCGGACTATTGGGGGTCCATAGATGTTTCCAAAAATAGCCAAAGAGGGAGAGATTTCGTGTGGAAAGTTCTTGAAACCACCAAACTTAATGAAATGTTGACGAAACCTTGGTAGTTGACTTAGGCACCACAAACACATCCCAAATCCACTAGAAACTTGTCCCCAAAGTCAAAAATGTGGAAAGCGGACCGTTGGGGGTCCATGGATGTTTGAAAACAGCCAAAGAGGGAGAGAGTTCGTGAGGGAAAGTTCTGAAACCACTGAAACTTAACGAAACATTGATGAAACCTTGGAAGTTCACTTAGGCACTACAAACACATCCCAAATCCACCCGAAAGTTGTCCCCAAAGTCAAAAAATGTGGAAAAAAGAGAATTGAGGGATCAGGGACCAAGTTAGCAAGAACAAGACAAAAGGCAGAAAAGGTACGGGGGACTTTGTTTCTCCCTAGAGTTGAATACCCCAAGTAAGTGAATTTGGTAAGGTGAATTTGATCGGTTGAAGGCACATGACCAATTTCGGCTTGGAAAATGGGGCATGCAAAACAAGATAGGAGCAAAGCAGCTTGTTGAGAGCAAAAAAAGAGGGTCCCTTTCTATGGTAGGGCATGTGTGCAAAACATGCACAACAAACACGAAGGGAATGCCATTGCGTAGGAGATTTTCAAACGGTTGGCATTTGTCTACTAGTTTTGTAATGAAGCATCTAATGGATTGTAATCTTCCTTGTAATGTTCTTAGCTCATTGATTCCTTTTGGTGGAGGCATGTCCAACATGGCTTTTACTTTAGCAAGATCAACTTCAATGCCTCTGCAAGAAACTATATACCCCAAAAAATTTACTAAAGTTACACCAAAGACACACTTCTTTGGGTTCAACCGGACTTTGTACTCTTCAAGCCTTTTAAAAAAAAATTCTAGCACATTAAGATGATCGCTATATTTCAAAGACTTTTCCAAGAGGTCATCCATGTAATCTTCCATTAGAGTGTGCATGAGCTCATGAAATATTGTGGTCATTGCTCTTTGATATGTGGAACCTGCATTCTTTAGGCCAAAAGGTATGATGTTCCAATAGTATGTACCCCAAGGACAAGTGAAGGTTATTTTGTGCTAATCTTCTGGGGAAATCTTAATTTGATTATAACTTGAGAAACCATCCATAAGGGATAGCATCTTGTATCCTACAATAAGATCCAAATGATGTCTATGTTTGGCAGTAGAAAGTCGTCTTTCGGACATGCCTTGTTTAGATCTTGGAAGTCTGTATAGATGTGTATTTGACTGTTTGGCTTTGTGACAAGTAAGAGGTTGGATATCTAGTCTACATAGTCTATGGATCTTATGAACCCTACATCTAATAGCTTCTAGAGTTTGACTTTCACTAGCAATGCAATATGTGGGTGCATCTTTTGTAGCTTTTGCTTGACTAGTTTAGCTTTTGGTAGTAAGGGCAAATGATGCAAAAAAAGTGTTGGGTCCAATCCTGGCATATCGACATAAGACCATGTCAATTTAATCTTACATTCTGAGAAGAACTTTTGAGATTCATGCTTTTCTTCTTCTGTCAAAGATGTTGCAAAGAGAACCATTTTGGGATCCTCTAGTGTGGCTATATTAACTTTTATGGTGTCTTCAATGAGCATTGCCAATTTTTCTTATGCAATGGGAAGAAATTCCAATCCTCCATCCTTGGGTGCCTCAGAGAGATTTTCACCCTTGGATACATCCTATATTTTTACTTTTGTATTGTCAGAAGGTGCCTTGCGGTTTTCACCTAAAGACATGTCTTTTTTTGTTTTATTTTTTATTATTTTTGTGACTAGAGGATTACACAATCTCCCCAAAGTATGTTGTACAATCTGGATCTATAGCAAATCCAACCTTGTGATACCCACTTGGTATTCCTTCGTGGAGTTCCATAAATTTTTCCATAGCTTCATCATTATGAAAAATGTCCATAGTGGGTGGGTCTTGTTGATCCCAGTCAATGAGCTGAGGGTACATGAGGTTGATACTGTCATCAGTGTTGGTGAAGGGCGGGGAGGATGTGGAAAGCATGTAGACTGATGTGGAAAGGGTAAAGATAGAATTGTCATCCTCAAAATCCTAGTTGGATTCCATCTAGTCTTCATCTTCATTAGATTTAGGAAAATTAGACTCATTCACAAAATATAGGACAAATGGATCATAATCATGGTCAATAGTGTCAGGTGGATAGACAAATGAGTCAGAATGATGGTCAATAGGGTCAAATGGTCAAACAACAAAGTCGGGATGATGGTCAATAAGATCAAATGATGGTTTATGTTTGTCATCATCATGAGGCAAAAAGAGTCTTACCATTCTTCTCTTTTCAATGGGACTTTATAAAAATCTTTAGGAAATTCAATTTTGAACATTTTCCTAAATATTTCATCAAAATAAGGCTCACCTAGTTCTAAAAAAAAAAATTCAAGGGCATAATCACTCAGGGATCTTTCAAAACCAAATTCCCTCTCATGTGAGTCAGTTTCGGCAAAGTAATATTTAGTTGTCTTGACACTTTCAGAAGCATTCACACTCTCACCTAAAAGTACATTGGTACATGGATTGTTAGTTTTGAATAGCTCATTTGACCCTAACCCTAGATACTTTGGTCTTCCAGAAGGCATTATAGGTTCCCTTCTTCCTGTCTTGTCTTTCCCAAGGCCACTAGTTCCACCATAGCCTTTGTCATATTTTGTACTAGTAGTGGAGGTAGGTCTTCCATTTCTTTGTAGATTGAACCTAATATGTTGCCAATGTCTTCTTTGTTTAGTTCTCCCCATTTTTTGAAAGTCATTTTAGGAGGAACCTTAAAAATCTCTTTGGGATCTAGTTTGAAACAAGGTCTACCATAAGCTTTTGGGGACCTGGCTATTTTACTGATACAATAGGTCATGTTCAATTTGTACTCTCCACAACCTTGGTCCTAGATCTTGATATTAGGGTCACCACTTGGGATGGTGGAGGTCAAAGAAGTGGATGTAGATGGTTTAGCGAGTGTGGATGGATTGACATATTTGGATGAAGTAGATTTTGAAGCTTCATGGTTAATTGGCACTCGGTGTTCTGAAATACCTCTCAAATTGATGCAATACTAGAAAGGATCAGGATCTCTAGGTATGGTAATTTCGGTGCCATCAAAAGGAAACTTTAGACATTGATGGTAAGTGGATGGTATGACCTTTAAGGCATGGATTCAAGGTCGACCAAGTAATATTTTGTATGGTAGCTCAATATCTAGGGCCTAACATGTTGTATCTACAATGACTAGCCCCACACGAATAGGAAATGCGATAATGTCCCTAGAGGAGCATTCCTCATCATCATATGCCTTTATGACAATGCTTTTGGTTGCATCCACACAAGCATCAAAGAAGCCTAGTGCTTTGACTAGTTTTAGGGAGCATATATTCAATCTTCCTCCACCATCTACTAAGACTTGTCTAACCTTATGTTTATGGAAAAATACTTCGATATGTAGTGCATCATTGTGAGATGGTTTAGGTGAAGAATAGTCTTGGTCTGAAAAGGTAATGTGATGGGGAGTACTTAGGTATCCCACCATGGATTTGAAATGGTTGACATCAATGTCATTAGGGGTAGAAGACTCTTGTAAGGTTTTATCAAGTATGGCTTTGTATGCAGGTGAGATGTGTAGTAGCTTGAGTATGGAGATTTGAGTGGGTGTTTTTCCCAATTGGTCAATGAGATTAAATTGTCCTTTAGGTTGTGATTATCTAGAAAATGGACCGAGTATTGTGATCTTTGGTTGTCTAGCAAGAGGACTAGCTATTGTGACCTTTCCTCTATGGGTGGTGACATTACAATGAAGAGTTTTCATAATGGTGATAGTATTGACATGTTTGTCAGCAGCTCGGAGGTGGTTAATTATGGGTCCACTGGAATAAGGAAAAGCAATGTGAGTGTAATTGGCTCAATTGTTATTATTATTTGGACTAGACATAGAGGGATTATTTGAACCATGATCTTGTAGGGGGTTTTTATGAATTGTATGGTCTGATTTTGAAGCAAATTGTTGATCGTCTAGTTCAATGGTACAATTTTCAATAAGATCCTATACGAGATTTCTTAATTTTCTACAGGAATAAGTTTTATGCCCTTTTTTCTTGGGGATAATCGTAGAATGCATTGTCATCCCACCAAGATGGATTGAATTACCTTGGGCCATATGGTTTAGATTCTGGTAATGTGATGGCATTTTTTTGGAGGAGATTTTTGAGGACAACTTCAATTGGTTCACCTAAGGGGGTGTATGTGTGTATTTTTGGAAATTGTATGGTTTGGTGTGGTTTCCCTTGGATTTGATTGTTTTGGATGGAATTTGTGGTAGTTTTTAGTTTGTTCAATGGTGTGTTTTGCGGTTGAGCTCCTTTGAGTGTGATTGTAGGACCTATTGCATTTACTATTTTAACATCAACAATGCCATAATTGGTGATATGTATTTTTTTGACCTATAATTTTCCTTTTTTATTAGGTGGGTTTGGATTTGTGTTCTTGTTGCCATATTTGAGTTCTCCTTTAGCAATAAGGGCTTTTTCAAGTTGTACTCCTTTTTTTATGAGGTCTGCGAAAGTGGTTCAACAAATGAACTTGCAAATTATATCTCAATGGGCCAACAAGGTTTTCAACAAACATGTTTACCTTTTCCTTTTCTACTATCTCAACAGGGCATTGACTGGCTAGACCTCACCATCTTTGAAAGAATGGAATGAAGGTCTCGCCAATGTATTCTTGGTTCATTGTACATAAATTGGCTATAGTAATGTCGGTGTTGATGTTATAGGCATAATTTTCTACAAAATTATCAGCAAGTTCCTCTCATGTCTTTATTCCTTTGGTCAAGGTAGAAAACCATTCAAGTGTGGGACTTGCGAGACTTCTAGGGAAGAGTCTCATCAAATAGGTATGTTGATATGCAACTTCCATGCAATTGGTTGTAAATTCTTGTATGTGTTCAAGGGGATTAGTCTTGCCTTTGTATTTGGTGAAGTTGGGTACCACATATCTTGGAGTGAACGGTGGCATGTGTAAACTCATTTCAAATGGTTATGGACATAAGTCATAGGATGTGTGGGTCTTTTTGTTGGGAAATTGCATGTTTTCCATTTTTTTGTAGGATAGTGAGTTGAGCCATGAGTGCATCAATTATAGCATTGCTTTTGAAATCACACATGTTGTTAATCGGTATACCATGAGTTCGCATTCCTTGTGATGATATGTTCTGATTTGGTATGTATTGTTGTGGAATGTATGATGTATTTTGGTATTGGGAATTTTTATTAGGAATGTGATGTTGTGTATGGATGTGTGATGCATATGTAGGAATGTGAGTTCCAACAATGTTAGTTTGTGCTTGCGGAATATGTTGTCCTTGAACCTTTTGATGCCGAAACAAAGTCATGTGTTGTGTTATTTTATTTCCTTGTCCAAATTGGTAAATGCAGCCATGTCAATGTTTTTTATTTTTCTTTGGGTGATATTAGTGTTGGTATTAACTTATGACAAAATATTAACATTTGGTTGAGGTCTTGGAATGGTAATTCTTCGTGTGTTCCTCCCAAAGGGGTTCAATGAGTTTGTTCCCATGGAATTGATTGAGGATCCAATTAAATGGTTTGATGATGTCATTCCAATAGCACTAGATGAAGATCCAAATAAAATGTTTGATGAATTTGTTCCCATTGTACCATTGTATTTGTTCAAGATCCAAAGGTAGCTCCAATAGTTTATGATGAAATTTCTAACACTTGTGGGATAAATTGTGATATGGCTTGTGATATGGTTGATGTTCCCACACTAGATCTTGTGTTGACCATGTTAGATATTTTTTGTGTGGTAGTCCCAGCAGAACTAGCATTGATGGTGTTGGTTGAATTTTGTGTGGTGGCATCAATGAAGGTATTGTTTGCATTATGTTGGGGTTGATTGGTGTTGGAGGTATTATTTACATTATTGTTTGCATTATGATTGGGAGATGTTGCTCTTAAGGTGTTAATATTGAACCTTAATGGAAATTTAGCCCCTTGGTGTAAAATCATGGCTAGATATCTTTCTAAATCTTGCAAGAGTAATTCCTCCACAAAGGAAGCCACATCTATGTTTTGGGTGGTGACTTCTAAGTCTTCCATGAATACTTGTATGTTTTTGTCTCTATGTATAAATTGTTCAAAGCGGTTGCATGAGGAAGATGCCATGTTCATGTGACTGAAAGGGTTGATGAAAGGTTCCCCCATGTCTGTGTTTAAGTTCATGTCATTATAAAAGATTTAGGGGTTTTCTTGTCCAAAAGGGTCCATTTTTCTTCTTTTCCTTTGGATCCTAGTCTCAACCATATAAGGATTTTCTCAAATGAGGGAGAGTATGAATGGAAATTATATGACACTATGTTTTTTTTTTTTGGATTTTTGGAATAAGGTATGCAAAGTGAGGACTAAAATGAATGGTGGAAGACTAAATTGTTTTAAGGTATGCCAATGCAAATGCAAATGTCTAAGGTGTAATCAATTTTGGTAGACTTTTAAGAAAGGTTTACTAACCACTCAAAGCTTGGTCAATGTCTCAATTTGGATTATCAAAGGACTTTATGGTAGGACTAAATGAAAGGAGAAGATGAAAAATTGATGTTTCCTAACTAGAATTATGAGTTGGAAAGGTCTCACAAAAGGGAAATGACTAAACAAATTGATTTTGACTTAGTCCAATGATAATCTACTTTTGAAGGAAAACATTTTGCAATGTATGGAAAGTTTTCCTACTCTAAAGTCTGAAAAAATGAGGACCTAAGAGCTCGTTTATGTTGGAAATGATGATGGATCCTAAAAATGAGATGAAAATGAAAATTTGCAAAGGTGGACCTATGGATAAATGCAAGCTAAAAATGCAAAAATTGAAGATTTGAGCAATTATTTTTCTAGTTTTGAATAGAGGCCATTGGAAAAATATGTTTGGAAATAGTTTGAAAATGTTTTCTCTTGAGTTTTGGACAATGACAATGGTTTTCTAAATGATAGGAAAATGTGTTGTTTCAGGTAGCAAATGCATTGAAGAGTCTCAAATGTGTTTCAATTTCAGCAAATGCATTGTTACATATCACAAATGCGGTTCAATAGGTCAATTGCATTTTTGTGTGAAGCAAATGTGGTTTAGACTAGTCAGATGTGTGATTTCATATTACAGATATGGTTCATAAAGTCAAATGTGGTGTTCTGTGCAACAAATACATTTTAGTAGAGGTAGAAGCATTTTTTCTGTTTATCAAATACGGTTTAATAGGTCAGATGTGTTGCATAGAGTCTTAGAAGCATTATACAATGTCTAAAGTCTAATTTCTTTGCATTTTTTTAAGATTTTTGAGATTGTTTCAATTTGAATGTGTTGTTCAAGATTTGTGAAGGATGTTTATGTGTTCCTTGTTTGAGAAAAAACTTGGCAAACACATGGTTTTTCCTTGGAATGTTGAAACAAGCACAACCCTATGGATGGAAAGGACTATATCCACTAGATTCCCACTTGGATTTCTCTAGCCACACTTATTCTTAGCAGGTGATTTAGAAGCTTGGCCACACTGGCTCCCCAACATTACACTCACTTCTCTGGGTCAACCAAGCTTCAATCCCTCATAAATCTCCCATGATAGGCTCTTCACCTCTACTAAGAAATGTGAGAATTTGGGATGGCTTGGAAATGAGTGTTGTTCCACCAATGAATAGAAAGGGTTTTTGGCTACTACACAAATGGTTTTTAGTTTGGGCACCCATTCAGGTGGCTATGCATGAGGCAAGATAAACTTGTTTGCATAACAAATCTACACATGTAATCCTAAGTTTTCCATTAGAATTCACATTTGTATACTAGTCAGGTGTAGCTCAGCTAAAGAGCTTCATTGCTGATTTGAGTTGCCTTGGGGTGAGTAATTTTTCCCACCAAGGAAGGCCCAATTGAACCTAGAGTCAATAAAAAAATCTCTTGCACCTAGGATCACACAACTACATAAGGGGAGATGATACTTTTATTATTGAATCAAGGTTACACAAATTGAAAACACTTGTTCATTTTAATATCCAAATTGAAATGTTAGGGTGGTAAAGTAATAGCATCTAAGTTTTTTTGTTTCTCAAGATCACACAAAGTGCAAGAGAATTGCATACACACTTAAAAGCTATCACTAAACCACAAGGCACACAAGACACTTGTTCATTTTAAACCCAACTTAATGTGAAGCAAGCAAGGTTCATTTTAAGCCAATGCCATAAAAATAAATGTAAATTTTATCCTTGATGAGTTTCAATGCAATTTTTGTTCATTTTAAACCCATGAGTGAATATGCATGTTCATTTTAAACCCATGAAATGTAACTACAAGTTGTTTCTGATTGTTTGCTTGCTTTTAGAATTGTAAACGAGTTATAAAATAAACAACAAATAAATGTTAGACTCCCCTTCCATCTTCCCACATGCTGAAAACAACAAATTAGTAACTTGGAAAATCCCTAAGCTACTAAACTAAAAAGAAAATCTAGAAAATTTTGTCAAAAACTTGAAAGTAAATATTTCTAGGCAGATACGTTGTTCCATAGAGTGAATGCATCTCAATAGCAGATGTGTCTCTCAAGCTTGCAGACACATCTCAGAAAGTTGAATGCATCATTCTTTGTATCAGATGTGGCTCAGAAATGTAGATGCATCGTTCCCGAAAGAGAAGGCATCACGACGCAATGATTATGGCTCATAAAGTTTTGATTGTGGCATTTTGTACCTGTACCTACAAAAAAGAAGAAAAGTCACATAGAAATATGCAAAAAAGAGTTTTTTGGCATTGGGTTCACCAATGTAACTAAGGAAAAAGTTAGGTTAGCACGAACTAAGATGCATAATAAAAACACTAGCTAAATAATGAAGTACAATAGAGTAAAATAACACAAAATAAAGAACAATTTCATGAAATGACTTCAAGCCCTCGATGATTGACCTTCATTTCTCATCTCCATTTGCTACAATATTATTTTTTCCCTTAGTTTTTTGATGAGCAACCGGGTATGTGCAGGATCATGATGGGCCAAAAAGTAGTGATATGATGGGTATGTGTAGGGTATGTGGCTGATGACTTTGTTTACCCAAAATTGATGAAACGAAAAGGGTTTTTAAAGGAGATTCTCATCTTTCCACCAATATAAATTATGATTTACTTTGAATTTAATAAATAATTATTATTCATTTTCTATTTGAATTACAATTAAAGTCTTGATTGATAGGTTGATTGAAAACATCTATAGCTTTCAAAATTTTGAATCATCATTTTATGCTTCACATACTATTGGATTAAAAAAAATGAATTTCATGAAGTTTTGATCAAGTTAAGGTAATTAGGACATATTTTTATATTTTTAAAGTTGTAATAAAAAAATCATAATGAATTATTTACTTGGAAAAAAATTATAGAAAAATATGCATCACATTAGGACATGAGTCCTCTACTTATATCTAAAATCTTAATAAAAAATATTATCATTATATTGTGGTTAGGGTGGTTAGAGACACCTAGTTCTTATTTTTTCCCTGAAATTTAAGTACTACTACATTGAAATTTCAAATTTTCACCAATAGATTTAAAATAAAAAATAAACCTAGTAGTTTAGAAAATATATTCAATTTTCTACAAATTCTATTCTTACATATTTTTGAAATAATATAGATAATTTATTCAAATTTTTATGTCAAGTTGACTAACTCTATTTTTTTTGAATTTTTCGCCACTTAAGGGCTTGTTTTTTCCATGATGATCCTACACATACCCAACTTGTGACTATGACTATTCCCTAAGTAAATATTGAAGGATTCTATTCAAAAGCTACAAAATGCAAGTATGCAAATATGAAGCAAGCCTAAAGTATGCAGAAAATGTTATGACAACATGAATTCAAGAGCATGAAGTGTGACAAATGAGACTAAAATTTCCTTTTTATAGAAAAGCCAATTTTAGATGAATAGCCAAGATTGTTAGATGAGAGATTTCATAAGATCAAGGGTTGAAATTAAATGTAACAACCAGCAATTAGTGTTAGGGAAACATTAGGTTAAAATTTGAAATGGGAGGCTGAGATTTGTTTTTAGAAAAATCAAATCAATGTACCTAAATTCATGTGACAAGAGGATATTAGGCATAGAAAAAGAGGTTGCTAGAAAATCAAATAATAACTTAAAATTATTTAGTTTTTAAGTCTGAGTTGACCTTTTGAATTAAAAATTAATTTAATTCAAAAGTGGTGGGGCCATGTGATAGTAAATAATGATTTTAAATTATTTACTTGGTGGGAAAATAAAAAGTGTGGAATTTAAAATAAATGATTTTATTTAAAATTAGAAAGAAAGCTGATGTGGACAATAATTAAATAAATTATAGGAATTTATTTAATTATAAGAAGACATAGGAAATTAATAACGTATTTAAATAAATAAATAAAATTTATTGATTTAAATATTCAAGAGGAAATAGTGGACAAATAATAATTAAATAAATTTAGGAATTCATTTAATTATGGAGAGACATAGGAAATTAGCGACATATTTAAATAAAATAAATATAATTTATTTGTTTAAATAGTGAGGAGATGTGAATTAATTAAATAACTAATAATTATTCAATTAATAGTTGAATTTGGACTAGAGGGCATAATTAAATATTTTAATTATGTTAAGAAGAAATACAGAGAAAATAAGGCTTATCGGCCTAGGTCAATTTTATGTGTCTATAGGTTTTGTAGCCTTGTCTGAAGCTTCTTGTTTTGGTTTAATAACCCTAGGATTTTTGTGTTGTGGCTTACCTCCTACTCTTAAGGATTCACTAGGTTGACTCATGATTTACAACTAGGGTTTACAAATTCAAGCTTCGTACTAGGGCCTTTTGGTTTATGTTTATAGGAACCTCAAGCTATAGAACACAAATAAAAACCCTCCTATACTTTACCCAATTCCTACTAGTTTCTATGAACTCCCACAATATCAAAATCCTTTCAAAACCCCAAGCCTCTAGAGTCCACTAAACTAGCCACTAAGTTCCCCAACTAGTTTAATTCAACTAAAAACTCACACACAATGGTACAAAAATTTCTCACCTAGGAGAAAATTCACCTTTAATGTCTATGCAACTCCTTTTCCTAGACTCTTCACATCTTCTTCTACTTTGAATTCTTCCAATTTTGAAGAAAAATGAATCAACTACCTTCTTTATGGCTTAGGAATGGAGTGTCTTTACCATTAATCCCTGAAAGAAAGTTTGCACAAGAAAATTGACACTTTATCCATTTACGTTTGAATTTTGGTCATTGATACTTATAATTTAAAACTTCATGTGTGGTTCTCCTTCATCCCCACACTTTACCTTTTTTCTTTAAACAATTTCATGTTGATGTTTCCATGTTTCCATTTTATTCTTTTATCACATTTTACTTCAAGGCCATTGCTCATCACTATTTCAATCCTTAGCTTGTTTGAATTGATTCATGATGCTTAAGTTTCCAGTGATGAGAAGAATATTCCATAAAATATCCCTTTACTCCTCCATCACTCATCGTTGATATTTCTTTTCCTTCATGTATGCCATGAGTGATATGAGTAACATATGCGATGAAATCATAGCTGTTAGATCAAGTCATCCTCCCTTAACTTTATGCTTCCCCCATCACTCATTGTTAATAGGAAAGACCTTTAGAAAGGATTTCTAGTGATGCCTTGAACCCCAGTGATGAGAACATGTATTAACACTATCCATCACTCATTGTTGATTCACTTTCCAATAGCTTAATCATAGTAGGGATGGAAGCAAAGTATTGATGGTTCAAGATTTATCCATGTGTATTAGCAACAAGATCACTGGTTATGGCAAGCCTCACTCCCAATAGAAAATGTATTAGTGATACATCACTTTAAAAATAATAGAACTAAAAGCTTCATCACTCATCGCCAATAGGAAAATGAACAACAAGAAGCAATGTGTGATGGGTGATGAGCCAACAATACAAAGGGTCATAGTGTTATTGCTCATTGCTGATTTGGAACTTAGAACATTAAGTAAATCAACTATACAAGGGAAATACTTCACATCACGTCACTAGTAGGTAAATTGAGGCCTTACACCTCTTTGCAATGCGAAAAAAATGACAATACAAGGAAGCAAGGATCCAATGCTCATTGTTGATACAAGGTTCTAAGTAGTCATGAAATAATGCACAATAGGTGATATGCCAAATGGTAAGTGAGGAATTAAGTGGGAACATTTTCCACGTACTCATAAGTTGTTTTAAAAGGGGAACTGACTAGGACCATGAGGCAAATAGATATAAGACCCAACCTCATATAAAGACTTAGGATAAAGGATGAATAATTAGCAACTCAACCATAGGAAAATAATACCATGAGGGGAATATTTCAAAATGATCATGAGACGGTAACCCTAAACACAAGGGTATAGTCAAAACATGGATACCAAAGACTTGAATTATTTTTAAATGACCAAAAACCAGCCATAATAGGTCAATGGAGAATTAGACCAAAAGAACAAGGATTAAAATGAAAGGAAAATATCTTAAGCACAAATAACCCCATAGCATAAAATCATAAACCCTTGACAACATTTCCAAACAATATACCATCCACAACCAAGTAAAAACATAAGATCAATGGAACACGAAAATTTTAAGGGTTCCACCATAGAGAAGGTCTCTTTCTTGTAGGTTGTAGAGGTTGATTTGTTAGTGGATTTGTGAAAAGGGAACACAAGTTAAATTTTGTAATTTTTTCATTTTTGAATTGTTTATAAGATAACTTATCTACATAGAATTGTCTAAACTCTCTCCTTTTATCCAACCAAGTAGATATTTGCTTTCTAATTGAATCTACATTTGATCACATAGATTTAAGAGATTGAGCAAGCATGGCTCTATGTGAGGTTGAACTTGTAGGATCTTTCAACCTTGCAATTATGTCCTCAAATTGTTTTTTGTTATTTTCAATTTTCCTCATTAAATTTTCTTGTGTTCTAGGGGCATATTGATGAACTAGTTTAGGTGTTTATTGTTGGGTTTGTTCTTCAACGAGTATTTCAAGTTGAGGTGAAGGAGGATTTTGAGGGTTAGGAGGTTGATTATCATTTCCTATAAATTAAATAAATTTACATCAAAAAACCTATTAAATCTACCTATTTAGAAAAAAATTCACACAAAAAGCAAACAAAACTTACTCCTTTGACCTCCCCAATGTTATGGTAGCATTTTTACCAAGATTTAGAACCGGTTTGATAAATAATTTGGTCTCCAATAATGTGATCACACTCTTGATGGTTTGAAGGCCACAATTTTGGAGGAAAAAATAGAAATGAGGAATGAGCAAATGTTTCTTTTTTTGGTTATAAATAGCTATGGTGTAAGCATGTTATAATGTGATCACATTATGATTTTGTTTTTAAAAATTAAGAATGTTGACCACATTTTGGCTCCCCATAATTTTGCACCTACCCTTATGAATTTTTTATTAGAACTTCTAAAAAAAATTAGAACTTTTTATTCTAACCACCATAACTTCATCAAAAATTTATGAAATTCATTTTTTTTCTTTTTTATCCTATAGTATGAGAATTATAGAATGTGCTACATCTTCTAGATTTGAAAATGTGAAATATTTTGAGAATTATAGATATTTTTCATCTATTCTATCAATCGGGACTTTAGTCATAATGAATGTAAAAAATCAATAATAATTATCTATTAAATTCAAAACAAGGCATATCTTATATTGGTGGAAAGCTGAAAACTTTTCTCATTAAACCCTTTTCATTTCATCAAATTCAGATTAAAAAAAAATCATTAGCCATTTTTTGTCATATCATGACTTTTTTGACCCCCATGATCTTGCACTCACCCTTGGATTAGGAGATTTCAAAATTCATCAAACTTAGGATCAACAGAAGATGATCCCATAGAAAGTCGATGTGTATGAAAACTAGAAACAAATATTGAATACTCAAGAACAAGCTTGGATAACACTTTCAGAATCAATTGTAAATCCTCTTTATCAATGCTTCACTATTTTATCTATGTTCTTAGTTGTTTAACCTTGGATATGTAGTCTTGGATGTGGTCAAAAAATTTAGGATCAAGATTCATCAAATCATTATCAATTTGATATGCCCTAATCTTATCTATTTTACCATACATTTTTTCAAAAGCTTCCCAAGCCTCTTTAGGTGTTTTGCATGATTCAACATGAAATTGTAAATCAAATGAGACAAATGAACATATCCATCCAAGTTTTTTCTCATGATCAAGCTCCCATTTTTCCAATTCCTTACCATCAGTAGGTTGAGGAATGATTTCCTTGAGATAGCCTATTAGATCTTTTATCATGAGATATGTCCATACTAATTTTATCCATGTAGCATAATTATGTGGAGTTAGGAGTTCAATTTGAGATTTCTCCATTGCAAGAACACAAGACACATAAAAGAATGCAATCAACAACTGTAAGATTACCCCCCCCCCCCCCAAATTACTTAATAAAGAAACCCCCCAATAAAATATGATTTGTGGCACTTTATACTTAGTGTGATTATAGGTGCCAATTGCTGAAAACAATGAAGTGGGCTTGATCTTAAAGTGATTATAGATTTCCAAATTAGGCAACAAGTTCAAAGTAATTTTTTTACAAAAAATGAGATCAAATTGATCACACCAAAAAAAATATGCACTTTAAAAAAACTCACTAAAAAATGTTATTGTAGGAGTAAGAATGAAGCCCTTGAATTTTTGAAAATGATAATGGCGTAACAACACCTATGAGAATCTCCAATTTATAGAAAAACTAAGGACCAAAATCAAAATCTGATTGGACCACTGTGTAAAGTGTGAAATTTTACTCCCAATAAAAAAAAATTGCTCGAGAAAAGGAGGTTGTATGAGAAAGTCATGGTTGTTTGAAAATCAACTGCAAAAATGAAAACTCAATTAGTGAGGGGTAAAAAATATTCAAATAAAATATTGACGTATGGATGATGTCATCAAACTATTGTCTTAAAATTGATGGCCAAATGCTCATCGCATGCCTACAAGAGGTTAAAATTAACGCCCAAATGGATGTCACAAGTTGGTATGGGTCGACTTGATGCAAGGAATCTATGAATACTCTTTAAGAATATTCTATCAAATATTCTCCTACTACTGATTTGGACGCAGAAAAAATATTCAGTGAATTTTTATGTGCCTAGAATATTATGCATTTTGTCCCCAAGTTGCAATTTTGTCATTGCTAATTTATTTTCTATTGTCAATTTTAAAATGGCCAACACCAATTGTTGTGGGTCCATAGGTGAAACAACCTGCAATCCACGTGGCCTCCAATAGTCATTTTGTACCTATGAGGTACTTTGTAGGCCTATGCAAGGTACAACCTACCTACACAGGACTGCAGTAATGATTTTTTATTTTTATTTTTTATATAAAATCCTTTCAAATATTTTTTTATGAAAAAATTTTTTGAAAAATTTTAAATTTTTTTTTGAAAACATTTATTGGAATAAAATAAAAAATCATACCCCTTAATAATGGTGACCTGGAGGGTCATATGGGTCCATGGGAAAATTTTTTACCTTGGCAGAAAACCTTCTCCAAATTTGACTATTTTGCAGTCGATATTAGGGATTTTAGCCCTTCTGGACATGATGGTAGGGTCGATTTTCACCCAAAGTGCTCCAAATTTACAGCTAATTATTGGATCTAGCAACCACACTTTAGCTTCAAATCCTCATAGATGTGGCCTCATATGTCTGATTTGGATGAAACAAAAGGAAAAACTATCTTGAACCCTCTGATCTTAATGGTTAGCTTATATTTGCATCAAAAAGCTCTGATTTGAACTTGCAATACAAAGCCACAAAAAGAAAACCCCCAAATCTAGTATTTCTTTCAAGCTTTTCTGATTCTCTAGATCATCATTCGATGCAATAGAAGATCATGCTCAAATTTTCAAGATTCACTAAGATCTCTCAATAAAGAATAACAAGAAGCAATCCCACAAGCTTTGATACCATGCAATATTTGGTATAGAATTACTCTAAACCATGCAAAATTTGGCTAAATATTATAGCCACCCAAGATCTAGGAACTTCATGAAAGCACAAGAGAGATCAATATGCAATACTCAAGATTGCAACAGAATTGATTATCCAAGAATATGTTCAATATACAATGTATGATGTACCACTTGTTTATATAACCAAGGTGAGACATAAGATTAAATAGGATTATGACAAGTGTCTTAATACTATTTCATGTGACAACTTATCACAACTACCTAGGACACATGTGTTATAAGTCAAAAGATAAGATAAGATCTAATGATACCTAAAACCTTCTAGAAAGATTCCTTCCTAGGACATAAGTAAACATAATATGTAAATAAGTCGCCTATGTCCCCTAGTAATGAATTAACTAGGTACAAGTCTTTATTTACATCGACAAAAATGACATAATGTGAACCAATATTTTTTACATATGCTCTTTTCATGTTAAATTAAATTCTAAAATGGTTTATCTTAGTTTGTTTAGTAGTTTTGAGTTCATAGTAGTCAATGAGTTAAAATTTAGCTTTCGGTTCCAAATTTATATTTATTTAATCTTTCCTTAAAGCTAATTAATTGATTTTCTATCCTATTTTATAATTTTTTTCAAATTAGATTATTAACACTTTGTTAGAAACCAAGATTAGACATGCAAACCAAAAAACCTTCCATAGAAGAGAAAAAAAATAGAAGCAAAGCTATTGCAAAAATATGAGCAAAATATTATTATTCAAGAATTCATAATTAGATGAGATGATTTTCTTTATAAAAGAAATGTATGCATAACCCTAATCTTATCTTGAGCAACAAGATAGCTCAACAAGATAAGGATGACAATAATTAACCTAGGAATTAAAATATTACCTAATTAAACTTATGCAAGTGTAATTAAATAATTAATTACACTAGCACCCCCCCCCATAAGTGCAACTTAGGGAGAAAACACTGCATAGATGAACTCAAGGCATGAAACCCTCGAGGAATCACAAATGACTCTACAATGATTTTCTCAAAAATTATGAGAAGGGGTTGCATATCAAGGCTCTAATACCATGTTAGAAACCAAGATCAGACATGCAAACCAAAAAACCTTCCATAGAAGAGAAAAGAAAATAAAAGCAAAGCTATTGCAAAAGGATGTGCAAAATATTATTATTCAAGAACTCATAATTACATGAGATGATTTTCTTTATAAAATAAATGTATGCATAACCCTAATCTTATCTTGAGCAACAAGATAACTCAACAAGATAAGGATGACAATAATTAACCTAGGAATTAAAATATTACCTAAGTAAACTTATGCAAGTGTAATTAAATAATTAATTACACTAACACAATTGGCTACCACCTTGTCAAAATCCTACCTTTGCAAAGATAGGTTTGATCAATTTAACTTAATGATATATAATTATTTATCTCCAATTAAATTTCTTGAAGACCTAACAAGGAGATTTGGATTTGTTGGCTCAACCTAACTATGTCAGTTTATTGTACCTAAAAGGTGGAAAATTGGCTTCACCTTTCTCCACCCTTGATGCAAGGCATAGAAAGGAGCAACTTTCATAAAATTTCACTAAAGAACAAGCCCTTGATATTTCTTTGCAAAGGAGAAATAAATCTTGCAAGAGGGTTATTCTAGGGACTAAAAAGGATCTAATGAGGGGTTCACCACCAAGTAAGAACTTGGAAATACTAATGCAATGTAAGATACAACACTAAACCCTAGTTTGATGCAATGACCTACAAAATGACTTAGAAAAGTGTGCAAAGAAAAACAAAAGTTACAAAATAGAAAATGTGTACCTAGAAACATGTAGAGACTGGAAATGCTATTGATCCTAAAAAAATTTCCTATTGGGAGGGTGGGTGCATGAATTTGGTCACACTTTTGTGGCCAAATGGGAAAAAAATGGGGAAACACATAACACACTCGCATTATAACGCGAGCTCATTATGTTCTTTTCAAAGAAAAAAAAGGTGAAATGTGTATCATTTGCTTTTCATTGTTTCTCAGCTCTGCCCACGGCCAAAAACCCTCATTTTCATGCTCATATTCTAGGAGGAAGGATTTCTGCAAATTTCATCAAGAACAGTTGGATTTTGTCTACAAATATGGCACCATGACGACGAAGAGATGCAGGAGGTAAGTATTGTTTACTATTTGTTTTGAATTTGTTAGTTTGAAATTAATTATGTTTGTTTTAGGTTAGATTTGATTTTTTTTTTAAATCTATTGGAAATCCTACAAATCCTCAACAAGAAGAGGAGGTAAATCCTCAATAGCAAAATCCTCAACAAAATCAACCTCCCCCACCATTCTCTCAATTCCCTCTTGGCACTCAAGAAAATTTGAGGAGTGAAATTGAGAACAATAGAAAACAACTTGAGGATCTTATCAGTAGGTTGAGTGATCCAAATGCTTCAACCACAAAAAGAATGCTTCTAGAAAATTCATTGAAAGACATGTTAAAAATGTAGATGCAATCACCCAACAAATATTTGGATGGAAAGATAGGAGGCAGACAGCTAGGGCATATTATGCAAACAAATTATCATATAAAGAAGTAAAAGATTTAAAAATTACTAAAGGTGATTTGTGCTCTCTATTCAATGACCGTAAAAACAATCAAAATCTTACCCTCAATGCAAAGAGGTTTCCTATTCATTGGTGCCACCATCAAGAGATTAAGAACCATTTTTATGAAAGATGGTATATGGTCTTTGATTACCCACCGTGCAATAATTGTGAAGTCCCCCAATATTTTCTTAGGAAACTATACAGTGAGTTTGTATTGAACCAAATCCCAAATTATTTTGATATGAGGGAGTTCCAGGGGAGAGGTGGGGGGTCAGCTCAAGATAGGCCCGGTGCATAGCTAGATCCTACGCAGCAAGGGAGATGACCTCTTGCTAGGCCACCTCATGAGCAAATTGTGATGCTTGCCATTGCAAAGGAGAGTACTGACATAGAGACATTGTAAGTGATCACAACTTTGACCCAAAGTGTCATCCATCACACTAGCTCGATTGTATAGCGCCATCTAGGGGAGTCTTCAGGTGGTGGCCTTCGAACCCATGTGTGTCAATCTTGCGGGGTGACTTGTTCGTATGACCCTACCGACACTCAAGAGGGTGCTACGTAGGATCCATATGCTACTATGTAGCCTAATCCATATGCATCTATGGGGATGGAGAGGATGACTAACATTTTGCATGATGCATATGACATTGACACTTAGGTAAAATTCAACATGTTTATTGAATTTAATTTATTAAATTTTGATTGTGAAATGCAAGATTAACTAATTTATTTTTATTATTTTAATAAAATTGCAGGGTCACAGTGTAGAGACTGGATACACCAGTCATCCACCTACTTATTTTTGTAGCACACCTATCAGTGGGGTATGTACAGTTCGTAAACAATTATAAATTTATTACATGTGTTAATAGCATAATTTTATGAATGGTATTTTAATATGTGATTTTGTAAGTTGAATAGGGTACTGTTGGAGGTTTCAAGGAAACACCTCCGAGTGCTAGTAGATTTGATCAAACATTCATGGAGGTAATATAGAATTTAAAGAGAACTTAAGTAATGAATTCTAAATTTAATAGATTTGTGTAGTTTATATTCATATTGTTGACCTTACGTTGCATTACACAGATCATTCAAAATCAAAGCATTACTTCAAATTCAATAACTAATAATCAGAAATATATCTATTTAATACTTGTACTCAAAATTTTGTTCATTAGATCTCATACATTATAAGTCATCACATGGATCACTATTGTAACTTTTTGTGATTGAATAATTTGTTGTTTTATTTTTAGATGTTGCTGACAAAAACACCGCCAAACATTACGAGGGCGATGGATATTGGTGTTTCCTCCACTATACAATCCTCGATGGCTCTGATATTGGAGGTATGAGGCAAATTACTAAATTTCAATTTACATTCATTGTTATAGATGAACTAGTTCTAGTGAAAAATAAAACTATTATTGATTCGTAGTTTAATTCCTATTTGGATGGTTTATACAGGGCTTGAGCACACCTGAGCATCAGCGTGCAAATATTTCCATCGAGGAGAGTGATCGTGAGATGGCCTTAAGTGATTATTTTGTTAAATATATTAATTTTGATAATGTAATTTCTATATATTAATGTCTTTACTTCTTATTGTAACAGTTGAAACTTCACCAGAAACTAAACACTAGGAGGAGTAGTAGGAGCACTCCTCGAGCATAGCAAAAATGGGTGATAGACTTATCACCATCGGATCACCCAACAAAGGGAAAGAAAATTGTATTTGAACTAGAGCATGGAGAGAAATGAATTTTGAATGCACAGAGCCCTTTGTTGTATGCCTACATGGCAATTTTGTAAATATTTTGTATTGGATATATTTGACATTGAATGCCTATATGGCATTCTGATAAGCCTATATGGATATTTTGTAACTATATTTTATACTTATATCGACATATATTGATGTATGTGTACATGGCTATTTGCTTAATACAAATTTTTTTATCGATGGTGTCCATATTTGCAAATTATAAATTCATGGTTCAAAAGATATGAGTTACGTATATTCAAGTGTATACTTTACAACTTACGCACATATATTTTTTGACTTACGTGTGAACATCGAAAAGTGTGAAATTTTTTTGTGTTTGGAATTCAAATGTAAGCCAATTTTGTAATTCTTAGTTCTTGCATACTCGATCTTATGGACTTATTCCTTCCTATCACATATTGTGAATATTTCTCATTTGGTGCAGAAGACAAATTCCTCATTTTTGAACCACTCATAGCAAAGAGATTCACAATAAGACTTTAGCATTGGAACACTACTCCATACTTCTCTTGTCTAGACCATAAAGGATTGAAAAATCTTAATTTGATGCAATGATAGTCATGAGATGAGAATTTATATAACCATGCCTATTTTGAAACTTCGCATCTAATACTGCATCAACAAGAACTTAAGAAGTGTTGCATAAGAGTGTTAGGTTTGATAGGCCTTCTCTTCCCCTAGGAGGCTTGCATGTGAATTTGCAGACAAAATTTTGGAGGCAAACATTTTACCTAAAAGCTTCAAACCTAGATGACATATTTGGCTAAGTCTATCTTGAAAATTATCAATGCGTTCAAACTCTAAAGGAGATTCTCCCTAAAAAGAAAACTTTACCCTTTTTCCTAAGGAAAGAAATTGAAACAAGTTGCATGTGATTTATCTTATTTCTTTCTCACAGTTGTTGGTCAATCATTCATGGCTCAGGATAGTTCCATTCCAAGGCAAGGAAACCCAAAAAATCACTGAGATTCTTCTACAATTTCCAAGAAAAAGGTTTTGGCTCTTTCACAATGTAAATAATTATGTAACATTGTTTTCTTGTTTTCCTTCCACACAGAAAAATGTTCACACTTTTCAGATTGATCAATGATCAATAATGGTTGATTGTAAACACTCGACATTTTTATGTTTGAACTTTAATTTATAATTTTGTATCATGACATTCGAGTAGATCTCTAATATTTTAATATTTCACTATGAAAGTGGTGGTGTATTTTTGCTATGTTATTTGACTATTAATATGGTGGTGTATTATGAACTTGATTACTGCTGCAAATATGTATATATTTCTGATTTTTATATGTTTTTGTATGACTAAACCCAAAATGAACCCAACCCCCAAAAAAAAATTATTGAATCAGTGAACTAGGTTCTCGAACCTGATCTCGAACCCAAAACTGAACCGGTAACTTAGTAAAAAATAGATTTTTGTAGTTTATATTCATAACGTTGACTACATTGCATTGCACATCTTTCAAACTGAAAGCATTGCTTCACATTTCATAACTAATAACTAGATGCTGATAGATGAAAAAATTTCAATTACAACATAGTTTTTACAAAGTCAACCTAAGCAGTTATGCAATTACTTCACATTCAATAACAAATAGCCAAGAACCGAGCATAGAATTGCATTTGGTTTTCATGGCGTCCTATGGAGACCACATTTCTTTGAGGCATTTTTCAAACGGTTCACTACGCTTTGTCTATACCACATTTTTCATACATATGTCCTACCATTTTTGTTAGAAATAGTTCAAGTGTTTCCTTGTTGCTATGCCGAGAAGCCTAAAACAAGTGCTTTTGAACAAACAAGCTATGGATGCTTGGGAAAAAAATCTATCAAAAGCATAATAGTAAGCAATATCATAGACAAAGCGTTGAACTCTTTGAAAAAATGCCTCAAAGAAATGAGGTCTCATGACCTGGTGGAATGCCATGACAATCAAATGATTTTGATTGTCATGGCATTCCATCACCATGAGACCTCATTTCTTTGAGGCATTTTTTCAAAGAGTTCACTGCCTTGTCTATGCTAACACATTTTTCATACATGTCTATCAAAGCATTTAGCCAAATAGTTCATTGCCTTGCTGCTATGGCTAAAAGCCCCAAATAGGTGCTTTCGAACAAGCTATGGATGCTTAGAAAAAATCTATCATAGCATAATAGTAAGCAATAGCATAGACAAGGGAATGAACTGTTTGAAAAAATGCCTCAAAGAAATGTGGTCTCATAGTGGTGGAATGCCATGACAAGCAAATTGTTGTGGATTTTCACGGCATTCCATCACCATGAGACCACATTACTTTGAGGAATTTTTTCAAATAGTTCGTTGCCTTGTCTATGTTACTACATTTATCATACACGTTTACCAAAGCATTTTATCAAATAGTTTGCTTCCTTGTTGCTATGGTTGAAAGCCTAAAATAGGTGCTTCCAAAAGAGCTACATGGATGCTTGGAAAAAATCTATCAAAACATACTAATAAGAAATAGCATAGAAAAGGCAGCAAACTATTTGAAAAATCCTCAAAGAAATGTGGTCTCAATGGTGATGGAATTCCATGAAAATCCATAGCAATTTTTCTTGTCATGGCATTTGTCATGCCATTCCATCACCATGAACCTCATTTTGAGGCTGGCCTCAAAGAGTTCAGCACTTGCTGTCTATAGTAACACATTTTTCATACATGTCTATCAAAGCATTTAGCCAACAGGTTCATTACACTTCTTTGCTATGGCTGGAAATCCTAAAATAAGTGCTTTGAGAGACAAGCTATGGATGCTTAGAAAAAATCTATCATAGCATAATAGTAAGCAATAACATAGACAAGGGAATGAACTGTTTGAAAAAAATTCCTCAAAGAAATGTGGTCTCATGGTGGTGGAATGCCATGATGGTGCAGGAGCACCCAAGCTCCTTGAGGATCATTTGGAGAGTCAGGAGATGGTAGGGGTCTTGAAGGCTTATAAACCTTTCCAGAGCATCAATTATAGCATTTTGAAGCCTATAATGGCATTTGGCATGGATGGGTGTAACAGGAAGATCAAAAGTCCTAAGGGTCCTGATAAGGACCATAGGACCAAATTGACTTGTAAATGGAGCAATGATGTTCTAGGAGTTTAAATAGGTATATGATGTTTTAATTAAGTTAAATAAGGTTGAATGATAATATTAATATTTTTGGAAGCTTTATAGTTAATAGGAGTTAATAAATTGCAATCTTGGAAATTCAAATTTTTGAAATCCAACTTTGGGTGGAAAAGTGAGTTTTAGGAGTTTTAATCACAATAATGTAATAAATTCAATTCTAATTGGTTGGGACAGTTTTAGGATGATTCTATAAGCCTGGAGAAAGCATTTGTATGGAGGGTTGGCTGATATTTTAAGTGTTGTACAAACTGCTACATAAAATCAATAAAAAACTTCAATCTTTTTACATTTTCTTGAGTTTTTTTCATGAATCTCTAATTCCTTTTGGTTTCATGCTTATTTGGATGGTTTAAGAACTTGTATTTACATGTATTTAACCTTTTGAATGACCTGAATAATGTTGGGAATTAGTTTCTTGTTTTATATTGCTGACTGCCCTCAAAAAGTACAAATTTTTCACTAGTTTTGAGTCTTCATGAATAAATAATCCATTTCATGGGAGAGTGTGACTGAAAACTTGTGAAATGGATCATATATAACTTGTATTATACATATCTAACAATTTATTGTGCAGGAAAGAGTGATTCTTGGGTGTACACCGAGTTTTAGCAAGGAAAAGGGCATGAAAATGGTGCCTAAAGTGTAGCAGTAGGAGATCTACCTTAATAAAGGGTATATTTCTGAGTTGAAGGTGTTTGCATATGTTGATTTATTGGTGAAAATTCTAAGATAAGGTTCTGGAAGTGTTGGGAAAGCTAATTTTCAAGAGGCCCTAGTTTTGGAGCAATTTATTGAGGGTTTTGTGATTTAGGGTGTTGAGGGTGTCAAAGAAGACTAATACCTTGAAAATATTTGGTTTGGGAACATTTTAAAACACTATTGAAAGTTTCATAGTCAGGGGATAAGTTTAGAGAGGGGTTGCTTTGAAAAAGTGGGCTAATTAGGCCTTAAATTTGAGGAAACAATGGATTTTGGTAGGTTTGATCCAAAAAAAGTGCCATAAATGATTTGATATGTTGTATATCATCATGAATCACATTTGAATCAGTAATTATATTGAGGAATCCTTTGGGGAAGTTGAGTGAAAAGTCAAAAAACCATCGCTAGAAGCCTAGTTGGGCTAGAAGCCTAGTCAAGGTGTAAAAAGTGAGTTTTGTCTAAGACAGAGGTTTGGGGCTTTGAAACCATTCAAGAAAAGTTTTTTTGAGTTCCTTGAGATCACTCCAAGGGTTTGGGTCCATTAGGAAATCATCTAAGTTATAAGTGCACTATTGAGGCTTGTCTCCATCAGGGTGCTTGGAAGAGTGTTTGAGATTGCATCATTGTAATCCTTGAAACTTTGAGTTTTGACTAAAGTCCCATCCCCTCTACATCACATGACAAGAACATTGTTGTGGATTTTCATGGCATTACATCACCATGAGACCACATTTCTTTGAGGCATTTTTTCAAACAGTTCACTGCCTTCTCTATGCTAGTACATTTATCATACATGTTTACCAAAGCATTCTATCAAATAGTTCACTTCCTTGTTGCTATGGCTAAAATCCTAAAATAGGTGCTTCCAAAAAAGCTATGGATGCTTGGAAAAATCTATCAAAGCATACTAATAAGCTTAATAGCATAGAAAAGGCAGCAAACTATTTGAAAAAATAAAGAAATGTGGTCTCAATGGTAATGGAATGCCAAAATCACAACAATTTGCTTGTCATGGCATTTGTCCATGTCATTCCATCACCATGAGACCACATTTCTTTGGGGCATTTTTTCAAGAGACTTCTTGCCTTGTCTATGCTCTTATGAATAGAATTTATTGGAAATTTGAGATGCTCTTATAATGTCTACGATCATAGGTGGTCATGATGGGTTAAATTCAAATGAATAACTTGAAATTTCCTCATCAAGCTTCACACGCACTTTTTAATGGCTTAAAATCATAATTGAGATTTTTCAAGATCTTTAAAATAAGGATGTTGCATTGCTTTTCTGCTTGAGATTCTCTTGGATGGCTCATAAATCTGCATTTTATGCAAGGGGACACCAATCAATGTTTTCCTGGTTACATACAGATACACAAAGTAAAATAAGATGATAGCATTGGCATCAACCAAACTAACATGGATACAAGTATAAATTAATAAGAACCATTGTGCATATACTTACAAATTAATCCAATGAACCATCTGGGTCTACTCTACTCTTTATTGTGTCAAGTATTGCCTCATGGTCAGACTCACGGACCTTCCACAAGGTCTTGTTCAAAGGTCTACCCCATATTTGCTCAAATGAACATTGGATGCTACGACAAGGTTTGAGTAATGAAGAATCTTCAAGATGTTTTTTAAAATTCCTCAAACAACCAATGTTTGTAACCTCTTATGTGGGTACCTTCACCATTACGTTCTGGTAACAACAACTAAGCTGTGGGGAGATTATTCAATGCTTTCTCCATCTATAATTAAGGGCTTCCAATTTCTTTTTGCCTCAACCTGGCCTGAAGTATTAATAGTCTTTTACCCTCTTCATAGGTCTTCATCACCCAATAACTGCACATAAACATGCCCACTGCATTTTATATGTGTGGCATATCTCTTGAAATTAGTCAACATTATGAATCACGATTTCAAAGTAAGATAACAATATATGGAATTTCAAATACTAAGAGAGTAGATATATTACCTGGTTGAACTAAATCTGATACATGGTCAAAGTTGACTAATGATTCCATCTGTGTTAGTTCCAATGCCATTAGGGTGATACATGTGAAGTGGGCTAAGATAACTTTTCAACCATTTTTCAACCCACTCACCTAACTCACAATCATTCCAGTGCTTGCATTGTACATGAAGAACAAAAGCATGCCATCTTACGTGTATCGATACTCCATGAACTTGCATTTGAGCTAAGGAAAGAGTGCAACTCACTCGATCTTGTTAGTGTACAACAATCCTCATATGGTGCAATGTTAGTATCATCCATCAACCAAAAAAATATACAAACTGAAGATGTACCTTCATTACTTGGACCCATTGAACCATTACACCACTCGACGATTGACCTTGTATCTATCAACTATGCACTATCTTTATACTTTAACTCTTCTTGTGCTAATATTCTTTTCACACATGCTCCTGCACTGTCATGCTCTCCCTTTATACTTTAACTCTTCTCATGCTAATGCTCTTTTCACGCATGCTCCTGCACCGTCATGCTCTCCCTTTCCATGTCCGGCCTCACAAAATTTCCACATATGTTGAACACATGTAGTGAGATGCATCCTGCACAACCAGTAGAACATGCACGCATTCTTGAACTATGCTACACAATTATCTGACCATATTATATGCTGATCATATGATATGCCCCTCTAAGCCAAATGATTGTAGAACATCTAGAAGCAACCTTGCACGAACTCTGGAGAATGCATGCGATCATCACTAATATTAAAGTGATAGTCCCTCAATACCTTCCTTTCGTCCTCTGTACTTTCAGCTACATGTATGAATGCTAAGTGCACAAATATTGAAACTTCTGTGGAGTTGTAATACTATGACTACACCTCAAGCTGTGGCTATAGAGTGTAGTTCTCTGCAAATTCAACCACTGATACTATGCTACCAAGTGGAAAGGTGTCCTTGCGTAGCTTGAATTGTGTGTCCATCCATTGGGCTCTATGGGTATGCCTTGCATACTCATACACTAGATTCTCACGAAACATGGACATGAACTGATACACTAGAATCTTCTGAATAACCAACTCACACCTTTTTGCTTCAGACCCATCTTTTATAGCATATGCCATTGTCTTATACTTCCTAAACTCTACTAGTTTTTGTCCCGCCTCATATGTGCTTTCAATATGTTGACACACTAGCATTCGTTGCAAGCCACTGCAATGCTCGCATGAACCATCCAAGCATGTTGTCCTATAGAATATTTGGCCATCCTCTATTTCACATAAATTTTTTGATAAGAAATTTCTTGAAGATTTTGGTGGGGCTTCTATGCCACAATCCTGCAAAACATCGTTAGTATGAAAATGTAAACATATAGAATGATAAACATCATAATGGTTAGAGAATTAAATATGTAGTTTACAGCAAAAAGTAGTGTGTGTGTGATTTATCTTGACATAAAAGGTTTAATCATTTCAAAAAATCTTTGAGAAATATTAATTTGAGGATAAGAATTTTAAAATTTATGAAAAAATTGGGTTTGAGTCATATCAAAAAAATTCTTTGGATGTGGCTCACAGTTTCGACTACCAATTCTCCTTCTTATGACATCCAGTTGATTTGGAGATGGCCTTGTATTATTTTTCCAATAATCTTCAATTAGTGTTCTCAATGCTTCAACAACTTTTTTATCTTTGTGTGGCAGTCTCCCCGAGAATGCCCATAATTTATTTGAATCGGTGCCCTCAATTCTTTCCACCTTTGAACAACGTTTGATAAAGTTTTTCTACTAATTCCCATTTGTTCACTTGTCTTTTTAATGAGGCGAGATCTCTTTGTTTGATAGCTTACCAAATTCGATGTCATGACATGTCGACTGACATTACTATCCTTTGAGCGTGAGGTCTTACCCACATTGTCATAAGCATCCATTAGATTCTTCACAATAGTGTTTTCACTTGATGCATTCGATGTTCTCAACCCAAGAGTCTTCATGATGTTTTTGTACTTTAAACCCCACATCATTTGAACAAATAGTTGACATCTTACAGTCTCATTTAGCCTTTCAAAGAAAATTTGCCAAATCTTATCAACATATCTTCTACAAGTGCATTCTGGAATCTTACCTTCCATGTGTTGCAAAATACCCTAATCAATATTAATCAAAAATTTTGGCTTTCTACGCAAAATTCTAGGTGGTGTTCTCTTAGGTACATACATTTGAACATTAGCAATTTCATCAATATTTAATTGAGGTGGGCTAGATTGCATACCTTCGATCGAGGGTGGAATAGAAGACATACCTTGAGGTTCACGTGGGGATTATGGCATACCTTGATCTTCAACTTCGAGTGATGATGTACTCTCAACTTCAGATGTGGTGGATGGTGTCCAACCATATTCACTTGTGGTAGATGGTGTTCCTCCATATTCACTTGTGCTTAATGGTGTCCCTTCGTATTCACTTTTGGTAGAGGGTGTGTCTCCAACTACGTTATCTACATCTCCCCTAGCACGACTCTTCCACATCCGTGCCCTTTGTGTTGCCAATTTCTTTTCTCTTTTTGACAGTTGAGGTTCCTCTTCAACTGGCTTGTTTTCATCAATCGTTCCCAATTTCTTCTTTTCACGATATCCCCTCATCCATTTTTTCTCTTTATCTTTGATGGCTTGGAGCTGATCATCTGTTAGTTTTTTCCTTTTAACAGTTCGTTTCTTCAGCATGACAAATAATTTTACTTGTGCAAAAAGTGCTAAGTTGTCAAATTAACTAATTCAAAGCTTTGGAAGAATACACAAAGAAAGTCAATGAAATATGGTTTGTATAACTGTTTGACAAAATAACTCAATGATAGCTTTGGAAGCATACACAAAGAAAGTCAATTGTTAAATTTAACAAAATGCCTCAAAGAGACGTGGTTTAAAAATGTAATAGGAAAGTGTATCGAATTGTGTGATTTAAAATTCCCATTGACATCGTAAGGTTGTAACATGACAAACTGGTGTAGGAGCACCTAGGTCTGAAATTCCTTCAAAAGGCTAATTTGTTCAATTTGTAATGTTCAAGTAAATATGATGAGTGAAGGTCATTAAATGATGAATTTCAATGTATTTACACCATGAAATAGATCACAAGGTGATATTATTGAAAAGTTGCTTTTTATAACAAAAGTTGTCAATTATTGTAAAAATGTAAAATTGCACAAAAGCAAGAAGGTGAAGAGTATTTTTGTGGAAGGGAAAGGATGGGTTGATGAAGATGAAGAGGTAGTTATTTCAACTGATTTAGAAACCTTTAAAAAAAATTGTAAGCTTGAGAAAGGAAGATCTTGTATCCCAAAAATCCATAAAAATTAATAAAAAAACCTCTTCTCAGTTATTTTGGAAACCTTTTCTATTCCTATTTTTAGGTTGCATAGTGATTCAAGCATGTTCTAAGATTTGATTCTTGTCAGGGAAAGAGACTTCTTTCATTCTTGAAGGTTGTAGGAATTGTAATTCAAATAATCAATCTAATTTGAACTTAGTTTCCCAAGTCTCGGTCTATGGTTTCCTTAGAATTGTTTAGAGAGTCTAAAAAGTAATTCTTAGCCATTCCACCGATGTAGGGCTAGCAATTCAATGGAATGGATCATATTTAGTGTCTTATCAATGTGAACATGTGTGTGGCAGGGGTAAATAGAAATAAGAAGTCGGGATACTGTTGCATGAACAAAATTCTGAATTTTCTCATTCAAAAAAATGGTGTTTTCAAGTAAGGTTTGAGGAAACATGTAGAGGAGCTTAGAAATTATTTCAAAATAATTTTCAGACATAATGAATCATTTTTCAATTGTTGGGTGGAGTAGTAGATTTTTTGCAAATGTTTCATTAAACAAACCCTCATGGTTGGTGTGTTTTCACCCTATAATCAAATGTTTACTAATTTTGTGTATTGATGGGCGTTTCCCATCTTGAAAATTGTTTATTTGTGAGTTTCTACACATGGCCTAAGACTATTTGCAGGTTTGGTGGATTAGTGAGCAGTTCTATGATGACTTGCTTTGATAAATTGACCTATTTAAGGGCTTTTACCAGTAGATAGCATGTTGGTTCTACTCTATTTTGTGAAATAAGTGTATAAACTTTTATAGTATGTTGAAAAGGATCAAAATAGGCCTGAGAATCTGTATTGGGATTGTGTAAATGTATTATGATAGAAAAGGAATCACCCGATTAGATGGAATGTTGGCCTCCTAGATATTTGGCATTGTTTGCTAAAAATAGAGAATATGTAGAAACATTGAAAGGAATGTTGTTAAGTGCTTGGGAGCAGTCTCATTTGTGATGCCACAATTGTGTCTATGCTAGGTAATGTTTTGAAGGTAGATTTTGAAAGATTTGATGATTTGGGCATATGCTTCCAATATATGGCAATGGTTTCTTGAATGCAAAGCAGTCAGAGTGTGTCTATACTGATATATTGGAATATTACAATCAAAACATGATGAAATTGGTATCTTAAAGGTGTGGTGACATTGTTAAACTAATGCTACTTGTTGTTGTTAAAAATGGTGTTTAAGTGAAGATAGGATGATGGATGTGTTGATTTGAGCAAAGATATCTTAAATGGCTAGGATGATGTTTGATTGCAGGTCTAAGGAACAGAGGTGTTTGATTGTTTTTTTCCTTGAAGGGGTAAGTTGATTTGATGAGTGATTATTGTATTATTTATGACAAGAACAAAGTTGAAAGTTGATTCTGAAAATGGTTTGCTAAATGGAGATGGTGAATTGGCTACTTATAGCCTTATAACTTGAAATGAAATAAATGGATTTTGGTTGAATGAAAAGTAGTTTTGGATGAATTTGAAAATTTTTGTATAAATTGATCTTTTACTCTTTATTGATTTGGGAAGGAAGTTCCCTAAAGAAATGATGTTGTTGAGTGGCTTGGCAATCTGATATTGCATCACAAACAAACAATTTGATCAACATGGAATAAGCTAAACAACAAAAATGAAAGGAAGCCATAATAGAATGAAAGAAAATGTACAAAGATTTCACATACCTAAAAAAGAAAAGTTTCAAATAGAGGAGTTCTACCCAATTATGCAGCCTTTGCTTATTCCTTTCTCAAACTCCTCAAAAATTTGACTTCTTCAAAAGCTTGTTCCCCTCCAAATTTCAATTGTATATCAATTATCACTATAATTCAAACTTGAATTGATATTATATGCCTCTCAACATGAAAACTCTGCTATTTCATGCAAAGGTGATGGAATCTCAAAATCATGCATGCACACTTCACTCAATCACCAAAAAGCTACTTTTTGTAAGAGCACACGCAAAACCAGGAGAATATGCAGAATGTGGGCCAACATCACAAGTATATTGTGATTTTTTACCATTTTTAGTGATAACGCGAGAACTTTATTTAATCCTAAATGAACATATCTCTACTAGTTAATAACACGCTCGCGTTACAATAACCATGTCAAGCTATGTTGGCATATTGGTGAGACACTGTCTATGTCTCCCCGATGCCAACATAGTCAACATTTGATATCGCCAAGATTGCTTACAATCAACAAGAGGTTATATCGAGTTCACCCATTGCATCAACTTTAATTTTCCCTTTAGCAAGACTATCGCTCTTGCCAGGACCTCACATCGAGCCTTCATGTTAATCCATGTGCATCCACTAGTCAACAAGACTCATCGCTTTGTCAACGACTTCATACCGAGGTTCAAAATTCACATAGACAATAGAACTTACATCAGCAAGACTATCATCTTTCACCAAGAGATCATACCAAGGTTCAAAGACTTTCTCCAAAGTGATCAGCAGTCAACAAGACTTTCATTTGTCACTGAGACTTCACACTGAGACCCCTTTAGTTACATCAAGCACCGAACGGTCGGCAAGACTTCACACATCTGTAAGACTTCTTATTGAGCCATCACATGTTACTCTGAGGACACCAACAAAATTCTATCCGCAAGACATACCACTCTTCGTTGAGAGTTCTTACTGAGTTCTCCAAGTTAGCCCGATACCACCGTTCACCAAGAGTTATAATGAAGACCCCTCATCATCGGCGAGACTCTCCATCGGCGACTGAGACTTCATATAGAAGTAATTGTGTCATTGCGAAGACTCCAATATTTCTCCCATCGGTGAGACCTTTCTTCATCACTGAGGCTTCTTCTTGAACTAAGCCTTTCAGCCAAGGGTCTCCCTGATAAACGATATGTATCGCCTGTCAGCCAGAGATCTCCACGTAGTAAGAGAACATACCGAACACAACATGTCACACCAAAGACTCCAATGTGTAACCATTCGGCAAGACTTCTGCAGGGTCACAACGACCTATACAAAACATAAGGTTACAAATCTGCTCATCGGCCAGACATAGAATATGTCACACCAACTTGGCTCTAATAGAGGTTTCACCATGTGGGATTGAGACATATTTTTCCAACATAGGAGGGAGAGGGTTGAGA
>VDFB02049217.1:9971495-10001314 GCA_007258455.2 Sequoia sempervirens | reverse complement strand
GTTTACAATTCTAAAAGCAAGCAAACAATCAGAAACAACTTGCACTTACATTTCATCGGTTTAAAATGAACATGCATATTCACTCATTGGTTTAAAATGAACACAAATTGCATTGAAACTCATCAAGGATAAAATTTACATGCATTTTCATGGCATTGGCTTAAAATGAACCTTGCTTGCTTCACATTAAGTTGTGTTTAAAATGAACAAGTGTCTTGTGTTCCTTGTGGTTTAGTGATAGTTTTTAAGTGTGTATGCAATTCTCTTGCACTTTGTGTGATCTTGAGAAACAAAAAAACTTAGAGGTTGTTACTTTACCACCCCCATATTTCAATTTGGATATTAAAATGAAAAAGTGCTTTCAATTTGTGTAACCTTGATTCAATAATAAAAGTATCACATCCCCTTATGCAGTTGTGTGATCCTAGGTGCAAGAGATTTTTTATTGACTCTAGGTTCAATTGGGCCTTCCTTGGTGGAAAAAATTACTCACCCCAAGGCGACTCAAATCAACAATGAAACTCTTTAGCTGAGCTACTCATGACTGGTATACAAATGTGAATTCTAATGGAAAACTTAGGATTACATGTGTAGATTTGTTATGCAAACAAGTTTATCTTGCCTCATGCATAGCCACCTAAATGGGTGCCCAAACTAAAAACCATTTGTGTAGTACCCAAAAACCCTTTCTATTCATTGGTGTAACAATGCTCATTTCCAATCCATCCCACATTCTCATAGTTCTTAGTAGAGGTGAAGAGCCTCTCATGGGAGATTTATGAGGGATTGAAGCTTGGTTGACCCAGAGAAGTGAGTGTCATGGAGGGGAGCCAGTGTGGCCAAACTTCTAAATCACTTGCTAAGAATAAGTGTGGCTAGAGAAATCCAAGTGGGAATCTAGTGGATATAGTCCTTTCCATCCATAGGGTTGTGCTTGTTTCAACATTTCAAGGAAAAACCATATGTTTGCCAAGTGTTTTCTGAAACAAGGAACACATAAACATCCTTCACAAATCTTGAACAATACATTCAAACTGAAACTATCTCAAAAATCTTTAAAAAATTGCAAAGAAATTAGACTTTAGACATTGTTCAATGCTTCTAAGACTCTATGCAACACATCTGACCTATTAAACCGCATTTGAGAAACAAAAAAAATGCACCTGCCTCTACTAAAATGTATTTGTTGCACAGAACACCGTATTTGACTTTCTAAACCACATCTATAATCTGAAATCACACATCTGACTGGTCTAAACCACATTTTCTTCACAAAAAAATGCAATTGACCTATTGATCCACATTTGTGATCTATAATAATGCATTTGCTGAAACTAAAACACATTTGAGACTCTGCAATGCATTTGCTACCTAGAATGACACATTTTCCTATCATTTAGAAAATCATTGTCATTGTCCAAAACTCAACATAAAACATTTTCAAACTATTTCCAAACATTATTTTCCAGTGGCCTCTATTCAAAACTAGAAAAATAATTGCTCAAATCTTCCTTTTTTGCATTTTTAGCTTGCATTTTTCCATAGGTCCACCTTTGCAAATTTTTAGTTGCATCTCATTTTTAGGATCCATCATCATTTCCAACATAAACAAGCTCTTAGGTCCTCATTTTTGCAGAATTTAGAGTAGGAAAACTTTCCATACTTTGCAAAATATTTTCCTTCAAAAGTAGATTATCATTGGACTAAGTCAAAATCAATTCATTTAGTCATTGCCCTTTTGTGAGACCTTTCCAACTCATAATTCTAGTTAGGAAATCTCACTTTTTCATCTTCTCCTTTCATTTAGTCCTACCAAAAATTCCTTTGATAATCCAAATTGAGACATTGACCAAGCTTTGAGTGGTTAGTAAACCTTTCTTAAAAGTCTACCAAAATTGATTACACCTTAGAAATTTGCATTTGCATTGGCATACCCTAAAATAATTTAGTCTTCCACCATTCATTTTAGTCCTCACTTTGCATACCTTATTCCAAAAATCTGACAAAAAAAAACATAGTGTCATATCATTTCCTTTCATACTTTCCCTCATTTGAGAAAATCCTTATATGGTTGAGACTAGGCTCCAAAGGAAAACAAGACAAATGGACCCTTTTGGACAAGAAAACCCCTACAAATTTTATAATGACATGAACTTAAACACAGACATGGGGGCACCTTTCATCAACCCTTTTAGTCACATGAACGTGGCATCTTCCTCACGCAACCCCTTTGAACAATTTATACATAGGGACGAAAACATACAATTATTCATGGAAGACTTAGAAGTCACCACCCAAAACATTGGCATGGCTTCCTTTGTGGAGGAATTACTCTTGCAAGATTCAAAAAGATATCTAGCCATGATTTTACACCAAGGGGCTAAATTTCCATGAGGGTTCAACATTAACATCTTAAGAGCAACATCTCCCAATCATAATGCAAGCAAAAATGTAAATAATACCTCCAACACCAATCAACCCCAACATAATGCAAACAATAACTTCATTGGTGCCACCACACAAAATTCAACCAACACCATCAATGCTACTTCCACTGGCACTACCACTCAAAAAACATCTAACATGGTCAACACAACATCTAGTGTGGGAACATCAACTATATCAAAGCCATATCACAATCTATCCCACAAGTGTTAGAAATTTTGTCATAAACTTTTGGAGCTACCTTTGGATCGTCAACAAATACAATGGTACAATGGGGACAAATTCATCAAACATTTTATTTGGATCTTCATCTAGTGCTATTGGAGCGACATCATCAAACCTTTTAATTGGCTCCTCAATCAATGCCATGGGAACAAACTCATTGAACCCCTTTGGGAGGAACACATGACAAATTACCACTCCAAGACCTCAACCAAATGTTAATACTTCATCACAAATCAATACCAACACTAATATCACCCAAAGAAAAATAAAAAACATCCCACACGGCCACATTTACCAATTTGGACAAGGAAATAAAATAACACAACACATGACTTCGTTTCAGCATCAAAAAGTTCAAGGACAACATATTACGAAAACACAAACTAACACTGTTGGAAATCACATTCCTACATATGTGTCACACATCCATACACAACACATTCCTAATAAAAATTCCCAATACCAAAATGCATCATACATTCCACAACAATACATCCCAAATTAGAACATATCATCACAACAAATGAGAACTCATGGTATACCCATTACTGGCATGTGTGATTTCAAAAGCAATGCTATAATTGAAGCACTCATGGCTCAACTAGCTATCCTGCAAAAAAAAATGGAAAAAAATGCAATTTCCCAACAAAAAGACCCACACATCCTATGACTTATGTCCATACCCATTTTAAACGAGTTTACACATGCTACCATTCACTCCAGGATATGTGGTACCCAACTTTACCAAATACAAAGGCAAGACTAATCCCCTTGAACACATACAAGAATTTACAACCAATTGCATGGAAGTTGCATATCAACATACCTATTTAATGACACTCTTCCCTAGAAGTCTCGCAGGTCCCACACTTGAATGGTTTTCTACCTTGACCAAAGGAATAAAGACATGGGAGGAACTTGCTGATAATTTTGTAGAAAATTACGCGTATAACATCGACATCAACATTACTATTTCCAATTTATGTACAATGAACCAAGAATACATTGGCAATACCTTCATTCCATTATTTCAAAGATGGCAAGGTTTAGCCAGTCGATGCTCTATTGAGATAGCAGAAAAGGAAAAGGTAAACATGTTTTTTGAAAACCTTGTTGGCCCATTGAGATATAATTTGCAAGTTCATTGTTGCACCACTTTCGCATACCTCATCAAAAAAGGAGTATAACTTGAAAAAGCACTTATTGCTAAAGGAGAACTCAAATATGGCAACAAGAACACAAATACAAACCCACCTAATGACAAAATAAAATTATAGGTCAAAAAAATACATATCACCAATGATGGCATTGTTGATGTTAAAACAGTAAATGCAACAGGTCCTACAATCACACTCAAAGGAGCTCAACCGCAAAACACACCACTGACCAAAATGAAAACTACCACAAATTCCATCCAAAACAATCAAAGCCAAGGGCAACCACACCAAACCATAAAATTTCCAAAAATACACACATACACCCCCTTAGGTGAACCAGTTGAAGTTGTCCTCAAAAAGCTCCTCCAAAACAATGCCATCACATTACCGAAATCTAAACAATATGGCCCAAGGTAATTCAATCCATCTTGGTGGGATGACAATGCATTCTATGATTATCCCTAAGAAAAAAGGGCATAAAAATTCTTCTTGTAGACAATTAAGAAATCTCGTACAAGATCTTATTGAAAAATGTACCATTGAACTAGACGATCAACAATTTGCTTCAAACTCGGACCATACAATTCATAAAAACCCACTACAAGATCATGGTTCAAATAATCCCTCTATGTTTGTTCCAAATAATAATAAAAATTGAGCCAATTACACTCACGTTGCTTTTCCTTATTCTAGTCGACCCATAATTAACCACCTCCAAGCTACTAACAAACATGTGAATACTATCACCATTATGAAAACTCTTGTGTAATGTCACCACCCATAGAGGCAAGGTGACAATAGCTAGTCCTCCTGCTAGACAACCAAAGATCACAATACCGGTCCATTTTCTAGATAATCACAACCTAAAGGACAATTTAATCTCATTGACCAATTGGGAAAAAAACCCGCTCAAATCTCCATACTCGAGCTACTACTCATCGCACTTGCACACAAAGCCATATTTGATAAAACCTTACAGGATTTTTCTATCCCTAATGAAATTGATTTCAACCATTTCAAAGCCATGGTGGGATACCTAAGTACTCCCCATCACATTACCTTTTTAGACCAAGACTATTCTTCGCCTAAACCATCTCACAATGATGCACTACATATCGAAGTCTTTGTCCATAAACATAAGGTTAGACAAGTCTTAGTAGATGGTGGAGCAAGATTGAATATATGCTCCCTAAAACTAGTCAAAGCACTAGGCTTCTTTGATGCTTGTGTGGATGCAACCAAAAGCATTGTCATAAAGGAATATGATGATGAGGAACACTCCTCTAGGGACATTATCACATTTCCTATTCGTGTGGGGCTAGTCATTGTAGATACAACATGTTAGGCCCTAGATATTGAGCTACCATACAAAATATTACTTGGTCAACCTTGAATCCATGCCTTAAAGGTCATACCATCCACTTACCATCAATGTCTAAAGTTTCCTTTTGATGGTACCGAAATTATCATACCTAGAGATCCTGATCCTTTCTAGTATTGCACCAATTTGAGAGGTATTTCAGAACACCAAGTGCCAATTAACCATGAAGCTTCGACATCTACTTCATCCAAATATGTCGATCCATCCACACTCACTAAACCATCTACGTCCACTTCTTTGACCTCCACCATCCCAAGTGATGACCCTAATATCAAGATCTAGGACCAAGGTTGTGGAGAGTACAAATTGACAAGACCTATTGTATCAGTAAAATAGCCAGGTCTCCAAAAGCTTATGGTAGACCTTGTTTCAAACTAGAGCCCAAAGAGATTTTTAAGGTTCCTCCTAAAATGACTTTCACAAAATGGGGAGAACTAAACAAAGAAGACATTGGTGACATATTAGGTTCAATCTACAAAGGGGTGGAAGACCTACCTCAACTACTAGTATGAAAATATGACAAAGGCTATAAAATGATGAATGCAAAAGGCTATGGTGGAACTAGTGGCCTTGGGAAAGACAAGACAGGAAGAAGGGAACCTATAATGCCTTCTAGAAGACCAAAGTGTCTAGGGTTAGGGTTTGAGCTATTCGAAACTAACAATCCATGTACCAATGTACTTTTAGGTGAGAGTGTGAATAATTCTGAAAGTGTCAAGACAACTAAATATTACTTTACCGAAATTGACTCACATGAGTGGGAATTTGGTTTTGAAAGATCCCTGAGTGATTATGCCCTTGAAAAAATGTTTTTAGAACTAGGTGAGCCTTCTTTTGATGAAATATTTAGGAAAATGTTCAAAATTGGATTCCTTAAAGATTTTTCTAAAGTCCCATTGAAAAGAGAAGAATGGGTAAGACTCTTTTTGCCTCATGATGATGACAAACATAAACCATCATTTGATGTTGTTGACCATCATCTCGACTTTTTTGTTTGACCATCTGACCCTATTGACCATCATTCTGACTCATTTGTCTATCCACCTGACACTATTGACCATGATTATGATCCATTTGTCCCTTATTTTGTGAATGAGTCTAATTTTCCTAAATCTAATGAAGATGAAGACTAGATGGAATCCAACTAGGAATTTGAGGATGAAAATTCTATCTTTACCCTTTCCACATTAGTCTACATGCTTTCCACATCCTCCCCGCCCTTCACCAACACTGATGACAGTATCACCCTCATGTACCCTCAGCTCATTGACTGGGATTAACAAGACCCGCCCACTATGGACATTTTTTAGAATGATGAAGCAATTGCAAAATTTATGGGACTCCACAAATGAATACCAAGTGGGTATCACAAGGTTGGATTCTCTATAGATCTAGATTGTACAACATACTTTGGGGAGATTGTGCAATTCTCTAGTCACAAATATAATAAAAATAAAACAAAAAAAGACATGTCTTTAGGTGAAAACCGCAAAGCACCTTCTGACAATACAAAAGTAAAAATAAAGGACGTATCCAAGGGTGAAAACCTCTCTAAGGCACCCAAGGATGGAGGATTGGATTATCTTCCTGTTGCATAAGAAAAATTGGCAATGCTCATTGAAGACACCATAGAAGTTCATATAGCCACACCAGAGGATCCCAAAATGGTTCTCTTTGTAACATCTTTGACAGAATAAGAAAAACATGAATCTCAAAATTTCTTCTCAGAACGTAAGATTAACTTGACATGGTCCTATGTCGATATGCCAAGATTGGACCCAACACTTGTTTTGCACCATCTGCCCTTACTACCAAAAGCTAAAACGGTCAAGCAAAAGCTACATAAGATGCACCCACATATTGCATTGGTAGTGAAAGTTGAACTCTAGAAGCTATTAGATGTAGGGTTCATAAGATCCATAGAGTATGTAGACTAGATATCCAACCTCTTACTTGTCAAAAAGCCAAACGGTCAAATACACATCTATATAGACTTCCGAGATCTAAACAAGGCATGTCCGAAAGATGACTTTCTACTGCCAAACATAGACATCATTTGGATCTTACTATAGGATATGAGATGCTATCCCTCATGGATGGTTTGTCAGGTTATAATCAGATTCAGATTTCCCTAGAAGATCAGCACAAAATAACCTTCACTTGTCCTTGGGGTACATAATATTGGAACGCCATGCCTTTTGGCCTAAAGAATGAAGGTGCCACATATCAAAGAGCCATGACCACAATATTTCATGACCTCATGCACACTCTAATGGAAGATTATGTGGATGACCTCTTGGAAAAGTCTTTGAAATGTAGCGATCATCTTAACGTGCTAGAATTTTTCTTAAAAGGCTTGAAGAGTACAAAGTCCAGTTGAATCCAAAGAAGTGTGTCTTTGGTGCAACTTCAAGAAATTTTTTGGGGTATATAGTTTCATGCAGAGGCATTGAAGTTGACCCTACTAAAGTAAAAGCCATGTTGGACATGCCTCCACCAAAAGGAATCAATGAGCTAAGAACATTACAAGGAAGATTACAATCCATTAGATGCTTCATCACAAAACTAGTAGACAAATGCCAACCATTCAAATATCTCCTATGCAATGGCATTCCCTTTGTGTGTGTTGTGCATTTTTTGCATACACACCCCGTCATAGGTAGGGACCCCCTATTTTTTGCTCCCAACAGGATGCTTTGCTCCTCTCTTGTTTTGCGTGCCCCATTTTCCAAGCCCGAATTGGTCATGTGCCTTCAACCAATCAAATTCCCCTTACCAAATTCACTTACTTGGAGTATTCAACTCCAACGAGAAACAAAGTCCCCCATCCCTTTTCTACCTTTTGTCTTGTTCGTGCTAACTTGGTCCCTGATCCGTCAATTCTCTTTTTTACACATTTTTTGACTTTGGGGACAAGTTTTTGGTGGATTTGGGATGTGTTTGTGGTGCCTAAGTGAACTGCCAAGGTTTCATCAACGTTTTGTTAAGTTTCAGTGGTTTAAGAACTTTCCCTCCGGAACTCCCTCCCTCTTTGGCTATTTTGAAACATCCGTGGACCCCCAAAATACGCTTTCCACATTTTTGACTTTGGGGACAAGTTTCTGGTGGATTTGGGATGTGTTTGTGGTGCCTAAGTGAACTGCCAAGGTTTTGTCAACATTTCGTTAAGTTTTGGTGGTTTCAGAACTTTCCCTCCAAAACTCCCTCCCTCTTTGGCTATTTTGAAACATTTGTGGACCCCCGATGGTCCACTTTCCACATTTTTGACCTTGGGGATAACTTTCTAGTGGATTTGGGATGTGTTTGTGGTGCCTAAGTGAACTGCAAAGGTTGTGTCAATGTTTCGTTAAGTTTCAGTGGTTTCAGAACTTCCCCTCTGAAACTCTCTCCCACTTTGGTTGTTTTGAAACATCTGTGGACCCCCGACTATCTGATTTCCACATTTTTCACTTTGGGGACAAGTTTCTGGTGGATTTGGGATGTGTTTGTGGTGCCTAAGTGAACTGCCAAGGTTTTTTCAACATTCCATTAAGTTTCGGTGGTTTCAGAACTTTCCCTCCTAAACTCCCTCCCTCTTTGGCTATTTTGAAACATTCGTGGACCCCCGATGGCCCGCTTTCCACATTTTTTACTTTGGGGACAAGTTTCTGGTGGATTTGGGTTGTGTTTGTGGTGCCTAAGTGAACTGCCAAGGTTTCGTCAATGTTCCATTAAGTTTCGGTGGTTTCAGAACTTTCCCTCTAGAACTCCCTCCCTCTTTGGCTGTTTTGAAACATCTGTGGACCCCCGATGGTCTGCTTTCCACATTTTTGACTTTGGGGAAAACATTTTGGTGGATTTGGGATGTTTTTGTGGTGCCTAAGTGAATTGCCAAGGTTTTTTCAATGTTCCATTAAGTTTCAGTGGTTTCGGAACTTCGTCCCTCTTTGGCTGTTTTGAAACATCCGTGGAGCCCTCACGACCCGGCCTTTGAGACCTGACCCCTCTATGGCCGTTTTCGGGACTTTGTCCCTCCATGCCCGTTTTGAACATTCGTGGAGCCCCGGCGACTTGGCCCCTCCATGGCTGTTTCTGAGACTCCACCCCTCCGTTGTCATTCGGTACTTTCCTTTGGGCAGCCATGCGCTCATTGACTATTCAAATGGGTGGTGACCCTCCAGCTTTCCCTTTCCAAGCTTCCAGTTTTTTTCAAATGAGTCCAATCTTAAGGAAGCTTTTATGGGCACTCTTCCTTCCCCTTTTTCCATGCGCTATAATTGAAAAATCTTGGTTTTTCTATGTTTTGTGAGGTTTGGGAACTTCCCTTCTGGTTTGCTATCCCCCATTCGCTGCCTGCCCTCTTAGGCCCGTATTAATGTTTATGGTCCAAATAAGCTCCAAATATGAATATTATGATATTTTGATGATGCATGGATGGATCTAACAAGGATTTTGCAAGATTTGACTAACGTTTTCCTTGATTTTTGAATAAAAGCACTTATGACACTTCATGTATGTAGGATTCAAGAAGCCTACCGTGGGTCTGTCGAGGAGACCCATCGAAAAAGATGAACAAGGAAAAGTGCATAGCTCCTGTCACCATTTATTTCATGTTCGCCTCTCCCGCTAGCACCCACCAACAGGGACGACATTAGAAGAAGGCCTGTGCCAACTAAGTCATTGAAAAAAATGCAAGGGGGTGGCCTTGAAGAATGCATGTGGGAGTTGTCCTACTTTTCACCAGATGATGATGCCCTATCCTCTGAATCAGGGGCAACTAATCCATTGATGCCAGTTGTCAACAAGCCTATTTGATCTAATGAAGAAAACCGCAACACATCAAGTAAGAGGGCAGCTTTCAAGCAGTTTCAGCTATAGTAAAAGGACAATCAACTAAATGACGAAATGGCTATAATGACTGGAACTAGATGAAAAAATAGAGAAAAGACAAGGAATATATTTTTAATTACTGAATATTGTGGGGTAGGTGAAACCCTATTATAAACAAATCTAGGCCATTCATTGGAAATTGATCTTAGCCATTTATTTGGGCTTTGGAAAACTAGAAATAGGGGCTTTCCCCTCATTTGTAAAGGTTTGAGAGCTATTGTAAAAAGCATTTGTAGCAATAGAAGACAACATTGCATGATTTTATGGATGTTCGATTTTTCTCATCTTGCATGCATGGTTCTACCTTCTATGTTAGTTTTAGTATTAGTTTCTTGAATGGCTGTCATGATGGTGTTGTTGTTATAGTATTTGATGAGCTTCCATCCCATAATTTTAGCATTTATTGATGATAAGTTACTGTGCAAAGTTGGCCTGGGCTTCTTTATGTCATTGTGGCAACCTAGTTCAATTGCATGTTCATAATGTGTATGTGTAATTTGAAAATCAGAAGACCTTAGAAGATTGCGATGGTTTTGTGTAGCTGTAGGTTTCTCTTGGTTAAGAAAAACTCAATTTAGGAAGCTTGTCTACTGTAGCAGCCACCATTAGTACTGTTCATTCATAGCTTAGGATTAGAAAAAATTTCTTAACCCTTCTTCTTTTGCTATTTCTTTTAGTCCTTGGTTAGAGTAGGATCTCAAGCATCACCATGAAGCTAAATCAGATGAACTTGATGAGTTTCAACTTGTTGTTTTGAGTGGACAACCACTGTCCATTCACTTACAGCACTTTGAAACTCTATTTTCAAACCCAACTTCCCATGCTTTTTAACTCATTCGTAAGTCCACCTTGTGATTCTAGTAAATCACATAAATCAACTGAGATATTCCAAGCACTATCAAGACCTGACATTAGAGACTTTGGGATAGTGTTCTGCAATTTGATTGTGGAAGATTTTTTTTCAAGAGAGGTAGTGCACCCATGCACTGCCTGTGTTGAGAAGTGCGTAAAAAACACATCAAAAAAATTGGCGCTAGAAGGAGGGCTAAAATGTTGAGGCTACAAAGCTAAAATTTTGAAGTTGGAAAGAGCACTTTCAAAGAAGAAATCTAAGATAAGGAAATATTTTTTAATGTTAAAAAATCAAAAAATTCTGAAGGCAAAAGAAGCTGAGTCAAAATGGAGCAGCATGTACAAATTGACATCACTCAGCTACATGTAGATTTGAACAAGAGACTGAAGAAGCCATTGTAGCAATTTGTATTGGTGGATAGATGTCGGATCCAATGCACTCACAGGCACAAGGAATTGGGATGTCTGACTTTCTTGAGCATAATTGAAAGGGTCTTGCAAGGAGAAATGCCCTTCTGGGAAATCTATCTACCTTTACCCCTTACAAACCCAGAGGAAGAATTGACAACCATGGTAGCCAAGGCATTCAAGGAGCTGATCCAGGAAAATTTGAATAGTAAAGATGAACCAATATTGGAGGTAATATTGATCTCTAGTTGGTGCATATTTCATGATGCACCCCACTTCAAATTCACTTGCTTGTCATGCACAAAAATCATTGCTCAAGCCAAGGGTTGTTTGGACAAGTTGGAGTAGCCAACTCCCAATGAGGAGAAGTTATCCAATGAGGCAGAAGAATTGTCAACATTTGGAGGACAACATATTGAAGATGAACCAAGAAATTTAACATGAGCTAGTGTTGGGACAATGAACGTTGAAGCTGAAAATGAAAAGGAAGAAGCTGGTTTCAGTAGGACAGCAGAATGTTGTGATGAAAATTTAGTTGGAACAGAGTTGGAAAGCCTTTCCTCTATCAACAAAGAGTAGTCCTCTAATCTAGAAGAGGAGTCATTGGAAGTTGATGAATCAACAAATTCTGCAACAAAGCATGTTGGGACAACCAACGAAGATGCTGAAGAACAAGAAGAAGAAAAGGTTGACAACCTTGGAGCAGCAGAAAATGATGATGAGAGTATAAGTGAAATTAGACTGGAAGGCTTCTCCTTTGTCAATGACAACAACTGAGAATCTGAAAATGAAAGTTTTGGGGAGTGGGAACAACCATTTGCCATGGCTGTCTACCATCAAGCTTCTTTTTCAAGTGATGATGAGGACCCAGTAATAGAAAGATATGGTCAACTCGTCTCTAGATTAGAAAAGGATTGGTCTGAAATAAGATGTCAAGTGGACTTGGAGGTGTTGTTGCTACTGAATTGGTACAGACTTCATGATTCATCACACTCGGAGTTCACATGCGGACTGTGCAAAGAGGCTATCAATCAAGTTAGAGGACGAGTGGAGCAGCCAAGCACTTGACCTCCTTCACTTGCTACTTGGATCGAAGTAGAAGACCAAGAGCCAAATCCAAGTGACAAATTAGTTGAAGGTGGTCCTCAAAAGGATGTTGGGACAACAATATAGTCTCAGACTTCTGAGTGATGAATTATATCAAACAGGAATGTTGTCCACCAGTCATCAATAATTTCCTCTCGAAGAGCATTTGCACACCATGAACGATAGGCTTTATGCCAAGCCCTTGGAGGGAAATTGTCTAGTATACTTTGGTCCCATTGATGAGGTGCCATCAATTGATGACTTCTTTCCATTGGGAGCTGCATTACGAAGGTATGCTCATGCTAAGGAAGAGCACATCCTAAAAGACAGTAGCGATGAATACATACTTCTTGAGCCCCCAAATAGTGATGCACTAGAGTTTCCAGATTGGGAGAGGAGCTCCTTCTCCATTTAGAACGATAGTGAGCAAGAGGAAATGAGTGAATGTCATGATGAGATGCATGAATATCAAAGAGAAGAAGACAAAGGCGAGAGGTGCTGAGATAGCTGCTAACAGAGATGAAGCATCCAACCGACTACAAGATGCAACTTGGAGTCCTTCAGCCATGATCGTTGTTGATCCTCCTCCATATTCAGATGGCTACAATAGGATAGATTCATTCATGTCATTGTCCCACAATTTTGAACACCACATAAATAAGGAAAACCCTTGGGGAAGGAGACAAGACAAAATGCTGCCCCTTGGGGACAGCAACCAGGTGGATCCCAAGTTTGCAAATGATCAAAGTGGAGAAGTATTTCTTTTTGAAGAATTGCCAACCGGGGTTGTAGGTCCCATTGTAGATTGGAAGAGTTGTTTGCTACCTCATCCTCTCATCCTTATACAAGCTTAATGTTCGAAGTGTTGTACCCTCCACCGCACCCGCTCGAGGCTACTGATGCAACGATTAATGATCTTGTGCTTGCTCTTGACTGTCCCACGCTGCCACCTCCATGTGATGTCATCCAGGTTCTATCCTTCCTTGCCCCTATTATTTCTCATAACTGCATTTATCATTTTGATTATGGGAGTGAGGGGAGGAAAACTTGCTTATGGATCAACCATGGTTTTATCAAACCTCCTCAATTATTGATTTTCCATGAACATGCGATTAAGTTTGAATGCTACAATGTTGAACTTCCTTTTTCTGATTATAAGGATAAATATATGGTTAAGAACTACAAAGATCACACTTTTACTTGTGCATGCACTATGAAATCTAGTGAACATTAATGTCAGCTCACCCTACCTGAACATTGTGCTTTGTAAATATATTTGTACATAGCCCATTTTGAGTAGTATAGGTTTCCTGTAAATACTCTACTTTCCTGTTTTCCTTAGGTTAGTTGGTGTGATGTGGGTTGTTTTCTTTTTGTTTGCTTTTGCTTTGCTACTGCTTTTATTGGGGTCCCTATGCTTTTAGTTGGGCACATCTGTGTGCACAACAACCATACTTATTGCCTGGGGTTGTTCTACACATTTCTTTGTCAAACTCTAATCAAGTCTTCAGAGTGGATGGTGAAGGTCTTCTATTAGCGTCAAGTGATCTGGGTGTTTGATTCAAAGGGGATAAGTTGTTGGTTTAGTCTGATTCTAAAATATTCTAAAATCTTACAGCTCTTACACATCTTAAGAATCTGGCAGTCACTGTAGGGCCTTTTGTGAAGTCTAGTTAAGTGAAAAATCTAAAATTCTGCTCCAATGCCACTATGATTCTCAGCCCTAAGCATGAGCTTCAATGCTTGTGGGTTGAAATAAAAGAGCCGAAAAGAGAAAATAAAGAAAGAAAGAAAACATTGAAAATTAAAAGAAAGAGAAAATTCAACTTTTTAGGGGTATCTGAGCAACTCTACCGGAGCTATGGACACTCGGCCCGCAGTAGAGCAATGTTCAGGAGAATCATAGTGACAACCTTGTTGTGGCTATGGATGCCTAACTAGCAGTGAGACAATGTCCCAGATGCTTTTGGAGTTATAATAAAATGTGTAGCTTAACTTGATAAAGCTTGGGTTCTTGTAGCAACAGAAGGATGGGAATTAACGCAATTGCACACACTTGGATTTTTAGCATACTGAAGGTTGGGTTGGCTAGTGGTTTTGATCCTTTGGTTGAGCATCTAGTTTGTTTTCCCTAGTGTGAAGGTCAGAACAAAATATTCTGGGTTCGTGATTCTAGTTTGACATCAAAATGCTTTGGAGCATCTCCCCAGTGAGTCGCCATTTGTTGTGCATGTTTTGCACACATGACCCGTCATACATAGGGACCCCTTTTTTTGGCTCCTGATAGGCTGCTTTGCTCCTATCTTGTTTTGCGTGCCCCATTTTCTAAGCCCAAATTGGTCATATGCCTTCAACCGATCAAATTCCCCTTACCAAATTAATCTATTTGGGGTATTCAAGTCTAGGGAGAAACAAAGTCCCCCGTCCCTTTTCTGCCTTTTGTCTTGTTCCTGCTAACTTGGTCCCTGATCCCTTGATTCACATTTTTCCACATTTTTTGACTTTGGGGACAACTTTTTGGTGGATTTGGGATGTGTTTGTGGTGCCTAAGTGAACTGCCAAGGTTTTGTCAACGTTTTGTTAAGTTTTAGTGGTTTAAGAACTTTCCCTCTAGAACTCCCTCCCTCTTTGGCTATTTTGAAACATCTGTGCACCCCCGACAGTCTACTTTCCACATTTTTGACTTTGGGGACAAGTTTCTAGTGGATTTGGGATGTATTTGTGGTGTCTAAGTGAATTTCCAAGGTTTCATCAATGTTCTATTAAGTTTCGGTGGTTTCAGAACTTTCCCTCTGGAACTCCCTCCTTTTGCTATTTTGAAACATTTACGGACCCCTGATAGTCTGCTTTCCACATTTTTGACTTTTGGGACAAATTTCTGATCGATTTGGGATGTATTTGTGGTGCCTAAGTGAACTACCAAGGTTTCATCAACATTCCGTTAAGTTTCAGTGGTTTTAGAACTTTTCCTCTAGAACTCCCTCCCTCTTTGGTTGTTTTGAAACATCTATGGACCCCTGACAGTCTACTTTGCATATTTTTGACTTTGGGGACAAGTTTCTGGTGGATTTGGGATGTTTTTGTGGTGCCTAAGAGAACTGCTAAGGTATCGTCAATGTTTTGTTAAGTTTTGGTGGTTTTGAAACTTTCCCTTTGGAACTCCCTCCATCTTTGGCTATTTTGAAACATCTATGGACCCCGAACGGTTCGTTTCCACATTTTTGAATTTGAGGAGAACTTTCTGGTGGATTTGGGATGTTTTTGTGGTACCTATGTGAACTGGAAAGGTTTCATCAACATTCCGGTAAGTTTCAGTGGTTTCAGAACTCTGTCCCTCTTTGGTTGTTTTCAAAACATCCATGGAGCCCCGACGAACTGGCCCCTCCATGGCCGTTTTGGGGACTCCATCCCTCTATGGCCCTTTTGAGCATTTATGGAGCCTCGGTGACCTAGCCCCTCCATGGCTATTTCGGGGACTCCACCCCTCTATCGTCATTTGGGACTTTCCTTCTGGGCTGCCATGTGCTCATTGACTTTTCAAAAGGGCGGTGACCCTCCAGGTTTCCCCTTCCAAGCTTCCAGTTTTTTTCAAATGAGTCCAATCTTAAGGAAGTTTTTTTGGGCACTCTTCCTTCCCCTTTTCCCATGCACTATGATTGAAAAATCTCAGTTTTGCTATGTTTTTTGAGGTCTAGGAACTTCCCTTCCAGTTTGCTATCCCCCGTTCATTGCTTGCCCTCTTGGGAACGCATTAATGTTTATGGTCCAAATGAGCTCCAAATATGAATATTATGATCTTTTGATGATGCATGGATGGATCAAATAAGGATTTTGCAAGATTTGACTAACATTTCCTTGATTTTTGTATGAAAGCACTTACGACACTTCATGTATGTAGGATTCAAGAAGCCTACCATGGGTCTGTTGAGGAGACCCATCAAGAAAGATGAATAAGGAAAACCACATAGCTCCTATCACCATTTATTTCATGTTCACCTCTCCCGCTAGCACCCACCAATAGGGTCAGCATTAGAAGAAGGTCTATGCCAAGGAAGTCAATCACAAAAATGAAAGGGGGTGGCTTTTAAGAATGCATGAGGGAGTTGTCCTACTTTTCACCAGATGATGATGTTCCTGTCCTCTAAATAAGGGGCACCTAATCCATTAATACCAATCATCAATGGGCCTGTTTGATCCAATGAAGAACACTGCAAACACATAAAGTTAGAGGGAAACTTTTAGGCATTATCAGCTACAGTAAAAGGATAATCAGCTAAATGATGAAATTGCTACAGTGACTGGCACTAGATGTCAAAATAGAGAAAATACAGGGAATGTATTTTTAATTGTTGAATATTGTGGGGTAGATGAAACCCTATTATAAACATATCTGGGCCATTCATTGGAAATTGATCCAGGCCATTCATTGGAAATTGGTCCTAGCCATTCATTTGGGCTTTGGAAAACTATAAATAGGGGCTTTCCTCTCATTTGTAAAGGTTGGAGAGCTATTGTAAAAATCATTTGCAGCAATAGAAGACAACATTGTATGATTTTATGGATGTCTCTTTGATTTTTCTCATCTTGCATGCATGGTTCTACCTTCTATGTTAGTTTTAGTATTAGTTTCTTGAATGGTTGTCATGATGGTGTTGTTGTTATAGTATTTGATGAGCTTCTAGCCCATACTTTTAACACTTGTTGATGATAAGATATTGTGCAAAGTTAGCCTGGGCTTCTTTATTTCATTGCTGCAACCTAGTTCAATTGTATGTTCATGATGTGTATATGTAATTTGAAAATCAACAGACCTTAGAAGATTGAACTAGTTTTGTGTAGCTGTAGGTTTCTCTTGGTCGAGGAAAACTCATTTTAGGAAGCCTGTCTACTATAGCAGCCACGATTGTTACTATTCATTCGTAGCTTAGGATTAGAATAGCTTTCTTAACCCTTCTCCTTTTGTTATTTCTTTTATTCCTTGGTTAGAGTAGGATCTCAAGCATCACCATGAAGCTAAATCAGATGAGCTTGATGAGTTTCAGCTTGTTGTTTTTAGTGGAAAACCACTCTTCATTCACTTCTAGCACTTTGAAACTACATTTTCAAACCCAACTTCCCATGCTTTGTAACTCATTCGTAAGTCCATCTTGTGATTCCAAAAAATCACATAAATCAACTGAGATATTCCAAGAACTATCAAGATATGACATTAGAGCCCTGGGGATAGTGTTTTGCAATCTTATTGTGGAACATTGTCTTTCAAGAGAGGTAGTGCACCTATGCACTACCTATGTCGAGAAGTGCATAAAAAAACCATCAACAGTGTGGACTGACAAATGTTAAGCAGCCTTACAATAGATCAAAGACTATCTACTAACACCACCTTTCCTAATGCCACTCATTGAGAGAAAACCTCTGATTCTTTATATTTTTGCAACCACTTCAACACTGTGGGCATTATTAGCACAAAATGACCATGATGAGAAAGAAATAGCTATATACTACATCAGTCACACATTGGTCAGATATGAAATCAATTACAAACCCATCAAATGTGCTTGTCTCATAGTTGTCTTCGCCATCCAAAAGCTAAAACATTACATGTTGAACCACATGACACGACTAGTAGCAAAGATTGATCCATTGAAGTGTCTTCTCAGTTAGGCAACATTAACAGGTTGGCTGGAAAAATGGGTTATGATACTAAGTGAGTATGACATACAATATGTTGAATTAAATGCTATAAAAGGGCAAGTAATAATGGATCAACTTTTTGATGCACCTGTACAAGGCGATCATCCTTTGGTAGTAAACTTCCCCAACGAGTCTACCTTTCATGTGAAGCCTAAATCACCTTGGAAGCTCTATTTTCATGGGTCCCATAATGGTCATGGCTCAGGAGCAGGTATATTTTTCATCACACCACAAGGGGACTCTATTCCTAATTCATTATGAATCACCTTCCCCTATACTAATAACATTGTGGAATATGAGGCACTTGTCACAAGAACCTGAATGGATATTAAATGGAAAATCAAAACACTTCTAGTCTTTGGTGATTCTCAGTTGGTCATCAACCAGGTCAATGATGAGTATGACACCAAGGATGAAAATTTGCTTCCCTACAAATGCATGGTTGATAGCTTTAAGTCATATTTCCACATACTCGCTTTTGAGAAAATCCCCAAAGCACAAAATAAGGTAGCAGATGCAATGGCTACAGTTGGATGTCCATTAGACATTCCTAGCAACGTGCCACAATTTGAGTTCTTAGTGGAATAGTTGTTGGTTTCCACGTATGATATTCTTGAATTAGAAATGGTTTGTGAGCTTATTGGTCCCAATTCACCATGGTATCAAGACATATGATTACCTTCATGCCCAAACCCTTTAACCAACCTTTCCAATAACCAAAGAAAATCCTTTATTCACAAAGCTACTCATTACACCATCATCAATGACACCTTATACCAACACAACTTTAACAATACCCTTCTTTGATGTCTCAACATTGACAAAGCATGAATAACCTTACATGAGGTGCATACGGGTATATGCAGATCTCATGCAAGTGGCCCAACCTTAGCTAAGAAAGTTACGAGACTTGGGTATTACTAACTGACAATGGAAAAAGACACTCTTCAGTTTGTTAGAACATGTTGTCAATGTCAAATACATAGTGATCTGATTCATGTGCTAGCACAAGAACTTTGGCCCATCACTGCTCCAAGTCCCTTCACACAATGGGGACTCGACCGCATGGGAAAATTCCATCCCACCTCATCAAATGGCCATAAATTCATTATCATTTCCACTAAATATTTCACCAAATGGATTGAAGTCATTCCCCTCACATACATAACCAATAACTAGATTTCCAAATTCATCCTCAACTACATCATCTACCAATATGGTGTTCCACAGTCCATCATCATAGATAACGATCGTTCTCTTAAAAATTAGAATGTCCATGAGATTTGTGAATGTTTCCACATTTAGCACCATTTCTCCACCCCCTATTACCCACAAGGTAACTATAAAGTTGAGATGTCTAATAAAACAATTATAAAAATTCTTAAGAAGACTATCAATGACATTGGCCTTGACTACATTTACAACTTAAACCTGCTTTGTTGACTTACCACACTAGCATCCACACACCTACGGGAGCCACCCGCTTCACCTTGGTCTTTAGAGTTGAAGCCATATTTCCCATTGAGGCCCAAATTCCCTCTCTCAGAGTCTCCATGAAGGGCTTGATCGATGATGAAGAGTACCAACAATCTTGACTACACGAGCTAGAAATGTTAGAAGAATGTAGACAAAATGTCTTGAATCACTTATAGGCATATCAGAATCCCCTTTGCCACAGTTATAACAAGAGAGTGATGGTCTGAAAGTTTGACATTGGTGACTTGGTCTTAATACAAAATCCTAAGAATCAATCCAATCAAGAAAAGCCCAAGAATTTAAATCCTAATTGGTTGGGCCCTTACATCATCACTGTCACATTTAGTTCTAGAGCTTACTAGCTAGCTACTCTAGATGGTGAAAAATTGATAAAACCCATCAACAATCTATATCTCTACAAATTTTATACATAACATTAGAAAGCTTGGCTAAAAACTAGAAAAATGTTAAAAAAAATGAAAAATACAAAAAAATTGTCACCTTGATGAAAACTTGGCAAATAGGCATCTTGGTGACACCAAAAAAAAAAAATCAAATATCAAAAATAGTAAAGAGAAATAATTCATCCAATAGTGAAAACCACTTCGATGGCACTTTGGATAAGTACCATGGTGAAAACCTAGAAAATAGGTGCCATGTGTAGTTGGTCTTTACTTCATCATCTACTATCACTCCATCTACCTTTGTCCATAATAAATACCCAATTTTTCAACACCCTCATGATATTCGCCATAACATAATGACATTCCTTTCCATGGTGTACCATAGAAAAAAGGAAACTTGCTTGATTTGGAGAATAATTGATGATAAATTAGACTTAATAGGGCCTCGATTTGGTGTTGCAAGGTATTTGTCACATCCACACTAGGTATTGGACCCTTTCAAATGCATTTAGTGATATCTTGTAAAGGTGTTGTAAAGTGTTCTAAATAAATTTCATGATTTTATAGACTTAATGAACCCATTATCCCTTAATTCAACATCATAAAATATTCTTAATGACATTATTACATCAATCTAGAAGGCTTGTAAAATAAACTTAATATTAATTTAGTGTTCTAATGTTTCCTACACATTCACATTGGATATTATGCCTTCCTAAGCTGACTGGACCTCATTTTAGTATTGTAAAGTGTATTTAATCACACTTTCACATTGAATTCCATGTCCCAATCCATAATTGACCTTTACATCATCACTAATATGCCCCTATTACCCCATATTGTGCATCCTAAGGCATAATTTGATCAAATACATAATGTAATCAACATAAGAACCAAAATTCATCATTCCCCAATAACCCAACTAGAAAATGGGTCCCTCTGGGACTAATTCGCCATATGTGGCGAATGAGTCCTTGCCAGGTGGGATTGATTTTCCCAAGGTGGCAAATGAGTCCTATTTGGACCATTTTTTACTTTTGAGCAAAAAATTTTGGAATTTAAGTTTTTTTTCTTCATGTCTGACTTAGGGATCCAATTAATGGGTAAAAAAGGTGAATTTCCTATAAAATAAAGTCTCTAAACCCTAATTCATAATATCTTAACTCATTTACACATCTCTTATCATTCATTCATCATCTATCTTCTTTATCAAGTCAAGCACGTTAGGGTTTTATCACTCTACGTTATCAAGAAAGCTTCCAAAGACATTCAAGGGTAGAATATTCCTCCATTTCTATAAAAATTCAACATAAATCTTCATGTAAAGGTAATAAATCCATTATCTCATGCTTCATTACATTATTTCATCATTTTGGTTTAATTACCTAAAAGGGGTTTTGACCAAGGAAAACCCCATGCCCTAACATCCAACATTTCTATTTCTTTTCTTGTGTGTTTGTAAATCTAGATATCTTGGAGGCTTAAGAATCATTGAATATTGCATTTTAAATTTTTTCAAGTCATATCTTCATTAGATAAGGCAAAACATCAACAAAAAGTCACCTTCAGGGCCGAATTTGACAGTTTCAGAACCAGACACCTAGAGAAGCAAAAAGTGCAGACTGAAGGCTCCTGTTTCCACCTGTGAATCTTTAGAGATTCAAAATTGGACTCCTTCACCATGGGTGGAAAATGAGTCTCACTTCCAGGCCTATTTTTGGTTTTTTTCATTTTTGGATACCCATTTGTCTGAAACAAGTTTTGGAACAGTTTCACAGAACTGGGACTGATTCACCCAGAATGGTGAATGAGTCCCACCAGGCCTAAAAAAATAGATTCAACATCATTTTAGAAGTCATTTCCAGTCTTCGTCAAGATCTCAGGTGCACACCTTTAGATTCATCCATTTCTATTGCAATTTACATTCATTTCTAGGTGTTTTTGGATTACACAACATGTTTTCAAACAAGTGGTTTACAAGTTTTGGGAGATTATAATTTTTTGTTGGAATCAAATATTTCTAGAAAATATAATGATTTAAGCCTTAAAAATTTTCATTTAAAGCATTCCAATTGAAGAGGGTTTGATCAAACTACCTTAGATCAAACCCCCTTGGATAGAACCCCTCTAGTTTTAAACCATACCTATAATGGAGTCTCCTTTACACCTATCAAAATGTTGATAAAAAACCACTTTTAATTTACATTTTTAGGGACCAAATGAATTCATTTAATTTTTTTTTAAGTATGTATTCCTTATTATAAGTTTCTCAAAAAGTATAATTTTAAATAAATTTAATTTAACTATTATATTTATTTTTTATTTCTTGTGAATGTAGGTTTTTGACTGAAACTAAAGCTCTCTGCTCTACACATGTGGAAAAATCGAAGATTATCAATTAATTTTTGAAAAATATGAGTACACTAGATATTGAAGTCCCTGATCCAAAAAAAGAAAGAAAGAATTTGAATACATAGAAAGAAAGTTATGTGTTATATAGTCCGCCTATGTTTATGTTGTAACTAGTTTGAATTAAAAACATGAATAAGGAAACAATATTCAATAAAACACTATGAAACCAATAGGAAGAACTAGATATCATAGTTACATATCTAAATTTGAAAAAAATAGAATTTTATCCTTCATGGAAAAAAATTTGTGTTATACGGTGAGCTTCACACCTTAAAAATGGTGTTTACTAAAAAACTAGTTTTTGAAGGAGATGGAAAAATAAGTGTAATCTAATTCCAAAAGAATTGAAAAAAATATATTTATAATCTATATACAAAATTTCACAAATTTCTATTTTTCATCATCTTCAAATTCCTCATGGTTTAGCCACTATAGGTGCCCAAAGTGAAGATTTAGTTAGAAAAAATAAGTTTAGTGTCCAGTTTGGCCAAAAATTGTAAACTAGTATTGTGGGATGTTCATTAAATCCATTCAATAATCAATAGATTTCATTAGTTTTCTACATTTAGATAATTGCATTTAGGTATATTTCCATCATACATACATTAGATTGAGTGAACCACCTAGATTTTGGGTGTGGGATCTATCTCTTTCCATTAGGAGAAAGACCCTAATTGAGAAAAAGAGAGTCATAGCATTTCACACCTCATAAAATATTTGTTTCATTTTGGTGAGCCCGTTTTACAAATACTTTTCTGATTTCAATTTCTTCATCATAGATCTAGCCTTGCATTGATCTTGCATTAGGATTTGTATGGATTCATTTGCATGCTAGGTTTCAAATTTTGGATTCAAGAAAAGTGAATTTAGGTTGCATTTTTTGGCATCTAAATTCATTTAAATTTTCTGAAATTCAGCATTTTTAACTTAGGTATGCATCATAGAACTCATACGACATAAAAATCACTCAATTTTTTCTAAAAATTCTGAAAAAAGTCCATACTAGGACTCATTCGCCACCTTGGGAAAATATGACACTTTCCATCCCTAAAACTGCCCTTTATAGAACTAAAAAACCCTATTTTTAAGTTTTTGTTTGGTGCCTTTACCTACTTGTATTAGTTAGTTGATTTTTTGTAACATGCATTTCATTAGATCTAACTTAAAATAGCTCATTTGATGTATTTCTCCATTTTACATTTGCATTTTCCACATGTCATTTTTCTGCTTGGTGCATAGTGTAATAAGAAAATTAGCTTGTTTCATATCTGAAAATTGCATATAAATCATTGCATTGCACTTTATTTACTTTCTCATAGCATTTTTTCTTTCAAAAGATGTGGCTTTTATTTTCAGATTAAAAATGGCTTGCATAAATACATCATTCCCTCTTATGAGTTCAATTTTGATTACAACAATGAGGTCTTTAAGAAACATGATCAAAACCTTGGTACAATCCTTAATCTTACATTTCCCATTGGTGAGAATGGTACTGGAGACAATCATCACAACCATCCTTGTTATTTTCCCAATACCTCTGTTATTAGTGATGAAGGTATCTTGGTGAAGCAAGGTACAAGCATTGAGGGTCATGATTTTCCATCTCCTCATTCCCCTTTGGAAGATCATGTTAGACAACAAGAACATGGAATCATAGAAACATTCCTAAAAATCACCTTACCTAGCCTCCATAGTCATGACCATCAAACTTGTATATCTCCTAATATCCATCCTCGATGTAAAGAGGATAGGTTGATGTTAGAAGATATACCTATTAATATTCATGAGAATCATGACCCTCCCTTCCCTAATGCTCCTACCATTTGGGATAATCTATTTGACAACCATAGTTGTCCTTCTCTTGATGCCTCCCCCACTTGTGATGAAGCTACAAGTTACAAACCTCAAACTTGGATGAACATCTTACAAGCTCTCCTAGTAGGGTAGATACTACGGAACAAGAGAATAAGACCTTATAAACAACTGAAAATCAAATAGAGTCTTCTTCTAATCTCCCCACTTTCAATAATAAAAAAAATTACACCATTCATAACTCCCTTACTCATGATGAAGTCTTTTCAGAAGAACCAACCCTCAAATGTCATGAACATGTGGTTTGTGGTTCTCCTAAAAACTCTCCTTCTAGGGAGGATATCATGATACAAGACAAGGATAACATTAACAATAATAATATTATGCCCTTACATTACAATGAATAGCCCCTGTTAGACTCTCATTTTCCAAGGGATGTTAATATTATTCAACCCCAACTCATCCTTTACCCACCATCATATAAACCTTCACCTCCATCTAAACATGAGTTTACTCTTTACCCACCTTAGAATAATCTATCACAACAAATAAGACATAATACCATTGCTCATACATATAACACTAGAAATAACCTACAACCACAACAACCCACACCAACTCCCATACCTTTTCCAAATCCCATTTTCCCTAGAGATCCTTGAATAAATTCACACATTCAAGAGTACAATCTTGTTGAACAACTAAAAAATACTCCTGCTAAGATATCCTTATGGGATCTTATTCAAGCATCCCTTCACTATCACAACAAGATCCAAGTAGCCTTGCAACAAGTTCTTGTCCCTTCTAATGCACAACCAACTGACATAGCAACCATGATCCAAGGAATAAATGCTGATATTGTTTTCCACCAAATTGAACTCCCTCTTTTGGAAGTGTAAAAACAAAATGAATCTTTCATGATCATTTATCAATACAATTAGATAGGGATAAAGAAAACCCTTATCTAAAATGGCTTAGCCCTTAGTGTGTGTAGCATAAACCTTTTGGATAGGCTTTGTGTGGATAAGCCAAAAATTCAACCTGAATCTTTATCTATTAAGGGCTTTGAAAAAGTAGAAAATACACTGCTTGGTGTGATCACTTTACCTAGTATAGTTGGAAAAGTCACATTAAACACACCAATCTAGGTTATGCCTCATGATCTTTCATATAACCTTCTTCTAAGTAGGGTGTGGATTCATGCAATGAATGGCTTGCCTTCCACTCATCATTGAAAAATGAAATACATCTACAAAAACAAAGTGTGCACAATCGACGTTGATCATGAGCCTTATAGTGTCTTGACACTTGAGGAAACCAATGAGAACCTCTTGAACACACTAACACCAACCACACAAGTGTAACCCACACAACAAAAATACAAACAACAACTTATTGAACAAGTCACAATGTTATTCGAAGATGATTGGGGTTCCTTGGATTTCAAAAATGACTTCAATGGTGAATACAAAATCATCCAAAAAGATTCAAATAAGGGAAAAGAACCAACAATGATGTCAACACAAACTTCAAATGACCCTTTGAAAGCATCCACCTCAACCACTTTAGAAAATGAAAGAAACTACACAATCACCTTTGACGATGCTTATCACCAACCACCAATTGATTCAAAAGTCATGAAAAAGCTTTATGGAAAAGGGTATGAGGTTATGAAACAACTTGGCTATAGTGGAAAAGGATGTGGTGATAATGAACAAGGTATCCACAACCCTATCAATCCTATAACAAAAAAAAAAACTCATGGTCTAGGTTATTGTCCTTTGATAGAAATCACCAAGCCTTCAATCAACATCAACACTCTCACACAACATTCTTCTAGTCCAACTTTAACTGTAAAAAATCTTCAATTGATAGAAACTTTTAGTCTTGATTGTTCTCCTTTACAAGCCATCAAACAAAAAAATATAGCTTTGCTTAATGTCTATGTCATCTCACAAGACAACAATGATTTGTATTCAATAGATTTCCCCTCCTTCTATAAGTGCGAGAAAAAAATCTTGCAATATAAGGAACCTTGCATAGGTATGGCATCCTATACTAAGAAAGACATCTCTTTTCCACCAACAATAGAAACTACTTCTCCCCTTGATCAAGAGGGTATCTTGTCAAGACTCCTCCAATATCACTTGATAACCCTTCTTACACCAACTCAAAAAAGTTTTATTACAAGAATTCATTTTGTGCATATCATAGACTTCATGGTCACTCCACTAATGAATGTAAAGCTTTGAGTCGTAAAATCGAACATTTTAAGGAATTTGGTATGCTTCCCTCTATAGGGGCACCTAATTCCTCTAAATAATATTGATTTTCACTCTAGCATGCATTTCATCAATCATTTTGATTCACCTTTGTCCTACACTCAGTGGGGGCAAGGGGTTTAGCAACCTTGTCCTCGTATGTCACTTGTCATTGCCTCTTTTGGCTAATTGTTAACCTTTCATGAACATACAAGAGAAAGCTTGGGATGTGGATGACATGCCTTAAGAAGGCTCAAATGTGACATACTACCTTTTCATGATGTAGCTTATTAGAAACATATGACTTGGCATAAGGATTTTCGGGTAATCTCTCATGTCCTATTCTTCTACTTTAAAGCAATTGATCACAGTATTGGTGTTCATAGCCACTTTAAAGTGGGGGCATACGTGACCACTTGCATTTCATTGTGTGATTTTCTTTTTCTTGCGATTTCCTCTCTTAGAAACATTTGGTACAATGTTTCCTAGGATGAGACATTGCACTTTTCCTCTCTTTGAAACAAGATGAGACCATTTGCATTTATCCTCTCTTGGAAATAGTAAGCATGATTTTACTTAAGATTAGACCCTACAAAAACTAAGAAAAATCCCTTTGAACATTTCTTACTGTAATATCTTTCATTTACAATGTCTATGAGTGTCAAGCATACAAAGTTTTGCTTACTTCATAGAGCTAGAAAACCATTTTCATTATTGTGGCACCTTATTAAAGTTATTAGGAAGTATAACTTTCGTATGGTTGAGTGGGAAGCCCATTCTGAGGTATGACTTTCCACATAGCCACCTACATGTGTGTGAAGATATATCAGCCATATGTGTCTCACCTCTTAGGACTTCTCACCTGATGAATAGCCAAGATTTCCTTCACTTCAGAGTGAGTATGCATTTTTGGAAAAATGATCGAAGCTTGATCCACCTTTTCATTTACATCTTTCTCTTCTTTCTAGTTCTTTCCATTGCATGATTGTGTATCTTGATGGTTTGACTTAGGATCTTGGATCCTGGGGGCTTGATTTCCTTCTTGATCTTTGTTATTCTTTGTCATATGCATCTGTAAAATCAAATCTCTCTTGAATGTCTACTTTAGTGTGAGTTTGAAGCAAGTTCATCCTCTCACTAAAGTGGGGGCTAAATATATCATAGAAAAAAGGAAACTTCCTTAATTTGGAGAATAATTGATGATAAATTGGACTTAATATGGGCTCGATTTTGTGTTGCAAGGTATTTTTCACATCCACACTACGTCTAGGACCCTTTCAAATACATTTCACAATGTCTTGTAAGGGTATTGTAAAGTGTTGTAAAAAAATTTCACACTTTTCTAGACTTAATGAACCCATTCTCCCTTAATTAAACATTAAAAAATGTGTTTAATGTTATCACATCAATGTAGAAGGCTTGTAAAATAAAATTAATGTTAATCTAGTGTTTTAATGTGTCCCACACATTCACATTGGATATTATGCCTTCCTAGGATGAGTGGACCTTATTTCAGTGTTGTAAATTGTATTTAATCACACTTTCACATTGACTTATATGTCCCAATCCCTAATTGACCTTTACATCATCACTAATAGGCCCCTATTACCCCATATTGTGCATCTTAAGGCATAATTTAATCAAATACCTGATGTAATCAACATAAGAACCAAAATTCCTCATTCCCCAACAACCCAGCTGGCAGATGGGTCCCTCTAGGACTAATTCACCAACTGTGGTGAATGAGTCCCTGCCAAGTGGGACTGATTTTCCCAAGGTAGTGAATGAGTCCTATTTGGACCATTTTTTACTTTTGAGTCAGAAATTTTGGAATTTAAGGTTTTTTTTTCTTCATGCCTTCCTTAGGGATCCAATTAAAGGGTAAATAAGGAAAATTTCCTATAAAATCAAGTCTCAAAACCATAATTCATAATCTCTTAACTTATTCACACATCTCTTATCATTCATTCATCATTTATCTTTTATATCAAGTCAAGAAGTTAGGGTTTTATCACTCTAAGTTATGAAGAAAGCTTCCAAGGACATTCAAGGGTATAATCTTCCTCCATTTCTATCTAAATTCAAGATCAATTTTGATGGAAAATGAATAAATCCATTATTGCATGCTTCATTACATTCTTTCATCATTTTGGTTTAATTACCTACAAAGGGGTTTGACCAAGGAAAACCCCCATGCCCTAACATCCAACATTTCTCTTAATTATCTTGTGTGTTTACAAATCTAGATATCTTGGAGGCTTAGGAGTCATTGAAGATTGTAACTCAAATATTTTAAAGCTATCTCTTTATTGGATAAGGTAAAACATCAACAAAAAGTCACTTTCAGGCCCGAATTTGACAGTTTCAGAACTAGACACCTAGAGAAGTAGAAAGTGCAGATTGAAGGCTCGTATTTATACCTTTGAATCTTTAGAAATTAAAAAGTGGACTCATTTTACATGGGTGGAGAATGAGTCCCACTTTCAGGTGTAGTTTTGGTGTTTTACAATTTTGGATACCCATATGTCTAAAATGGGTTCCAGAATAGTTTCATAGAACTGAGATTGATTCGCTGAAAATGGAAAATGAGTCCCACCAGGCCTAAAAATTAGGATCAATAGCATTTCAGAAGTCATTTAGAGTCTTCATTAAGATCTTTGGTGTACACTTTCAGATTCATCCATTTCTGTTGCAATTTACATTCATTTCTAGGTGTTTTTACATTACACGATGTGTTTTCAAACAAGTGGTATTTCTTTGGTTTCCATTCAACAACCAATAGATTTTATTAGTTTTTCACATTTAGATAATTGCACTTATGTATATTTCCATCATACATACATTATATTGAGTGAACCACCTAGATTTTGGGTGTGGGATATATATCTTTCCATTAGCTGAAAGACCCTAATTGAGAAAAAGAGAGTTATGACATTTCACATGTTATAAAATATTTGTTCACATGGCTGAAAATGGCTGACATCACATCTTGGATACCATCCAAATTTCAGCCTGAGCATGTCCTTTCCCATCTCCTATTGGAAATATGTCTCAATAATCATAGGCTGAAACCTCCATTAGAGCCAAGTTGGTGTGACATCTATCATGTCTAGATGACAAGCACTTTGTATCATTCTGTTTTGAACAGGTCACTGTGACCTAACTTCTATCTTGCCGAACGTCTTCACTATGGAGTCTATCACTGTGACATAGTGTATTCGCTATGACCCCTTAGCACTCGGGAGACCTCTGGCCAACATGCCATTCAATCATGTATCGGGGAGACTCTTAGCGACCATGATCTTTGGTGTAACACAACGGCTCGGTGAAGAGTCTC
>VDFB02049217.1:9773063-9971395 GCA_007258455.2 Sequoia sempervirens | reverse complement strand
TTTTTCCTGAAATTTAAGAAATATCTTGCATTGAAATTTTAAATTTTCACCAAATAGATTTTGTTTTTGAAAAAAATAAACCTAGTAGTTTAGAAACTACATTCAATTTCCCATAGAATCTATTATTACATGTTTTTGAAATAATATAGATAACTTATTCAAATTTTTACATCAAGTTGCCTAACTCTAATTGTTCTGAATTTTCATTGCCACTTAAGGGCTTGTTTGGCATACCATGATCCTGCACATACCCTGTCATAGCTTTAATTGCAAGTCTATTGGTCAGTTAAATTTCCAAAATTTATTTTACATTAAGAAGTTATGATTTATTTGTAGATGAGATGCTTACTATGGAGAATGCAAAGAATTTCCAATTTAATTTAAAAAATAAATAAATGTTACATTATTGTGTGCCTATTATATCCTGAAATTTTACATGAAGGATGTTTCCTCCTTGAAGTGTGAGTGTTACATGGCAAATGCTCAAAAAAATAGTGAATGATGATACTACATCCTTTTAATTATCCCTTTAAAAAAATACATAAAAAACTATACATTTCAAATGAAAACTCGTCAATGAAAACCCATTCTCTTAATGAACATGGTAGATATAGATTTGTGGAAAATATACCTACCTGCTAGCTAGTCACTACACCTATCAAATGTGTTTAAGTAGTTTAGAAACTTGAATCTCATTCATCCTCCAAACACAATAAACAAAACTTCATTTTGCCCGTGCTCCCCAGCAAATTGCAAAATGAAAATGTGGAAAATGGTGACATTTAGGTGCATTTTGTCTATTGCTTTTTTTATTTTCCACCAACCATGCAGTCCTTTTGTAGTGATGGGACATGTGATAACACACACCTAAGCATCCATGAATTCTTTTCGTTTGTGTGTTTTTTCCAATGCGTGGGATGGTGGATGGGAGTTATTATATAATGTTACATACATAGGTGAGTTTTTTCTCCACTTTAGCTTCTCCCCTAATAGTACCATCAAGTCAATTTTCTTGTTGCTTTGAATGACACCAGTGTTCTTTTCCTTGCACAAGAAGCTATCCTTTCAGCATGGGTGGGAAGGGGAGTTGATGTGATTAAGACATACATTTTAATATGTAAGAAGTAATGTTATTAGAAAACACTCCATGTTGTGGGTTTTCTCATTCTGTAGGTTGAAAGCGAAAAGGTTGGAGAGTAGGTAGGGGAGATGAAAAACCAATGGAATCGAGGTGAGGGGTTTATAACCAATTGGGTTGTCACTTGTAAAAGTTTTTTTTGAAACATTTTGTGGATTGTATATTTCAAAAAACCAATGTTTTACAACCTAGAATTTTACACAACAGTATGAATGTCTTGAAAATATTATATTTTTTAGATTGTAGGAATGCAATGAAAGACACAATTTTTTAACACCCAATTTTTTCCAACAACCATTAACACTCTATATGATTGTAGGTTGGAAAAAAAAATGGGATGTGAATGCATGATTTATGAAACCTTCAACCCACACAATGTTGTAACACTATGTATAGATGTAGCTAATCTTTGGAATAAATGCACCTATGTACATATGAAAAATGCATAAAAAAATACATAACAACATACATAGAAATATACATAACATGATGAGTCAACATAGTGCATTGATCACCAAGATGGATGATAAAAGTGATGAGACTAGTAGACGGAAGGAAACGTCACAGTGAGGAAAGCGAGGAAGTGTCAAATCCAATGGTGTGTTTTGTTGGAGATTAGTTGTGTCCATAGAGGGGATGAAATAGTGTGTGGCCTATTAAGACATATGATAAAAGTGACGAAACTAGTGCTTTGCATTATGTGGGTTACATATTTTGTAAAACTAGTGCTTTGCAACCGACAATTTTACAAAATAGTATGAATTCCTTCAAAATATTTTGTTTTAATTAGATAGTAGGAATGCAATGAAAGGAACAGTTTTATAAGCACCCAATGTTTTCCAACAAACATTAACAATCTATATGATTGTAGGTTGGAAAAACACAAGAAGAGGTGAGTGCATGATTTATGAAACCTCCAACCTGCACAATGTTGTAAAACCCTCTACACACTGAAGCCAATTGAAATCCCTCAGTTTTCTTGTCGCTTTGAATTATGTCGAACCTTTTATCCCTACATGAGAAGTTATCCATGCACCACACATGGGAAGGTTGTATTGACTAAGACATGTGTTTTAAATTGTAACAAGTATTGTTATTGGGAAAAACCTTATGTTGTGAGTTCTTTCATTTTGCATGTTGAAGTTGAAGGTTTGAGAGCATGGGGTGGAGTTATAGGTTGGGGATATATAAAACTATCCAAATTCACCTGAGGGGTGAGTAACCAATTGGGTTGTCACTTGTAAAGGGTTTGAAATTAGTATTTGGGTTGCAGGTTTCATAACATCCAATGTTTTTAAACCTATAATTACACATAGACAATATGAATGTAATAAAAAAAAAATTGGTTACTTATATAGTGAGAACCCAATTGGTTGGTGACACCTTAGTTGATTTTGGATACTTTTATGTATCCCCCACCAATAATTATATTGACAGTCTGAATGTATTCATAATTTTATTTTATTTAGACATAACGAATGTAATGAAAGACACCTTCAAAATTTATCATGTGTTAGGTAGACTAAAAATTGTGAAATTCCTCATATGATTGAAAAAATGTATGCTTGCTTATAGTAGATGGTGCAAAAAGATTTGAAACTTTAACTATTTGTAACACTCACAATTTTTTTACATATTACAACCAACCATGGATAGATCATTTGGCTATGTTTTTATAATGTTAATATGAAATATACCAATAGGAAATGCCACCTTAATTCTTATTGTTTATGGTAGCTTGCTTATAATTGAAAGAAAAAGGTTGACATTTAAATCGTTTGAGCTCGACTATTTTTCTCATCATGGATACTTTCAAATGAAAAAACATATTAAATGCTATTTGTAATAGTAAAATTGGCATTTCACTATCTTCATTTGATTGCAACAAAAAAATACTCATATTATTTGCAGTGTTGGAAAACACATTGTCCCCTGTTAGTTATTAGTTTTTGAAAAGTTTTTGTTTCCTAAGCACTAAGAATGTAAGGAAGTCCACCTTAAAATCTTGTTTCTTATGACAAAAAAATATATGCAAGTTCTTACAACTAACGGTGTAATAAATTTTGGAACTTTAACTGTCCCATAACACTTGCAACTTTTTTACATATTACAACCAACCATGGATGCATACTTTCAAAGGGAAAGTGGAAGAAAGTGGAAGAAAGGGTACCTAATTTTGAAATATGCTTTTTAACGTGTATTTTGATATTTTGAATGAATTGGCTGCATGTCTTTGAATTTTATGTGATGTTTACATTCCCACCATTACAGGGCAAGGATGGACAAGGAAGTGGTGAGCGTGACCAAGTTAGTGTCCATTTGGAACAAGAAAATGTTCCTTGATAAGGCAGTAAGAAGAAAGGGTGTCTGGGGAGGAGATTATTTTCCTTGGCACAAATTTTGAGAAATAGGAAACTTGTTTTCCTGCTACATTGATTTAATAGGATGAAGGGTTTCCAATTTCTCAATTTCTGGCAAGGAAGCGAAAAAATCAGGCCTTGACCTTATTGGTGACATTTCTTGGATAGAGTTTTCAATATCTTGAATACTTTTATGTGCCGTTGTAGTCTCTTTTTTCTTAGCTTTTAGAGTGTCTTTTTGATTTCATTTATGTTACAAATATGTTGATTTTGAGAATATATTGGAAAACAAACTGTACCTAGTTCCTTAAGAGGAAGAAAGTCGAAGAAAGGGTAATTTTGAAATTTTCTTTTGAATGTGTATTTTGATATTTTGAATGAATTGGTTGCATGTATTTGAATTTTATGTGGTGTTTACATTCTTTCCATTATAGGGAAAGGATGGACAAGGAAGTGGTGGGCATGAGCAAGTTAGTGTCCATTTGGGACAAGAAAATGTGTCTCGACAGGGTAGCAAAGAAGAAAGGGTGCTTGGGGAGGAAAATTTATGCCCAGGAAAATCATCTCCTCCCTAGTAACTCTTTCTTATTTGTTTCCCTATGAAGGCACATTTTCTTGTCCCAAATAGGTAGAAATTTTGAGAAATAGGAAACTCATTATCCTACTACATTGATGTAATAGGACGTCAGGATTCCAATTTCTCAATTTTCGGCAAGGAAGTGGAAAAATCCAGCCTTGTTGGTGGCATTTCTTGGATAGATTTTTCAATATCTTGAATACTTTTATGTGTCATTGCAGTCACTTTTTTCTCATCTTTTAGAACTGTGTCTTTGTGATTTCATTTATAAAATTTCATTTCTATTATGAATATGTTGATTTTCACAGTACATTTTGGGAAACACACTATCCCTAGTTCCTTTAGAGGAAGAAAGTGGAAGAAAGGGTAATTTTGAAATTTTCTTTTGAATGTTTATTTTTCATATTTTGAATGAATTAGTTGCATGCATTTGAATTTTATGTGACATTAACATTCTTGACGTTATAGGGAAAGGATGAACAAGGAAGTGGTAGGTGTGAGTAGGCTAGCCAATAAGACCATGGCCTGCTTTTATCGATTCCTGACACTGGCCTACTCAAATTCCTTCAATTTCTAGCAAAGAAGCAATAAAATTGGGCCTTTTCCTTATTGGCAATGTTTCTCGATCCATCTAATTTTTCCTTTTCCTTCTAATCTATTTCCAATTGTATTTCTCCTCCACAAGTACAGATAAATGATTTCATTCAATATATATATATATTTGTTACAAAAGTTGTTTGCATTTTTAGATAAGACTTTCATCTCTTCCCCCAAATGATTGTCTTTCTCTTCGCTTAAATCTAATGTTTCATTTTCCTTTTCAATACATTAATTGTTGAGCGTAGTCATTTATATTGATGGGTTTATTACATGTTGAATTTTTTAAAAGTGCAATGGTTGGAACAGAGGCTTCCTTGAACCCTCTTGTTACACATACAACAATGAGGACCCATGCAAGTTGAATCACCCCACCATCAATGCCAAGGACCCAAAGAAGCCTATAAGATTTTATCTGAGTGTCTCCTTGTTTGCACATAAAAGGAAATGTAGGAGAGGATGAGAGAGGTTGAGAATACTCATTTTTCATTTGGTCTTTGATCATGTAATTATTGAGCAATTATGGTGTGAAATTACATTATTTTGGTATGTTTGAAGAGTATGGTCTTCTACCAATAGTGGCATGGTGTGATTGCTAAGTTGTATTGTTAATATTTCCATCAAGTCTCAAATCCTTTTGGCATGTAGTTTTTGGCAATTTATATTGGGGATGAGGTCCCCCATTTGTGACCTCACTAGTTCATAGCTCCGGTCAAAAGTGTTTACCCCTCTTAATTAAAAAAATATAAGACTATGTTCTTACAAATTTCATGAAATTTTTTGTTGGCATGAAAAATTTCATTATAAACAATGTCAAATGCCATTAAATAATGGTTGGAAATTCCACCTGAAGTCTTATTAGTTATGTCAACTTACTTACAAATGTAAGCACATGCAATGAGCACTTTTTATTCTGGGGTTTGTAACAAAAAATGTATTGAAATTCAACTTCATATTTTATAAAAACCCTTATTTTCAAAAAACATTCCATTTCAATATCATTATACATTTGGAAGAGAAAATGCACAAAAAATTTACAAGATGGAAAACACATAGGGTTGTGACTCACTTCTCAATTCTTGTTCAATGAGCACTTTATGTTATGTAGACTATAACAAAACAATGCATTGATGTTCAACTTCATATTTTATAACAACCCTTACTTTTAGCAAACATTCCATTTGAACATCATCATACATTGGGAACAAAAATGCACAAAAAAGTTGTAGGATGGAAAACACATAGGGTTGTGACTCACTTCTCAATTCTTGTTTAATGAAGACTTTCTGTTATGTAGGTCCTATAACAAAACAATATATTGAAGTTCACATTCATATTTTATAACAACCCTTACTTTCAGCAAACATTCCATTTCAATATCGTCATACATTTGGAACAAAAATGCACAAAAAAGTTGTAGGATGGAAACAACAGGGTTATGACTCACTTCTCAATTTTTGATCAATGAGAACTTTCTATTATGCAGACTATAACAAACCAATATGTACTGAAGCTCACTTCCATATTTATAACAACCCTTAATTTTAGCAAACATTTGATTTCAATATCATCATATGTTTGGAACAAAAAATGCACAAAATAGTTGCAGGATGGAAAACACATAGGGTTGTGACTCAATTCTCAATTCTTGTTCAATGAGCACTTTTTGTTATGTAGACTATAACAAAACAATATATTGAAGTTCACCTTCATATTTTATAACAACCCTTACTTTCAACAAACATTCCATTTCAATATCGTCATATGCTTGGAACAAAAAATGCAAAAAAAAATTTGCAAGATGGAAAACACACAGGTTTGTGACTCACTTCTCAATTCTTGTTCAATGAGAACTTTTTGTTATGCAGAATGTAACAAAATAATGTACATTGAATTTTAGCTTCATATTTTATAAGAACCCAATTTACATTCAGCAAACATTTCATTTCAATATCGTCACACGTTTAGAATAGAAAATGCATAACAAAGTTGCAGGATGGAAAACACATAGGGTTGTGACTCACTTCTCATTTCTTGTTCAATGAGCATTTTCTGTTATGCATACTATAACAAAACAATGTATTGAAGTTCACCTTAATATTTTATAACAACCCTTGGTTTTAGTAAACATTGCATTAGACTATCTCCATATGTTTGGAAAAAAAATGCACACAACATTTGTAGGATAGAAAACACACAAGGTTGTGACTCACTTCTCAATTCTTGTTGAATGACCACTTTATGTTTAATAAACTATAACAAAACAATGTATTGAAGTTCACCTTCATACTTTATAACAACCCTTGGTTTCAGTAAACATTGCATTTGAATATCTCAATACATTTGGAATAGAAAATGCACAAAATAGTTGCAAGATGGAAAACACACAGGGTTGTGACTCACTTCTTAATTATTTTTCAATGACCACTTTCTATGACATTGAGGAGGATGCAATGAAGAAAAATTTATTCTTTGTAAGTGAAATGAAACTAATTCCCAAACTTAAAATAAAAAAATTAAAATGATTTCACAATTTAATTCCCAAAACTTTTATACACAAAAAAATATATTATTTAAAAGTTTGCAACTAAATTGAATATAACAAATTAATTAATCATTTTTCTCAAATATTTTCAATCATGCCACAAATAAATTATTAATTCAATAAACTTAAAGGATTTAGACACTTTATTGCTGAAGTAATTTATCAAGCATTAATACTTATCTTTTGAAATGTATAGAAAAATTTTATCCTATAATTTTATTGAATTAATAATTTATTTACGGCATGATTGAATGTATTTGAGCACAATGATTAATTAGTTTTTTATATTCAATTTAGTTCCAAACTTTTAAATATTATATTATTTTCTATGCATAAAATTTCTGGGAATTAAATTGTTAAATCATTTTTATTCTTGCATTTTAAGTTTGGGAATTAGTTTCATTTCAATTACACAAAATATTTTTTTCTTCATTACATCCTCCTCAATGTCACAAATAGAAACCCACTCTTTCTTTCTTGAAGTTACAACAACATCAGTTAACAAATTTCTAATTATATCATGTTAGTATATAAAAAAGGTGTGAAAACCTGGACAAACCTTTTCTTCTCTTTTCCACATATACAAACCCCTCAAGGTCATAGTTCCTCGCCTCATTTATAGAAGTTCTGAGGTTACTTAAAATTATTCCAAATTTTTCATAACCTTCTTTGGCAGTAGAAATATAGTAACCAAAGGAGCATTGTGGAGTAATCATAGAACATTTTTTGTTATTTCAGAAATTAGATTTTTGTCCATGTTGTCCAACTGCCACATGATCTCCATACAATCCAATCTGTCAGAAACATACAAAGGTAAACAATGTGGTGCAACCTTGGCTCCATAAACTCTAATCGAAGTGTAATATGAATGTAGGAACTAATCACCCCAATTATGACCCACTTTTGATTCTTCTCTATGTTCATGTGGGCGCAAAATCTACTTGATGACCCTTAAGACTCTATATAAAGGCTCCACTCCCAATCTCTCCATGATACTGACCTTTAAAACATTACAAAATGAAATATAATTTGAATGTGGGAAGTTTTGATTCCGAATAAAATTCAACATCTATACCAGAAAATCATTTCCATCATCATCTTTCTGCCTTAGCTTCATAAAATTCTCCCATTTCTCCTGCCCAATCCAAATGATCATATGCATCGATAAAGAATAATGGGGAAAACACAGAGGGGCTTTCCCATCCTTTAATTCAACTAGTTCCTTATGCATTTGATTTGCAATATAGGCTGTGTAGTCAAATCCCCTATTTAAATTCCAATTCTGGATGTCTATAATCATTACCATTAGTGTAGTGGGTATTCTCTCATCAAATCTATGGGCTATCACTTGATCTAGACAATAGTATGTTTTTTTGAAATAATTTGCGAACTCATCACAACCAAAAGATTTGAAGTCCTTGGGACCAAAAGATACCTTATCCCATTTCCTATGCCTAGGGAGCACATGCTTTCTATATCCATACTAATTTTCTCATACTCATGGCACAATTCAAAAAAATTATGCTAACATTAGCATTAGGGTTTAATTTAAAAACCTCAACTATTTTTCTTTTGGTTATATCAAGAAATGGGGTTTCATTTACACTCTTGATAGTTATGTCTTTAGCATCATAATTCATGGATAACTCCAACATCAAGTAAATTTCAATGAATACATTAGGTACCACTAGCCTTTCAATGTTAAAACCTCACAAATGTTGAGCTGGAAGTTTTGCATAGCGCCTATTGAAAGCATACAAGAGCAGATCCCAACCACTCTGAGGAAATGTGATTTCTCTAATTCCAGTAGTAGTATCAATTAACCTACTTGTCATAACACCTTGTCCAATAGGATATTTTCCAATTTTCTTATCTCCCTCAGAAATCTCCTGAGACTCACCTTCCATGAACCTAGTGTAGTCTCTCTTTTCTCCCTTAGGTTTTGTAACTAAGCCAAAAAGTTTGGATAGCATGAACTAAGATGCATAATAAAAAACCTAGCTAAAAAATGAAGTACAGTGGAGTAAAATAGCAAAAAATAAAGAATAATTTCAATAAATGTCTTCAAGCCCTCCATGATTGACCTTCATTTCCCTTCTCCATTTGCTACAATATTATGTTTTCCCTCAATTTTTTGATGAGCAACCTATGACTATGACTATGCCCTAAGAAAATATTGAAGGATTCTATTCAAAAGCTACAAAATGAAAATATGCAAATATGAAGCAAGCCTAAAGTATGTAGAAAATGTTATGCCAACATGAAGTCAAGAGCATGAAGTATGCCAAATGAGGCTAAAATTGGATTTTTATAGAAAAGCCAATTTTTGATGAATGACCAAGATTGTTAGATGAGAGATGCCCTAATATGAAGGGTTGAAATTAAATGTGACAACCAACAATTAGGGTTAGGGAAAAATTAGGTTAAAATTTGAAATGGGGGCTGAGATTTGATTTTAGAAAAATCAAATTAATGGACCAGAATTCATTTAACAAGAGGATATTAGGCATGAAAAAAGAGGCTGCTAGAAAATCAAATAATAATTTAAAATTATTTCATTTTTAAGGCTAAGTTGACCTTTTGAATAAAAGAATAATTTAATTCAAAAGTGGTAGGACCATGTGATAGTAAATAATGATTTTAAGTTATTTTCTTGGTGGAAAAATAAAAAGTGAGGAATTTTAAATAAATGATTTTATTTAAAATTAGAAAGAAAGTTGATGTGGACAATAATTAAATAAATTATAGGAATTTATTTAATTATAAGAAGACATAGGAAATTAATAACGTATTTAAATAAATAAATAAAGTTTATTTATTTAAATAATCAGGAGGAAATAGTGGACAAATAATAATTAAATAAATTTAGGAATTTATTTAATTATAGAGGGACATAGGGAATTAGTGACGCATTTAAATAAAATAAATATAATTTATTTATTTAAATAGTTAGAAGGAATAAAAGATGTGAATTAATTAAATAATTGAGAAATATTCAATTAATAGTTGAATTTGGACTAGAGGGCATAATTAAATATTTTAATTAGATGTTAAGAAGAAATACAGAGAAAATAAAATTTATAGGCCTAGGTCAATTTTATGTGTCTACATTTTGTCCTTCTTTGTCATAATGGAGTTTATCACATTGTGACAAAGAAAAGAAGTAAAAAGTATGCTCCAACAAAGGTATGAAGTATCTATGGCTCCTTGGAAAAATTTGCAAATTTTCGGCCGGTGCCGGAAAAATTTACAAATTTTCGCAAGGTGCTAGAAAAATTTGGAAATTGTCCCAATAAGTCAATTTGATGTCTAAAAAAATAATGGAGCAGTCAATTTTCAATTTCAACGAGTTTAAGGCAATCAAAAGGCTAGTAAAAAATAGTCAAATGTGCCTCTAGTAATAAACCTTTCAAGAAAACCCTTATTTTACAGTATAAATAGGCTTAATTTGGGTGAAAAGGTAATTCATTTTCACTTTTTCCTTTGAAAATTCAAAGCTTAAAGAGAGAGGAGAATATGCAAAGTTGGTGATTTTGTTGACCGAGCATCATGGGTCTCGAGTAAGGACCTACCGACAACTAGAGGGCGCAAAGCCACATGCAATTACCCTATACCGACTTTGCCATTTTCTAATTTTATGTGCATTTTTCGGCATTATAGTTAGGATAGCAAATGCGTTGCGATGCATCTATGCCGTTCATGAAAGATGCAACTGCGTTCACATCACACGGTGCATTTGTGAGCCGAAGAGACATAATTTCCAACATGCAACGTAAGTGCCAAGTTTCACAATGCAATCTTCAAATTGCAATGCATACAAAAGATGATGCAATGCAAGTGTCATAAAGCGGCGCAAATGATGGCTAGAATGACATAAGTGATATAAAGTGATGCATGTCTAAGACCAAGTGACACAATCACTATAATGCGAAGCAACTGCAAGATGAAACGACACATTCAACCTAGCACAACGCAAGTGAAGGGAAAAATGATGGAATTGACTTTGACCAATATTGACTTAGTTTAGGCCTAGTTAAATTATGTACTTTTGACTAGATAGATGATAACGATGTTTTGCAATGATGTTCTAATTTATGTTTTTGTGTATTAAATTTCTTTTACCAACTATCTATATGCGTGAGCTTAGACCAGTGACTTATGCATTCAAAGATCAGCTGCAGGCTGGTGAGCAGAGGCGACTGATGTGGCTAGGACTATTTCATGTTACATATCTGCCCATTGTCTAGGAAAATAAGGGTCTACTAATAATACTTCTAGAGAGATGGCACTCAAAGACTTTCTCGTTCCACTTGCCAACTAGAGAGGCCACTGTGACCCTTGAGGACATCTACAAGATTTTGTGGATTTCGATCAAAGGGGTGTGTGTTGTATATGATTCGTAACGAGGATTATAGGCCATGACTAAGTATTACGTGCATGATGAGATCACGCAACTAGGCATCAATGGTTATGAGATCAGGTGGGAGTTCATGGTTAAGCATTATAGCCGATGGGATGCTATGTTGTGTACTTTGATTGTTGTGCTATTGACTCTAGATCACTAGGGACATGGTTTCGCTATTGGATAGGGAGATGTGCTTAGGCGAGGTAGGACTATGCTTGCATGGGGACCGTACCTTCTTGGGATGTTGTATCATCAGCTGCATGATGTTGACTATAGGTAGTTGAGCAGTATCAGTTGTGAAACGACACCTCTGATGATCTGGGCTTGGGAGCACATTCCTATATATTGATAGCCAATGCAGATATAGCTAGGTGAGAGTATGTCATATTTCTACTTGTATGGGGGTTCCTTGCAATAGATGGGAGTCAGAGACATAGGATTCTGGCGGCAAGCCATCAATACCTTGGGGTATGTGTAGGATCATGATGGGCCAAAGGGTATGTGCAGGATCATGGTATGCCAAAAAGTGGCAATATTTGTAGGGTATGTGGCTGACGACTTTTTTTTCACCCAAAATTAATGAAATGAAAAGGGTTTTTAGAGGAGATCCTCAGCTTTCCAAAAATATAAATTATGATTTAATTTGAATTTAATAAATAATTATTATTCATTTTCTATTAGAATTATGACTAAAGTCCTGATCGATAGGCTGATTGAAAAACATCTATAACTTTCAAACGGTATCATATTTTTTGAATCCAAAACATGCGTCACATTCTATGCTTTACATACTATCAGATTAAAAAAAGAAAAATTAAATTTCATGAATTTTGACCAAGTTAAGGTGGTCGAGACGAAGTTTTATATTTTCTAAAAGTTGTAATAAAAATTCATAATTAATTATTTACTTGGAAAAAATTACAAAAAAATATGCATCACATCCGACATGAGTCCTCTACTTATATATAAAATCTTACAAAAAATATTATCATTTTATTATGGTTAGGGTGGTCGACACACACCTACTTCTTATTTTTCCCTGAAATTTAAGTACCTGCATTGAAATTTCAAATTTTCACCAAATAGATTTTATTTATTTTTAAATAAACCTTGTATTTTAGAAACTACATTCAATTTTCTACAAATTCTATTCTTACATATTTTTGAAATAATATAGATAACTTATTCAAATATTTACGTGAAGTTGCCTAACACTGATTTTTCTGAATTTTTTGCCACTTAAGAGCCTGTTTGGCATACCATGATCCTGCACATGCCCCAAAAATTGGTGATATGATAAGTATGTGTAGGGTATTTCGCTAATGAATTTTTTATAACCCAAAATTGATGAAATGAAAAGGTTTTTTAAAGGAGTTCTTAGCTTTCCACCAATATATTTATGTTTTACTTTGACTTTAATAAATAATTATTATTTATTTTCTATTTGAATTACGACTAAAGTCCTAATTGATAAACTAATTGAAAAATATCTATAGCTTTCAAATGGTGTCACATTTTTTGAATTTGAAATGTGCATCACATTCTATGCTTTGCATACTATAGGATTAAAAAAAATTGAATTTTGTGAAGTTTTGACCAAGTTAAGGTGGTTAGACATACGAGTTTTTATATTTTTTAAAAGTTGTAATAAAAAATTCAAAATTGATTATTTACTTGGAAAAAAATACAAAAAAAATATGCATCACATCTAGACATGAGTTCTCTACTTATATCTAAAATCTTATAAAAAAATATTGTCATTTTATTTTGGTTAGGGTGGTTAGAAAGACACCAACTTCTTATTTTTTTCCCTGAAATTTAAGTACTCCTGAATTGAAATTTCATATATTCACCAAATAGATTTTTTAAAAACTAAACCTAGCAGTTTAGAAACTACATTCAATTTGCTATAGATTCTATTCTTAAATATTTTTGAAATGATATAGATAACTTATCAAATTTTTACATCAAGTTGCCTAACTCTGATTTTTCTGAATTTTTTGCCACTTAAGGGATTTTTTTTTCCATTATGATCCTGCACATACCCTTTCATAGGATTTGTTTGGAGACCATACAAAGACTATGGCTAGTGGCCAGGAGAGGAGGACCACTTGTCCTTTTGCAGAAAGTTTAGATACTTAATTGGTTGGATTGTTCAGTATCAACTTATTATTGAGATGTACTTTCCCTAGTGAGTATTATGACAGTTTGGGCAGTGTAAGGAAAGCAGAGGTGTAGAAACAATTTTCCTAATGTCAAACCACAGGGGAGAATGCAATACAGGGCTATTAATTTTTCAAATTACAATCTAATTAAGACACACATGAAGGAATAACAGAAATAGAACAAATACATACATACAAATCAAACAACAAATTTTACGTGGGAAAACCTTTCGGAAAAAAACCCACCACACCAAGTTGAATCTCTTTGTATTATAGTAATCAATAATTACATACAATTAGGAAATTAAACTCTCTGTTGTTTTACAGTAGCTACAACAATCACTGTTCAAAAACTCTGATAAAAAAAACTATCATGCAATTCGATAAACTCATCTCTTTGTTCATAATAGAATCGATCTGCTTTAAACAATCTCATTCTGATTTTCCAACTGTGCATTCTTATCTGCCATTGCCAACCAAAGATAATTTCCATTTGAGCCTTGATTTTTCCCTGCATGCTGATTTTCCAAAATTTCAACTGATGCATAAAATCAACTATCGTCATGCTTTAAAACTGCTTCCTGTGATTGGCCCACAATGCTCCACGTAGGATGGTCAGATTGGTCAAGAGCATTCAACTTTGTTAGTATATCAGTTAGAGACTTACAGTGTCTCCTCGATGCCACAAAGTTCCTCTATCAGCATCGCTATAGCTTCTATCAGTAAGGATTTCCCTTATTGGCGAGACATAGTGAATTCACCAGTCTCATCTAGCAAACAGTCTATTAGCAAGACACTACATCTTTGTCAAGACCTTCTGTTGAGTTCCTTGGGCTACACCAAAACCTTTGACGAGTTGGCAAGACTTATCGTCTTTGCCAGGACTTCATATCGAAACCCTCAGTCATACTGATGACTACCATATGGCAAGACATATACCGAGAGCATCTCATCATCGGCAAGACATACTAACCTTGCCAAGACATTCTGCCGACAATCTTAAGTTACCCTGAAGCCTTTCTCCTATCGGCCAGACTCCCACAGTTTTGGTGAGACGTCATACCGAAACAAAGACTTCCACCGAAAAACATTTTGTCGCCAAGACTTGGGTCATTCACCATGATGTTTCATCGAGCTTCCAAAGCTAGCCCAAAGACAATAGTCGAAAAAACTTGAGACATTCGCTAAGACATCCCAGCGAAACCTTTTTGTCACCGTGAAGACAATATGACTTCTCCCATTGGCGTGACTTATGACTTTCACTAAGACTTCTCAGTGAAGTCTTTCAGTTACCACGAAGTCACCACAAGGATACACACTATCGGTAAGACATGAGACTTTCGCCGTGACATCTCCCGGCAACCTGAGAGTTACACCAATGAGATCAACTATCGCCCAAAGTTCTATCAATTTCCAAAAGGTCATGCCGAACTCAGAGAGTCACACTGATAGACTTCATTCGGCAAGACATCTACTTTGTCACAGCGACATGAGCTTTTTAGAACTTTCAGTACAGTTAGTTGCCCAGACATGAAAACTGTCACAGTGACTTTGTCCTTTAGGAGTTCCATGTCAGTAAGGATTGAGGCACATATTCCAACAAGCTCCCACTTGAAAAAGATCTTACTAACACCTCCAGAGCATAACCAAACTACTACGATTCATGGGCCAAGAGGCCCATTGAATTGGTACACCAACTGAACTTGTTTGGGCTCACAAGCTTCGTCAATGCATCTACAACATTCTCCAGAGTATCCACTTTCTCCAAAGAGACCTTTCCATCCTCCACCATATCTCATACAAAGTGATATTGTACATCTATATATTTCCTCCTAGCATGGAAAGTAGGATTCTTTGCCAAACATATAGCGCTCTGGCTGTCACAGTAGATAGTAATATTTTCTACATTAAAGCCAATGTTAGAAAAGAAACATTTTAATCAAATTGCTTCTTTACAGGCATGTGTGGCTGCCATGTATTCTACCTCTATAGTAGACAAAGCGACTATAGCCTGCCACTTACTCATCCAAATCATTGCACCACCATTCATCATGAAAATATATCCACTAGTGGATCTTTTGCTGTCAATGTCCCTTGCCCAATCAAAATCTACATAACCTTGAATGCTAAGAGTCATATGTGATTCGACCAAGTTACCATGGTAACACAAAGTATAGTATGAAGTGCCCTTCAGATATCTAAACACTCTCTTCACAACATCCCAATGTGTTCTTCTAGGATTAGCCATAAACTGACTAAGAACTCCCACTGCTTGGGCAATGTCTGGCCTTGTATAGACCATAGCATACATGAGACTACCAAGTGCACTTGCATAAGGCACACTGGTCATGTCCTCCATCTCAGAAGAAGATTTTGGACAATCCTCAACAAATAGCTTCATTCCCTATGTAACTGGAACAACTAGTTGTTTGCACTCAGTCATACAAAATCTCTCTAGAACAGTCATGATATACTTACTCTGACTAAGCCAAAGTTTTATATTCCTTCTATCCCTAGTTATTTCCATTCCTAGAATATACCCTGCTGCACCAAGATCTTTCATTTCGAACTTTGCAGACAACTGAGACTTAAGATCAGAAATCATTAGCTTACTATTGCCTATAAACAACATATCATCAACATATAGAGCAATAATAAGAATTTGATCACTTTCAACTTTGTAATAGACACAGTGATCACATTTTGATCTTACAAATCCCAAAGACAAGAAAAACGTGTCAAACTTTTGGTACCACATTCTAGGAGACTGTTTTAAACCATACAAAGATTTCTTCAACTTGCAAACCAGCCTTTCCTTACCTTTTACCACAAAGTGCTCTGGCTGGGACATATAAATTTTTTCTTCAAGATCACCATGAAGAAACGTTGTTTTCACATCCATTTGTTCAATCTCTAAATCATATGCTAATGCAAGTGACAAAAGAAATCTAATGGATGTCAGCTTAGCTACAAAAGACAAAATTTCTCCATAGTCCATTCCCTCTACCTGGGAATAACCTTTTGCAACCAGCCTTGCTTTATATTTTTCTATACCACCATCTAGACCTATTTTCTTTTTGAATATCCATTTGCAACCTACAGATTTTTTTCCTTTAGGAAATGCAACCAAACTCCAGGTGTCATTCTTTTCTAATGATGCCATTTCTTCATTCATGTCTTCCAACTAATACTTTGAATCAGACATTTTAAATGCCTCTTTTACAGTCCTAGGTTCATCAGTGCTAGAAATTAAAGCATAGGCACAAGTAGACTCAATTAAAGAAAAACCATACCTTTCAGGTTGCTTTCTTTCATGAGTTGACCTCCTCATTGGCTGAGGCTGAGGTGGTTCTTCATCATCTTCAGAACTTTCAGAACTGCTTGAGCTCTCCTCAGTATCAGGTACATTTTGATTTTTCAATTCCACTTTATCTAGTGTCTGAGGAATTGTTGCTACATCCTTTTCATTTTCTGATTTCTTCTCTAACTGCAGATCCAAAGTAGAAGGTTTCAACTCACAAAAGATAACGCTTCTGCTGTGCAAAACCTTCTTAGTCTTAGGATTCCAAAGCCTGTATCCTTTTATACTAGCACTATAGCTTATAAATATACACTTTACAACTTTGTTTTCCAACTTGGATCTTTTTTCAAATGGCACATATGCACATGCCTCACAGCCAAATACACAAATATGTCTCAGAGAGGGCTTCTTTCTAGACCATGATGCCAAAGGCGTCTTCTCAACAAGAGTAGAGTTCGGAGAGCGATTTACCAAGTAACATGTTGTAGAGACTGCTTCAGCCCAGAACTTCTCCTTCAGACCAACACTGCTCAACATACTTCGTTCTCTTTCCATTATCATCCTGTTGAACCTTTTAGCAACTCCATTTTGCTGTGGAGTATAAGGTGTAGTCTTATGTCTTTTGATCCCATGATCTTTAGAGTACCTTTCAAATTCATCTGAACAAAACTCATCGCCATTGTCAATCCTTCAACACTTTATTTTCCTTCCAATTTGATTTTCTACAAGATTTTTAAATTCCTTAAACTGACTAAACACTTTTGATTTACTTTTCAAAAAATATACAAATGCTCTTCTTGAATAATCATCAATAAATGACATGTAGTATCTTGATTTAGACAAAGAAGGAACATTCACTGAACCAAACACATCAGAATGTATATAATCAATTAAACCAGACATTTTGTGAGGACTGGAATAAAATGAAACACGGTGCTACTTTCCATATATGCAATGTTCATAGAAATCAAATTCAAGGTTACAATCTTCAAGCCCTTCTACCAAGTTTTTAGTTTTCAAGGTTTTTAGACCTTTCTCACCAATGTGGCCAAGCCTATGATGCCAGAGCATAGTCTTCTTTGCTGGAAGTTTACTCTCCATGGAGTTTACACCATGAGGAACATTTTCCTTCTTTTCTTCATGAGCATCCTTAAGTGACTTTGCAGAGACACTATTGCATTGAATAGCTTGTGCATCCAGCTTGCACAGAGTACCAATTCAAGCACCCCTAGCCAGCACCATAGAGCCTCTAGTAATCTTGCATCCATTTCCAGAGAATGTGACTTGCACTCTAATATCATTCAGCTTACTTACAGAAAGTAGGTTTCGAGCCAGACCTGGTATGTGCATCACATCATTGATTCCCTTTACTCTTCCATTAGGGAATTGAATTTTGACTCTTCCACGACCAACAATTTCCAAAAATGAATCACTTGCTAAGTACACCTTTCCACCATTGTATTCTTCATACTTCATAAACCATTCTCTATGAGATGTCATGTGGAAAGATGCTCCATAATCAATTAGCCAGACATCATCTGATGCCCGTGTAGCCAAAGATGCAATGAAGGCATCTGTATCACTATGAGAAGAATCATTTCCCGACGAGTTCTTCTTCTTTTTCTCCTCCTTGCAGTCCTTTCAGACATGACCAGGTTGCCCATAGTTCCCGCACTTCACCTTTGACTTCTTGCAAGGAGACATTGATCTCCCTTCTGATTTCAATCTGGACTTCTTGTCCTTCTTGCCTTTCTCCTTTGCTCTTCCTCTAATAGCCAAAGCCTCCTTTTCCATCTCAGAAGATTTCCTTCTCATTTCTTCTGATAACAGAGAAGCAACAACATCTTGCATCTTGAATGAGGATGTTGTACTCCCAATGGCCATCACTAGATGATCCCACGAATCAGGCAAAGAACATAACAGTAGCATGCAATGATCTTCTTCTTCTATCTTCACACCAATAGATGCTAACTAAGCAATCAACATGTTGAAAGAATTCAAGTGATCAGCAACACCAACTCCATCCTACATCTTCAAGTTGTATAGCTTCTTCCTCAAGAACAACTTGATCACCAAGGACTTGCCTTGATAAATAGCAGCTAGTCTTGTCCACAAAGAGGCTGCAGTCTTTTCTTCATGCATGTTCAAAAGAACAGAGTCAGCTAAACAGAGCCTTATCAGCCCTTTTTATTTTCTATCAGACAGGTCCCAATCCTCTTGCTTCATGCCTTGAGGCATTGTTCCAGACACAACAGTCCAAAGATCTTGATCAACTAGCATATCTTCCATTTTGAGTTTCCATAGCTCAAAATTGCTACCATTGAACTTCTCTATTTCCATCCTACTAGATGTGCTTGCCATATTAATCTGTAATTAAATTAATAGACCTCTACAAGACTCCCACTAAAAAGGATTTAACACAAAAAACCCAACCCACTCACAAGGACAACACAATTGGCCAGGCTCTGATACCACTTGTAAGGAAAGTAGAGGTGCGGAAACAATTTTCCTAACATCAAACCACAGGGGAGAATGCAATACAGGGCTATTAATTTTTCAAATTACAATCTAATTAAGACACACATGAAGGAATAATAGAAATAGAACAAATAAACACAAACAAATCAAACAACAGATTTTACGTGGGAAACCCTTTCAGGAAAAAATGCACCACACCAAGCTAAATCTCTTTGTATTATAGAAATCAATAATTACATACAATTAGGAAATTCAACTCTCTGTTGTTTTACAATAGCTACAACATTCACTATTCAAAAACTCTAATAAAAGAAACTATCATGTAATTCGATAAATTCATCTCTTTGTTCATAACAGAATCAATCTGCTTTAAACAATCTCATTCTGATTTTCCAACTGTGCATTCTTATCTGCCATTGCTAACCAAAGACAATTTCCATTCGAGCCTTGATTTTCCCTGCATGCTAATTTTCCAATGTTTCAACTGATGCATAAAATCAACTGTCGTCATGCTTTAAAACTGCTTCTTGTGATTGGCCCATGATGCTCCACATAGGACGGTTAGACTGGTCGAGAGCATTCAACTTTGTTGTCATATCAGTGAGACACTTATAGTGTCTCCCCAATGCCACAAAGTTCCTCTATCAGCAGCACTACAGCTTCCATGAGTCGACAAGATGCTATATCGATTGTAGCAGGTTATACTAAAACCAACGATGACCAAAATGATTCTATCAGCAAGGATTTCCCTTATCGGCGAGACACATAGCGAATTCACTAGTCTTATCTAGCAAACAGTCTATCAGCAAGACACTACGTCTTCGCCAAGACCTTCTGTCGAGTTCCTTGGGCTACACCAAAACCTTTACAAAGCCAGGGAGACATATCATCTTCACCAGGACTTCATACCGAAGCCCTCAGTCATACCGACAACTACCATATGGCAAGACATATACTGAGAGAATCTCATCATCGGCAAGACATACTAACCTCACCAAGACATTTTTCCAACAATCTTAAGTTACCCCGAGGCCTTTCTCCTATCGGCTAGACTCCCATGGTTTCGGTGAGACGTCATACCTAAACAAAGACTTCCACCGAAAAACATTTTGTCGCCAAGACTTGGGTCATTCGTCGTGACGTTTCATCGAGCTTCCAAAGCTAGCCCAAAGACATCAATTGGCAAAACTTGAGACATTCACTAAGACATCCTAATGAAACCCTTTTGTCACTGTGAAGACAATATGACTTCTCCCATCGGCGTGACTTATGACTTTCGCTAAGACTTCTTAGCGAAGTCTTTCAGTTACCACAAAGTCACCATGAGGATACACATTGTCGGTAATACATGAGACTTTCATTGTGACATCTCCCCGTGACCCAAGAGTTACACCGATGAGATCAACTGTCGCCCAAAGTTCTATCGATCGCCAAAAGGTCATGCCGAACTCAAAGAGTCGTAGCGATAGACTTCATTCGGCAAGACATCTACTTTGTCATAGTGGCATGAACTTTTTAGAACTTTTAGAACAGTTAGTCGCCCAGACATGAACACTGTCACAGTGACTTTTCCCTTTAGGAGTTCCATGTTAGTAAGGATTGAGGCACATATTCCAATAGGCAGTAGCAGGATGTTCCTGTAGGCATAACAAAGTACACCGGTTCATCACAAGAGACCATGTGGGGACCACCTTTATCAGTATGATTAGCAAAGCAGTAGATTGATGAATTAGTGGCATAATAGTGGGCATGGAGTGGGGGTCCAGTAGATGTAGGGACCACCCCAAACTATGATGCATGGTTGTAGAATCATAGGCCACTTCCGTTGATAGATCCTAACTAGCCAACACCAGTTGATCATCGAGTAGTGATACCATGAGTTTTCTGAGGAGGACGAGGAGGTAGGGATGGAGGCAAGGGGAGAGGGAGAGATGGAGGAAGGGGTGTAGGTAGAGGAGATGTGGGGAGGGGATGATGGAGGGGACAACAAAGATGGTGGTGATGGTGGTAGGAGGAGGAGAGGAGGAGATGGCAGGAGGGGGCAGCGACAGAGATAGAGGAGGAGGACTAGATCACTCTCACCTATCTGAGAGGAGGGAGAGGAGGATGAGAAAGAGGAGGGACATCAAGAGGAGGGCCAATAGGAGGAGGTCAGGGTAGAGGAAGATCAGCTAGAGGGACCTCATCAAGAGGGAGAGATGCTAGAGGCACATCAACTAGAGATGGAGGTAGAGGCAAGGAAAGATGAGGAGGATGTGGGGGGAGATTAGGAGATTGATATTGGTAGGGAGGAGGATATGGATGAGGTTGAGAGATAGCTCGGGGATCAGATAGTGGATGGTGAGAAGGAGATAGGTAGGAGAAAACCATTGCCATAGAATACGATAGTGGATCAACATCTAGCCGATATGAAAGGCAAGTTGGGCGAGGTCCAAGCATGGATCAAGACCCTAGAGGAGAAGTTAGAGGTGACTATGGTGGAGAGAGACCAGGAAGTAATTAGATAATAGGAGTCATAGATCTAGTGTTTAGAGTTTGTGTAGTTATGCACTGGGCCAGTGGGGGAGATTTCTAGAGAGTTGGCTAGGTTGAGTGAGATTCAGGGATGATACAGGATGCTATATGAGCAGGCAGTGTTGGCAGAGTTGCAAGATCCTAGCTTGAGTTGATCTTAGATTGGGATAGGGAGTGGCAGTAGTAGGAGCCATAGCAGTAGTAGCCAAATTAGTGTGGGTGGATCTACTTCCTCAAGATAGACCTTAGTTCATAGATCACATCACATCTAGAAAGCACTTGTTAGGGCATAGGTCCAACCATAACTACACATCATCAGGACATAGGTCTCATCACAATCAACCACCTGTCACTGATCCATCAACATCACAAACCTATCCTATAAGGTCCTCACAGATACCATCAGTGTTAGTGAGAGAGCATTAGTCACCTTATTCTTCACCTTGAGGGGATGCAGAGAGTACAAGTTAGGGCATTGTTATTTTGTTGTTATGTTGAGACATTTTATAAATTGACCATCAAGCCTATGAGCTCTATTTTTGGGATTCCTCAAGACTCTATCCAGTGATATGATGTTTAGATATATATATGATGCATTTTTGGCATAGATTATATGTTACGTGTTATGTTATGATGCATTATGATTCTATTGTGTTTATGTGATATGTTTTATGTGATGATTCCTATGATGATGCATTTATATGTTATGTGATGTATGCATTTAAGATGGTTATTTATGATTAGATTCCATGATGATACTACTTTATGCATGATGGCTACATTATGATGATGATAATGATGTTCTATATGTGCCTAATAGATGCCATGCTTATGATGATGGATGCATTGATGTATGATTATTCATATCTGGATTATGTGACAAGTGATGCTTTATGTTAGGATCCTAAATGTGTATGAATTAATGATATGGATGATGTATGTTATGCTTAATGCACTTATATGCTATGTTAATGCAAATGAATTGATGCTAATAATTTATGTGTGTTAATGATGTAAATGCAACTATGTGAATGAATGTAAGTAAATGTTTTAATGAACTAATGCAATTTATATATATGGTCATGTACGCAATTATATTTTTGTAGGTCACAGGATATCATTAGGAGGTGGAAGAAATGAAACAAGAAGACAAAAGGAGATGAATGCTAGCACAAAGAAAGAATCCTTCAATATATTGCCAAAGAACTAATAGATGTTTCTCTAATCATCATTGGGTGGGTTATTATAATGGCCAACAATTACCATGATATGACTTAGATCACTCGATTGCAAGGTCATGCCATCACATAGAACAAGTAGTCACAAAAAAGGATGATCATGACTCATACGAGGAGCTCAATTGCCCCAGTCTTTTTGTCACAACCAACCACAAACATGAAAAAAATGGTATGAAATGTCGTTTCTCTTCTAAATCCTGATGCTAGGACATCTTCAAAGAACTAGCAACATGACCATCCAAAAAATACAAGACAACAAAATTATCATGATATGTTGTTGCTCCTCTAAATCTTGTTGTCAAGACATCCTTGAGGAACTAGTAGCATGACGACAAATCAAAGGACAAATATAAAAAGATAAAATATAGTGTTTGCCAAAGTTTTTTCAAAGTGTTTTCAAATGTCAAGTGTTTTGACGTCGAGATGCCAGGTTTGATGAAGTCTACATTTATCTATGATGAATGCCAGGTGTTGGTCATTTTTCTTGTAAACTAGGTTGGTCTCTTATTCTACCTATGGAGTAGCCAACTTCAATCAAGGACAGCTCGGAGGACTTGGACCAATTGACAAGATTCAGTCAAAGACTGAGATCTTCTGCACTTTAGGCTCTACAGAACTAGGGTGGGTATAACCACACAATGCCTCAAAGAAGACCAGACATTGCTTTATATAGCAGATGACTCCTGATGTCAAGCATTGAGGACCTCAAATGGGGCTAGATTCTTAGTAGCTCAACCTTGAAGCAACCAAGAGGTAGGGCAAGGCATCAAACAAGATTTATTAAATAAAATGATTGATCTTGAGCAAGAAAACTAGAACCATAAAAACACATAGAAAATATCAGATTAGTGCCATTATTCATTCGGCTAGGAGTCATAATAACTTGCAAATAGAAGGAACGATTACTCTAGACATAAAAAGTCTTTGCAAGATTAACCTTATTAGTCTCACAACTAGTGATCAGATCTATAAGACTACTTATCAAATCCTCCTATCATACATGTGAATCTCTAATATGATTAAAGCATTTAACTTATTCCTTGAATAAGAGCAACAACTAGAATAGACAGTAAAACATTACATTAAAATGGCTAATGAAATGATCCTTGATCAACTTTCATTAAAAATCCATATGCACAATACAAAGGAGAGACTCAATGACCTCAATCTATACATTAAGATTCATACATGTGTCCAAGACCTCACAATTTAACTGATTACAGACCCTAGACCCTAAACTCTGATAGTAATCTGACTCTGTGACTTGGTGCCCTTCTTTTCAGATTTGGTTCTAACTTCTGGCCCCCAGACCCCCACAAATGATTCAAAAATTCCTTTTAAACAATCCAGGGATTGCCATCTAGATTAGAGCCACATCAACATGCCATGTCAGACCCCAACTGCATCATGACCAATCAAAACCCTCACTGTGACCTTTAACAACTTATCTAGTCACATAAATTCCTCTAGTCGGATAACTATTAGGAGAGACATTCTTGTACGAACAAAGATCAATCAACTTGCACCAAATCCGCCACAAAATCTGCACGTCCACACTCGAGCCATGTCATCCTTGTCCCAGAGACGCGTCATCATGAATGCTAGCACGGCGGAGCCAGTGACCAACTCACTATCACCATGAATGCTCTAGGCTTCTGGATTTTGCGCACACCTTCAATACCAAACCCTGACCATGGTTTAGTTTGAAACTTGATCGTCGATCACCTAAGATCAGATGACCATCGCATTCCTCATGGGATGAATTGATCGATCACTTTTTATTGGCGATCCAAACGAGAGCCCTTGATCTCTATCATTGGCCATTGCGGGCCATTGATCTATGTGGTCCTCTGCATGGAATACTTGACATTTGGCCTTTGATAACCATCGAGCACCTATATCATTCTGATTAAAACATCACTGTTCACATTTGGCACATGCACACTTGTGGCCTTTAAGTTGCTCGAGGGGCGAGGGCGGAGAAGTCGCGGAGAGATGGCCAAGTCAACCAGATATCATGGCGAAGAAAAAATGCCACATCGAAAGCACACCGAGGTCAAGGAGACAAAAGGAAGTCATGGAGACATCCGGCCGAAGGATGGATGCCGCACCAAACACTCATCATAGTCAGTAAGAGATTGCGTAGTCGGGCAGACATCTCATAGAACATCTTGTATCTTGGCAAAACATCCCGAGCTCACAATAGATCGCTAAGAAATTAATGATCTCACACCGACTAAAACCTTTTTCCTTTTGTGCATCGCTATAACATTAAGATATTGAGAAGACCTCCTACAGAGCACACCATGTCTTTTTGAAAGTCTTCATTCACTTGTGTGTCGCTGAAACAATTCAAAGTCTCTCACCGAAAGTCTCTCTTGGTCTTAATTGCCAAGACCTGATAGGTTCGCCGAGACTCTACAACGAAACCATGAGTCTTATCGAAATGTTTTATCCATTCATTTGATGTCACTGAAACAACTCAAAGCTTATGTCGATGAAGACCCCCTATATTCCACTGGCGAGACCGAAGGTCACTTGCCGAGACCTCTCAAACTTGGCAAGATGTTACATCAAAAACCCAGACTCCTGCTGATACGCTTCCATATGCACTTGTCGGTGAGACCAAGATGAGTCGGGAAGACATCTCCTCGACACAACCAACACAGGTCAACAAAGCTTTTGGGGAGACAAGCTGGGGTTGCCAAGAGGTAATCCTGAGCACCAAAGGTCACAGTGAAAGCAACGCGGGGCCGGCGAAAATGGTAGCTATCGGATGATAATGAATGAAAAATGGGGCTCGGGGGAACCACTTAAGTTAAAATGAACCGGGCAGACAAGTCATCGAAAAAAGAACAAGTGGCCAAAAGAAAAGGAAGCCGCAGACCCAAAATGATCATGCTCCCGCCTCTGCAAAAGACAGCGGACACTGAGCCAGAACTAAAACAAAACCAAAAATCCGTGGGGGTGGAGACAAAAGGAAAACTGGTGCAAGCAGAGCCGGGGCCAGAACAAAACCAAAAAGTGAAACATGAGAAAGGTTTCGAAACTGGTATCCATTCTGATCCTACCTCCGCCAGAGGAAACAAAATTTGAAAGGAAAAGAAAAGGTGCAGAACCCGAGGCAATGAAACCCAAAAGAGGAGTGAACGGGAAAATCCTAATCCTGATATCACTCTGATCCCGCCTTTGCCAGACAAGGAAAAACACAAGCCAAGGAAGAAAAATGAAAATCTGGCTAACTGAGACATGAAGACATGGCATGCTGAGCTCAACCCTTGTGGGAGCCCACTTAACACACGTGCCAAAATGAAACACACCCCATAGCTACAGTTTTATCATGAAAAACAAGAGTACACAACTAGACAATGAGAGAACCACAAATGGCACTAACATAGGCTCCAGTTGGGGATGTATGCCCCTAGTGGGCATAGCAAGAATTCAGATCACTAGGAGAGCAGAACGGAGAGAAAAAAGGCCAAAAACAAACCAGGAGCTAACCGGACAGGGTTAGCAAATGCAGCAAAAAGGAAGAGACCAGGAAACCAAACCCTAAAAATATTGTTCATGGAAAAAATATATACTTTAGGCGAAGTACCCTCATGAATTTTCCATGAATAGGAAATTGATTCAAGAGTCACTTGATTCATTCCTTTGTTTCATCTGATGACACTAGGCCACTAAATGAAAAATGAGAGCAAGCTTTTACCTCTATCAAAAACTTGATTCTCTGTTACCTTCCATAGACAAAATCTGATAACACTGTCATGAACTATCCACAAACTAACTTGGTCACTAGCCAGTCCCATTGAATTACTGTGCTTTCCAATGCCACCAGCAACATTGTCAAACTGCAACATGTAATCAGACATTGACCAGAGATTATCATCATTGTGGCATTCTACCTTGGACAATTCATGGCTATGTTTTACTGAATGCTCATTTGCTTGGACTGGGAAATAAAAACATTCAGAGTCCACTTGATCCTTAACATCACAAAATTTTTCATCAAAATTAGTCTGCAAATCAAACTAAAAGCTCTGATAAACAACTTCTTCCATGACATGTAAATCATCACTACACATGTCAATGAAAAAAAACTCATATTCAGGAGTATCTGTGTACTGGTTACTACAACACATACACATATTTTGACACTCAGGTTCAATGGTGTGCACTGATTCATTATTCACATTAGCATTTAACTCAAAGCCAAATACCCCAAGTAAGGGCTCAAGTAAATGAACATCATTAGGGACAACAGGGAGACAACCAAGTGCATTGGTACTCAGAAGATTAGGAGGATCAAATAGGAAGCAATTGCATTTAGCTTCACACTCCTCAACATGACATTCATCAGTATGCCCATTCCTTAGCTACCCCATACATGGATCAAGTGTTTCTGTAGTGTCAATGCAACCTGTAGCTTTATCTTCATATGGGTCATCAAGCCATTGCTCATCAAGCCATTGCTTGTCATCAACAGATAGGAATATTGAGTTAGGATCCATGTACATGTTACAATGCGCCACTTGATTATTCCAAAAGGAATCCATTGTTTCATCTTCATGCTCTTCATGCACCATAAACCTCTCCATCTTTGCTTCATACCAATAGTCATGTAGAGAAGGGTCATAAGAACACTTGTTAGCGCCATCATCATACTCAAGATTACATCTTGAATCAACACATTGATCATACACATGTTTGTCTTCAAATTGTGCATCTCTCTCAGCATGAATGTGCTTCAATGATTGTGAAACTAAGTCACATTCCCTATAGTCACCATAAACATCTTTACTAATGTACTCTTCATCTGAGGAGTATGCTTCCATATTATCTTCAGAACAGCAATCATAATCCTTAGAACAACAATCAGAGATGTAAGCCTCACCATTAATTTCATCACAAGACAAATCATCAGTATATGAACTATGCTCAAACTCCTCAGAATGAGTACTTGAGATTTCACTTTCATCATCATGATCACTGATCACATCATGGCATGGGATAATACCCTGTTCCTCATCTGCTTCTCCATCCTCCGAGATACAACAAGAAAAAGATTCTTGCATGTCTACTCTATCATCATCCCATGTGTCATCGGCTTCATCACTGCTGCAAGGACTTGCCCATGTATCAATTGTGGGCTAAATGTAATGCTCATCTTCTGACATGTTCCCTTCACTTATTTGCATTATTGTTTGACTTTCCTTAGGAGCACAATTGTTGTCTTCACTCTGAGAGTCTGCATTTTGTGCATAACCATACTTAGCTGATTCAATCATCCATATCCAGTCAGGGACTTGGTCAAAGCTACGGGGCTTCAGATCTTCCTAAAATGTATTCAACCCAGGTTCATAAATCTCATAGAACAAATCAATGCACACAAAATCATCAGGTCTGAAATCTTTGGGAATTTCTATCAAGTAGTCCAAAATTCTCGAGAACAACCTATATGGTAATTCTCCTTCTTGTCTGTTTACATCATATAATCTTTGAACCAAAGATTTCTAATCAGTGTTGCTCAAATTTTGATGACACTTGACATGGGGCTCACTATGATCTTCACATTGTGATGATGAAGAAATCACAACAACAGATACATTGCCATCTTGAGAAGCACTTCCTTTATCTATTCCTAGAACTCCACTGTTATGGAATGTGCCAGGAAGACCAACACTTGCAGCCAGGTGCCCTTTCATCATAGAGTATCTCAGATTATTCTCAATCTCTATGGCACTCTGAAATGCCTATTGTAATGTTGCAGGTTCCTTGTCCCTTCACAAGAAACTCATCTTTTTTTCAAATTCTCCTAAATACACAACCAAACATTCAACATCATTTGGCCTTATGTATTCAGGGAGCTCCCTTATTTCCTTTGTGAAGCGGAGGTTGAATGTAGGGACTAATTCACCATTGTTTATATGGATCTTCATGAAGTTATTTCTTACCAAACTCAGATCCACCCTTTCACCGAATTGCTCATTAAAGGCCATCATGAACTGACTCCATGAGGATATAGAACATGTTGGTAAATATGAGAACCAATCCCTAGCATCATCCTTCAAGGATTGAACAAACAGTTTCATGATAATGTCCTCACAATTTACCTCAAAATCCCCCATCACATCCACAAATGCTTGCAGATGTTTAGAGGTTGATTCTGAGTTTTTCCCTATGAATTTGGGCAAATGCTTCCTGACATTTTCAAGAATAAGGTTCGGGAAACCTTTGATACCACTGAGAACCAATGGTTTGTACCTTTCAACAACAAAATCCCTCTGAGGGCTTGGTGCAACTTGTCTTCCTTGCATATTTTTACTTTCCATTTCACATGGAAACCCTCATGATCTGATACTCAATCACTACTAACCTCATACAAGGTTCTTAGTTACAACATTCATGAATCCAAAATATTGATTGAATAAAAATTCCCTAAGATTATTAGAGGCACAAAACACACTTCACTAAATGTAATAGACATTACATATTATGCACTTTGAAGTATGTATAAAACTGCTATTATCCTTTCCCTTTGGTAGTGCTAAATCACTAGATAGGGAATCATCATTACTTTCTAATGTGTTCAAAAATGTGAAGAATACCTGGGATCATTCCAAATCTGGAACTTTTCTTCAAATGTTCAATAGGTTCACCTTGACAGAGTCACCACCTCTTTCCATAGGACAAAACTTCAAATGATATGAAGTTCACTTACATATAAGTCCTTCTCTGAGCTCGTTCCACCAGCAGAGCACCATAAATATTTTAGGCTGACTACAACAAAACTTTCTCTAGGCCTAAGATTCTTCAAAATTTGAACATAACCAACATGGCAAACAATATGACTCTTTTTATATGACACTTTATAACCAGATTTCTGAGTAAATTCCCTAGCAAAGTTGCCAATCTGTTGGTCATTTTTCTTGTAAACCAGGTTGGTCTCCTATTCTACCTATGGAGTATCCAACTCCAATCAAGGGCAGCTCGGAGGACCTGGACCAATTGAGAAGATTCAGTCAAAGACTGAGATCTTTTGCACTTTAGGCTCTACAGAACCAAGGTGGGTATACCCACACAATTCCTCAAAGAAGACCAAACATTTCTTTTTATAGTAGATGACTCTTGATGTCAAGTGTTGAGGACCTCAAATGGGGCTAGATTCTCAGTAGCTCAACCCTGAAGCAACTAGGAGGTAGGGAAAGGCATCAAACAAGATTGATTAAATAGAATGATTGATCTTGAGCAAGAAGACTAGAACCCTAAAGACACACAACAAATATCAGATTAGTGCCATTATTCATTGGGCTAGGAGTCACAATAACTTTAAAATAGAAGGAACAATTACTCTGGACATAAAAAGTCTTTGCAAGATTAACCTTATTAGTCTCACAACTAGTGATTAGATCTATAAGACTACTTATCAAATCCTCCTATCATACATGTGAATCTCTGATATGATTAAATCATTTAACTTATTCCTTGAATAAGAGCAACAACCAGAATAGATAGTAAAACATTACATTAAAATGGTTAATGAAATGATCCTTGATCAACTTTCATTAACAATCCATATGCACAATACAAAGGAGAGACTCAAAGACCTCAATCTATACATTCAGATTCATACATGTGTCCAAGACCTCACAATTTAACTAATTACAGACCCTAGACCCTAAACTCTGATAGTAATTTGACTCTGTGACTTGGTGCCCTTCTCTTCAGATTTGGTTCTAACTTCTGGCCCCCAAACCCCCGCAAATGATTCAAAAATTCCTTTTAAATAGTCTAGGGATCACCATCCAGCTCAGAGCCACAACAAGATGCCATGTCAGACCCCAACTACATCATGACCAATCAAAACCCTTGTTGTGACCTCTAACAACTTCTCTTGTCACATAAATTCCTCTGGTTGGATAACTGTCAGGAGAGACATTCCCGCACGAACAAAGATCAATCAACTTGCACCAAATCCATGCATCCACACTCGAGCCATGTCCTCCTTGTCCTAGAGCCGCGTCACCATGAATGCTAGCATAGCGGAGCCAGCGACCAACTCACTGTCGCCATGAATGCTCCAGGCTTCTGGTTTTCGCGTGCACCATCAATACTAAACCCTAATCGTGGTTTAGTTTGAAACTTGATCGTTGATCACCCAAGATTGGACGGCCATCGCATTCCTTGCAAGACGAATTGCTCGATCACTTTTTATCGAGTAGCTAAATGAGAGCCCTTGATCTCTATCATCGACCATCATGGGCCATTGATCTATGTGGTCCTCTGCATGGCATACCTGACATTCGGCCATTGATAACCATCGAGCACCTGTATTGTTTTGATTAAAACATCACCATTCACATTTGGCACATGCACACTTGTGGCCTTTAAGTTGCTTGGGGGGTGAGGGTGGAGAAGTCATGGAGAGATGGCCAGGTCGGCCAGACATTATGGTGAAGAAAACATGCCACATCGAAATCACACCGGGGTCAGGGAGACAAAAGGAAGTCGTGGAGACATCCTGCCGGAGGATGGATGCCACACCAAACACTCATCATAGTCGGCAAGAGATCTTAGAGTTGGGCAGACATCTCATAGAACATCCTATATCTTGCTGAAACATCCCGAGTGCACAATAGATCACCAAGACATTAATGATCTCACACCGACTGAAAACTTTTTCCTTTTGTGCATCCCTATAACATTAAGATATCGGGAAGACCTCCTGTAGAGCACACCACGTCTTTCCAAAAGTCTTCATTCACTTGTGTGTCACTGAAAAAACTCAAAGCCTCTCACCAAAATTCTCTCTTGGTCTTAATCGCCAATACCTGATGGGTTCACCGAGACTCTACAACGAAACCATGAGTCTTATCGAAATGTTTTATCCATTCATCTGATGTCGCTGAAACAACTCAAAGTTTATGCTGACGAAGACCCCCTATATTCCACCGGCGAGACCGAGGGTCACTCGCTGAGACCTCTTGAACTTGGCAAGACATTACATCGAAAAACTAGACTCCTGTCGATATGCTTCCATATGCACTTATCAGTGAGACCAAGAGGAGTTGGGAAGACATCTCCCTGATAAAACCAACACAGGCCGACAAAGATTTTGGGGAGACAAGCTGGGGTCGCCAAGAGGTAATCCAGAGCACCAAAGGTCACAGTGAAAGCAACGCAAGGCTAGCAAAAACGGTAGCTAGGGGCTAGTAACGAATGAAAAACAGGGCTCGGGGGAACCACTTAAGTTAAAATGAACCTGGCGGATAGGTCACCAACAAAAGAACAAGTAGCTAGAAGAAAAGGAAGCTGTAGACCCAAAATGATCCCACTCTCGCCTTCGCAAAAGACAGCAGACATGGAGTTGGAACAAAAAAAAAACCAAAAAGCCGCAGGGGTGGAGACAAAAGGAAAACCGGCGCAAGCAGAGCCGGGGCCGGAACAAAACTTGAAAGTGGAACACGAGCAAGGTTCTGAAACTGGTATCCATTCTAATCCTACCTCCACCAGAGGAAACAAAATTCAAAAGGAAAAGAAAAGGCACAGAACCAGAGGCGGAATGAAACCTGAAAGAGGAGCGAAAGGCAAAATCCTTATCCTAATTTCACTTTGATCTCACCTCTGCCAGACAAGGAAAAATACAAGGCAAGGAAGAAAAAATAAAATTCGTCTAACTGAGACATGAAGACATGGCACGCTGAGATCAACCCTTGTGGGAGCCCACTTAACCCATGTGCCAAAATGAAACACACCCCATAGCTAAAGTTTTATCATGAAAAACAAGAGTACACAACTAGACAATGAGAGAACCAAAAATGGCACTAACACCAGGTAATGCCAAATTCAGGAAGAACACATCCTAAATGATGTCAAAGTTGAGAGGATCGATCCTCAAATGTCAAGATTACCCCTCAAAATGTTGAATGACAGAATCAATGCTTTGGAAGGACACATCCTAAAGAATAAATAAATGACTAGAGTTTTTCTTCTAAAAGACATATCCAAAGAATAACCAAGAGTTTGACAGGTTTCATACTTGTTTTGACTAAGTTTGACTAGGGTTGACTAGATGACAGAATTGACCACATGCCAGTGTTAACATGCCAATTTAGTCAGAATGTTGATTAAATGATTGTCAAAGTTTTTTTAAGAGTTGTTTGATTTAGGATGCAAAAGAATTCATTTTATTTGATAATATTTGATGTGTGTGATAGTGCATGTCATGAACCTAATGGACTGACCTAGTGCAGCCCCAAGGCTCATCGATAGATGGCCTTGCCTACATTATACACTCAAAGACCTCGTATTTTTACACAAACAATGACTTTGTCTCATTGGACAAAGATTGAGTCATAATTTTATTTGGACAAACCTAAAAGGACTGACCTAATGTCTCTGGGGCTCAAAGATGAGCCTTGCCTATGTAGCAAATGCACAGAGACAACGTAGTTCAAAAATGACAAAGACTGACTGACATGACAAACTATGACTCTATTTTTAAAAATTTTGAGCATTATTTGGATTTTTTTGTGTTTTTGACTTGTTTTTTATTTTTTTGGATTTTGACGATTTATGATTATTTTTGAGTTTTTCATGACATTTTTTGAGTTTTAGGGATTTTTTCAAGACTTTTTATGATTTTTAGAGCTTTTTGTAGGACATTTTATGATTTTTATGGCTTTTTTTAGGACATTTTCTAATTTTTATGGCTATTTTTTAGAACATTTTTGATTGACAATGACATGTGTGATACCCATTGTAGTCAAGTGATCAAGGATTACCCCCCAGTCAGGTCGAGGAGTAGCCAAAGTGAAGGAGATGGGAAAGGACATGCTCAAGCTAAAAGGTGGATAGTATGCAAGCCCTGATGTCAACCATTTTCAGTCATGTGAACAAATATTTTATGAGGTGTCAAATGCTATGACTCTTTTCCTCAATTAGGGTCTTTCACCTAATGGAAAGAGAAAGATCCCACACCCAAAATCTAGCTGGTTCACCCAATCTAATGTATGTATGATGGAAATACACCTAAATTCAATGATCTAAATGCAAAAAACTAATGAAATATATTGATTATTGGATGGAAACAAAAGAAATACCACTTGTTTGAAAACACATTGTGTAATGTAAAAACACCTAGAAATGAATGTAAATTGCAACAAAAATTGATGAATCTGAAAGTGTGCACTTGAGATCTTGATGAAGACTAGAAATGACTTCTAAAATTGTATTGATCCTTATTTTTAGGCCTGGTGGGACTCATTCGCCATTCTGGGCGAATCAGTCTTAGTTCTTTGAAACTATTGTCCAACCCATTTCGAACACATAGGTATCCAAAAATCTAGAAACTAAAAAATAGGCCTGGAAGTGGGAATCATTCACCAGCCATGGAAAATGAGTCCAATTTTGAAATTTTGAAGATTCAAAGGTGGAAACAGGAGCCTTCGGTATGCACTTTCTGCTTCTCCAGGTGTCTAGTTTTTAAACTATCAAATTCAGACCTGAAGGTGACTTTTTGTTGATGTTTTTTCTTATCCAATGAATAGATGAATTGAAAAAAATTTGAATGCAATCTTCAATTATTCCTAAGCCTCAAAGATTTCTAGATCTACAAACACACAAGATAAGAAAGAGAAATGTTAGATGTTAGGGCGTGGGGGTTTTCCTTGGTCAAACCCCTTTGTAGGTAATTAAACCAAAATGATGAAAGAATGTAATGAAGCATGCAATAATGGATTTATTACCTTGCCATCAAGATTGATCTTGAATTTCTACAACAATGGAGGAAGATTCTAGCCTTGAATGTCTTTGGAAGCTTCTTGATGACTTAGAGTAATAAAACCTTAACTTGCTTGACTTGATAGAGAAGATAAATGATGAATGAATGATAAGAGATGTGTGAATGAGTTAAGATATTATGAGTTAGGGTTTTGAGACGTGATTTTATAAGAAATTCACCTTATTTACCCATTAATTGGATCCCTAAGGCAAACATGAAGAGAACCAAAACTTAAATTCCAAAATTTCCTACTCAAAAGTAAAAAATGGTCCAAATAGGACTCATTCACTACCTTAGGAAAATTAGTCCCACTTGGTAGGGACTCATTCACCACAGATGGTGAATTAGTCCTAGAGGTACCCATTTACCAGTTGAGTTGTTGCAAAATGAAAAATTTTGGTTCTTATGTTGATTACATCGGATATTTGATTAAATTATGCCTTAAGATGAAGAATATGGGGTAATAGGGGCCTATTTGTGATGATGTAAAGGTCAATTAGGGCTTGGGACATAGAAGTTAATGTGAAAGTGTGGTTAAATACACTTTAAAACACTAAAATCAGGTCCACTAATCCTAGGAAGGCACAATATCCAATGTGAATGTGTAGCACACATTACAACACTAGATTAACATTAAGTTTATTTTACAAGCCTTCTAGATTGATGTGTTAACATTAAAGACATTTTTTAATAATGAATTAAGGAAGAATGGGTTCATTAAGTCTAGAAAAGTGCGAAAGTATTTTACAATACTTTACAACACCTTTATAAGACATCATGAAATGCATTTGAAAGGGTTGTAGACCTAGTGTGGATGTGAAAAATACCTTGCAACACCAAATCAAGGCCATATTAAGCTCAATTTATCATCAATTATTCTCCAAATCAAGCAAGTTTCCTTTTTTCTATGATACATTTATCCCCTAGTTCAGCGAGAGGATGAACTTGCTTCAAACTCACACTAAAGTAGACATTCAAGAGAGATCAAAGTGTACATATGCAGATGACAAAGAATAACAAAGATCAAGAAGGAAATCAAGCCCCAGAATCCAAGATCCTAAGTCAAACCATCAAGATACACAATCATGCAATGGAAAAAACTAGAAAGAAGAGAAAGATGAAAATGAAAAGGTGGATCAAGCTTCGATTGTTTTTCTAGCTATTTGTGGATCTGATCTATGTTGTTTGTCTAAAAATGCATACTCACTCTGAGGTGATGGAACTCTTGGTTGTTTGTCGGGGGAGAAGTCCTAAGAGGTGAGACACATTCAACCGATATATGCTCACACACATGTAGGTGGCTATGTGAAAAGTTTTACCTTAGAATGGGCTTCCCACTCAACCATACCAAATTTCTACCTCATGATAACTTTAATAAGTTGCCACAATAATGAAAATGGTTTTCTAGCTCTATGAAGTAAGCTAAACATCATATGCTTGACACTCATAAACATTGTAGATGCAAGATTTTACAGTAAGGAATGTTCAAAGGGATTTTGCTTAGTTCATGCAAGGTCTCATCTTAAGGAACATCATGCTTAATGTTTCCAAGAGAGGATAAATGCAAATGGTCTCATCCTTTTTTCAAGAGAGGACAGGTGCAATGTCTCATCCTGGGCAACATTGTACCTTACATTTTTGAGAGAGGAAATCACAACAAAAATAAAATCACACAATGAAATGTGAGTGGTGATGTATGCCCCCACTTTAAAGTGGATGCAAGCACCAGTACTATGAGAAATTTCTTTAAAGTAGAAGAATAGGACATGAGAGATTACTCAGAAAGCCCTATTACAAGTAATATGTGTCTGATAAGCTACGTCATGAAAAGGTAGTATGTAACATGCAAGCCTAATTAAGGCACGCCATCCACATCCCAAGCTTTCTCTTGTATGTTCATGAAAGGTTAAAAATTAGCCAAAAGATGCAACGACAAGTGACATACGAGGACAAGGCTGCTAAACTCCTTGCCCCCATTGAGTGTAGGAAAAAGGTGAGCCAAAATGATTGATGAAATGAATTCTAGAGTGAAAATCAGTATCATTTAGAGGAATTAGGTACCTCCATAGAGGCAAGCATACCAAATTCTTGAAAAATGTTGGATTTTACAACTCAAAGCTTTACATTAATTAGTGGAGTGACCATGAAGTCTATGATATACACAAAATGAATTCTTTATATTGATGGGTTTATTATAGGTTGAAGGTGTTAAAAGTGCAATGGTTGGAACAAAGGCTTCCCCAAACCCTCTTGTTACACATACAACAATGAGAACCCATGCAAGTGGAATCACCCCACCGTTAATGCCAAGGACCCAAAAAAGCCTATAAGATTTTATCTGAGTGTCTCCTTGATTGCAGATAAAAGGAAATGTAGGAGAGGATGACAGAGGATAAGAATACTCATTTTTCATTTGGTCTTTGATGATGTAATTATTGAACAATTATGGTGTGAAATTACATTATTTTGGTATGTTTGAAGAGTACAGTCTTCTACCAATAGTGGCATGGTGCGATTGTTAAGTTGTATTGTTAATATTTCCATCAAGGCTCAAAATCCTTTTGGGGTGTAGTTTTTGACAATTTATATTGGGGATGAGGTCCCCCATTTGTGACCTCACTAGTTCATAGCTCCGATCAAAAGTGTTTACCCTTCTTAATTTAAAAAATATAAAACTACAATCTTACATATTTCATAACACTTTTTGTTGCAATACAAAATTTCATTATAAACAATGTCAAATGCCATTAAATAATGGTTGGAAATGCCACCTCAAGTCTTATTAGTTATGTCACCTTACTTACAAATGTAAGCACATGCAATGAGCACTTTCTATTTTGGAGTTTGTAAAAAAGTAATGTATTGAAGTTCAACTTCATATTTTATAAAAACCCTTATTTTCAAAAAACATTCCATTTCAATATTGTTATATGTTTGGAACAAAAAATGCACAAAAAATTTGTAGGATGGAAAACACATATGGTTGTGACTTACTTCTCAATTCTTATTCAATGGGAACTTTATGTTATGCAGACTATAACAAAACAATGCATTGAAGTTCAACTTCATATTTCATAACAACCCTTACATTAAGAAAACATTCCATTTGAATATCATCATACATTTGGAACAAAAAATTCACAAAAAAATTGTGAGATGGAAACACATAGGTTGTGATCCACTTCTCAAATCTTGTTCAATGAACACTTTATGTTATGTAGACTGTAACAAAATAATGCATTGAAGTTCAACTTCATATTTTATAACAACCCTTACTTTTAGCAAACATTTCATTTGAACATCATCATACATTTGGAACAAAAAATGCAAAAAAATGTTGTTGGATGGAAAACACACAAGGTTGTGACTCACTTCTCAATTCTTGTTCAATGACCACTTTCTACTCTATATTGTAACAAAACAATGTATTGAATTTCACCTTCATATTTTATAACAACCCCTACTTTCAACAAACATTCCATTTGAATATCATCATATATTTGGAAAAAAAAATGCACAAAAAATTTGTAGGATGGAAAACACATAGGGTTGTGAATCACTTCTCAATTCTTGTTCAATGAGCACTTTCTGTTATGTAGGTCCTATAACAAAACAATATATTTAAGTTCACATTCATATTTTATAACAACTCTTACTTTCAGCAAACATTCCATTTCAATATAATCATACATTTGGAACAAAAATGCACAACAAAGTTGTAGGATGGAAAACACAGGGTTATGACTCCTCAATTTTTGTTCAATGGGCACTTTCTGTTATGTAGACTATAATGAAACAACATGTACTGAAGTTCACCTCCATATTTATAACAACCCTTGATTTCAGCAAATGTTCCATTTCAATATCATCATACGTTTGGAACAAAAAATGCACAAAATAGTCGCAGGATGGAAAACACACAGGGTTGTGACTCACTTCTCAATTCTTGTTCAATGAGCACTTTTTGTTATGCAGACTATAACAAAACAATATATTGAAGTTAACCTTCCTATTTTATAACAACCCTTACTTTCAACAAACATTCCAATTCAATATCGTCATATGTTTGGAACAAAAAATGTACAAAAAAGTTGCAAGATGGAAAACACATAGGGTTGTGACTCACTTCTCAATTCTTGTTCAATGAGCACCTTTTGTTATGTACAATGTAACAAAACAATGTATTGAAGTTCAGCTTCATATTTTATAACAACCCTTACTTTCAACAAACATTTCATTTAAATATAGTCACATGTTTAGAATAGAAATTGCATGAAAAAGTTACATGATGGAAAACACGTAGGGTTGTGACTCACTTCTGAATTCTTTTTTAATGAGCATTTTTTGTTATGCATCCTATAACAAAACAATGTATTGAAGTTCACCTTCATATTTTATAACAATCCTTGGTTTTAATAAACATTGCATTTCAATATCTCCATTATTTGGAAAAAAGAATTCACAAAATATTTGCAAGATGGAAAGCACACAAGGTTGTGACTCACTTCTCAATTCTTGGTGAATGACCACTTTATGTTAAACAAACTATAACAAAACAATGTATTCAAGTTCACCTTCATACTTTATAATAACCCTCAGTTTTAGTAAACATTGCATTTGAATATCACAATACATTTGCACAATATAGTTGCAGGATGGAAAACACACAAGGTTTTGAGTCACTTCTCAATTCTTGTTCAATGACCACTTTCTATGACATTGAGGAGGATGTAATGAATAAAAAATTATTCTTTGTAGGTGAAATGAAACTAATTCCCAAACTTAAAATACAACAATTAAAATGATTTCACAATTTAATTCCCAAAACTTTTATGCACAAAAAAAAAATATTATTTAAAAATTTGCAACTAAATTAAATATAACAAATTAATTAATCATTTTCTCAAATAAATTCAATCATGCCGCAAATAAAGTATTAATTCAATAAACTTAAAGTATTTAAATGCTTTATTCCTCGTGTAATTTATCAAGCATTAATACTTATCTCTTGAAATGTGTAGAAAAATATGTTAAGTTTATTGAGCTAATAATTTATTTGCAACATGATTGAATGTATTTGAGCACAATGATTAATTAATTTGTTATATTCAATTTAGTTACAAAGTTTTAAATATTATATTATTTTCTATGCATAAAAATTTTGGGAATTAAATTGTCATATCATTTTAATTGTTGGATTTTAAGTTTGGGAATTAATTTCATTTCACTTACAAAGAATAATTTTTTCTTCATTGCATCCTCCTCAATCTCACAAATAGCAACCCACTCTTTCTTTCTTGAAGTTACAACAACATAAGTTAACAAATTTCTGATTATATATCATGTTATTATATAAAAATGGTGTGAAAACCCAAACAAACCTTTTCTTCTCTTTTCAACATTTACAAACCCCTCAAGGTCATAGTTCCTCAAATCATCTATAGGAATTCTAATGTTACCTAAATTTATTCCAAATTTTTCATAACGTTCTTTGGTAATAGTAATACAGTAACCAAAGGAGCATTGTGGAGTTATCATAGAACCTTTTCTGTTATTTCATAAATTAGATCTATGTCTGTGTTGTCCAACTGCCACATGATCTCCATAAAATCCAATCTATTAGAAACATACAAATGTAAACAATGTGGTACAACCCTGGCTCCATAAATTCTAATCAGAGTGTAATGTGAATGCATGAACTAATCACTCCAATTATGACCCACTTTTTATTCCTCTATATGTTCATGTGGGCACAAAATCTACTTGATGACCCTTGAGACTCTATATAAAGGCTCTACTCCCAATCTCTCCATAATACTAACCTTTAAAACATTACAAAATGAAATATAATTTGAATGTGGGAAATTATGATCCCTAATAAAAGTCAACATCTATACCAGAAAATCATATCCATCATCATCTTTCTACCTCAGCTTCATAAAATTCTTCCATTTATCCTGCCCCATCCATTCGATCATATGCATCAATAAAGAATAATGGGGAAAACACAGAGGGGCTTTCCCATCCTTTAATTCAACCAGTTCCTTATGCATTTGATCTGCAATATAGGATGTGTAGTCAAATCCCCTATTTGAATTCCAATTTTGGATGTGTATAAGCATTACCATTAGTGTAGTGGGTATTCTCTCATCAAATCTATGGGCTATCACATGATCTAGACAATAGTATGTGTTTTTGTAATAATTTGCAAACTCATCATAGTCAGAAGGTTTGAAGTCCTTGGGACCAAAAGATACCTTATCCCCTTTCCTATGCCTAGGGAGCACATGCTTTCTGTATTTGTACTTACTTTTCTCATACTCATGGCATAATTCAAAAAAATTATGTTAACAGTAGCATTAGGGTTTAATTTAAAAACCTCAACTATTTTTCTTTCCATTATATCAAGAAATGGCTTTTCATTGAAATTCTTGATAGTTATGTCCTTATCATCTTAATGCTTAGATAACTCCAACATCAAGTCAATTTCAATTAATACATTAGCTACTACTAGCCTTTCAAGGTTAAAACCTCACAAATGTTGAGCTAGACATTTTGCATAGCTCCTATTGAAAGCATACAAGAACAACTCCCAACAACTCTGAGATAATGGGACTTCTCCAATTCTAGTAGTAGTATCAATTAACCTACTTGTCATAACACCTTGTCCAATAGGCCATTTTCCAATTTTCTTATCTCCCTCAGAAATCTCCTGAGACTCACCTTCCATGAACCTAGTAGTCTCTCTTTTCTCCTTTAGGTTTTGTAACTAAGCCAAAAAGTTAGGATAGCATGAAATAAGATGCATAATCAAAACCATTGCTAAACAATGAAGTACAATGGAGTAAAATAGCACAATATAAATAATAATTTCACCAAATATCTTCAAGCCCTCCATGATTGACCTTCATTGCCCTTCTCCATTTGCTGCAATATTATGTTTTCCCTTAGACTTTTGATGAGCAACCTATGACTATGACTACTCCCTAAGAAAATATTGAAGGATTATGTTCAAGAGCTACAAAATTCAAGTATGCAAATATGAAGCAAGCTTGAAGTATGTGGAAAATATTATGACAACATGAAGTGAAGTGCATGAAGTGTGCCAAATGAGGCTAAAATTGAATTTTTATAGAAAAGCCAATTTTAGATGAGAGATGCCCTAAGATCAAGGGTTGAAATTACATGTGACAACCAGCAATTAGAGTTACGAAAACATTAGGTTAAAATTTGAAATGGGGGCTAAGCTTTGATTTTAGAAAAATCAAATCAATGGACTAGAATTCATGTGACAAGAGGATATTAGGCACAAAAAAAGAGGCTACTCGAAAATCAAATAATAATTTAAAATGATTTGATTTTTAAGGTTGAGTTAACCTTTTGAATTAAAAATTAATTTAATTCAAAAGTGGTGGGACCATGTGATAGTAAATAATGATTTTAAATTATTTACTTGGTGGGAAAATAAAAAATTGGGGAATTTTAAATAAATGATTTTATTTAAAATTAGAAAGAAAGTTGTTGTGGATGATAATTAAATAAATTATAGGAATTTATTTAATTATAAGAAGACATAGGAAATTAATGACCTATTTAAATAAATAAATAAAGTTTATTTATTTAAATAATCAAGAGGAAATAGTGGACAAATAATAATTAAATAAATTTAGGAATTTATTTAATTATAGAGGGACATAGGAAATTAGCGATGTATTTAAATAGAATAAATATAATTTATTTATTTAAATAGTCAAGAGGAATAAAATATGTGAATTTATTAAATAATTGAGAATTATTCAAATAATAGTTGAATTTGGACTAGAGGGCATAATTAAATATTTTAATTATGTTAAGAAGAAATACAGGGAAAATAAAGCTTACAGGCCTAGGTCAATTTTATATGTCTGCATTTTTCCCTTCTTTTTCATAAGGTGGCTTATCACATTGTGACAAAGAAAAAAGTCAAAAATATTCCTTGATAAAGGTACAAAGTACCTATGCCCCCTCAAGAAAATTTGCAAATTTTGGCCTAGTGTTGGGAAAATTTGGAAAGTGTCCCAATAAGTCAATTTGATGTCGAGAAAAACAATGGCGCGGTCATTTTTCAATTTCAATGAGTTTAAGGCAATCAAAAAGCTAGTCAAAGATGGTCAAATGTGCCTCCAGTAATAAACCCTTCAAGAAAACCCTAATTTCACTCTATAAATAGGCTTGATTTGGGTGAAAAGGTTATTCATTTTCACTTTTTCCTTTTGAAAATTTAGAGCTTTGAGAGAGAGAGGATATTGTGCAAAGATGGTGATTCTAGTGACCAAGCATCATGGATTTTGAGTAAGGACCTACTAACGGCCAGAGGGCACAAAGCCACCTATATGTACCCTATACCGACTTTGTCATTTTCTTGTTTTATGTGCATTTTTGGGCATTAAAGTTAGGATAGCAAATGCATTGCAACATATCTGCACCATTTGTGAAAGATGCAACTACGTTCATCTCACATGCATTTGATGTGTCACAACACAAATGAAAGGGGTAGACTAGGTTTAGTTTTAAAATGATGCATTCGTGAGTTGAAGAGACACAATTTCCAAAATGCAATGCAAGTGCCAAGTTTCACAACGTAATCACCAAATTGCAATGCATACATAGGATGATGCAATGCAAGTGTCATAAAGCTGAACAAATGATGGCTGGAATGACATGAGTGATATAAAGTGATGCATGTGCAAGAACAAGTGACACAATCACTACAATGTGACACAATTGTAAGATGAAACGACACAGTTGACTTGGCACAATGCAAGTGAAGGGAAAAATGATGCAATTAACTCTTAGCAATATTGACTTAGTTTAGGCCTAATTAACTTGTATACTTATGAATAGATTCATGATAATGATGTTTTTCAATGATGTTCTAAGTTCTATTTTTTTGTATTAAGAAATAATTACCAACTATCTATATGCATGAGTTTAGACCAATGACTTATGCATTCAAAAATTAGTTGCGGGATGGTGAGCAGAGGCGACTGATGTGGCTAGGACTATTTCACGTTACGCATATATGCCCATTGTCTGGGAAAAAAGGGTTCTACTAATAGCACTTGTAGAGAGATGGCACTCAAAGACTTGCCCGTTCCAATTGACGACTGGAGAGGCCATTGTGATCCTTGAGGACATCTATAGGGTTTTGTGGATTTTGATCAAAGGGGAGTGTGTTGTCTATGATCTGCAATGGGTAATATAAGCCATGACTAAGTATGACGTGGATGATGACATCACGTAGCTAGGCATCAATGGTTATGAGATCAGGTGGGAGTTCATGGTTGAGCATTATAGTCAATGGGATGCTATGTTTTGTACTTTGATTACTGGGGTACTGATTCTAGATCACTAGGGACATGGTTTCCCTATTGGATGGGGAGATGTGCTTATTTGCATGACACAAGGTAGGACTATGTTTGTGTGGGGACTATACCTTCTTTGGATGTTGTATCATCAGCTCCATGATGTTTCCTATAGGCAGTTGAGTAGTATCAGCTGTGACACTACACTTTTGATGATTTGGGCTTGGGAGCACATTCCTGTATACTGACCGCTAGCGTAGAGATAGCTAGGCCAGGGTATGTCGTATGTCTACTTGTATAGGGGTTCCTTGCAGCAAACAGGAATCAGAGACACAGGATTCTGGTGGCAGGCTATCAATACATTAGGGTATGTGCAGGATCATGATGGGCCAAAAAGTGGTGATATGATGGGTATGTTTAGGGTATGTCGCTAATGACTTTTTCAAACCAAAAATTGATGAAACATAAAGGGATTTTAAAGGAGATTCTCAGCTTTCCACCAATATATATTATTCTTTATTTTGAATTTAATAAATAATTATTATTCTTTTTCTATTTGAATTATGACTAAATTCCTAATTGATTGGCTAATTGAAAAACATCTATAGCTTTCAAATGGTGTCTCATTTTTTGAGGGTATGTGCAGGATCATGATGGGCCAAAAAGTGGCAATATGATGGGTATGTGACTGATGACTGTTTTAACCCAAAATTGATGAAACAAAAAGAGTTTTTAAAGGAGATTCTCAGCTTTCCACCAATATAAATTGCACTTTACTTTGAATTTAATAAGCAATTATTATTCATTTTCTATTCAAATTATGACTAAAGTCCTAATTGATAGGCTGATTGAAAAATATATATAGCTTTCAAATGGTATTATATTTTTTGAATCCAAAACATGTGTCACATTCTATGCTTTCCATACAATAGGATTAAAAAAAAAGAAAAATTGAATTCCATGAAGTTTTGACCAAGTTAAGTTGGTTAGACATACGAGTTTTTTATATTTTCTAAAAATTGTAATAAGAAAATCATAATTAATTATTTACTTGGCAAAAAATTACAAGAAAATATGCATCACATCGGGACATGAGTCCTCTACTTACATCTAAAATATTATAAAAAACAATTATCATTCTATTGTGGTTAGGGTGGTCAGACAAACACCTACTTGTTATTTTTTCCCTGAAATTTAAGTACTACTACATTGAAATTTCAAATTTTCACCAAATAGATTTTTTTTCTTTTAAACAAACCTAGTAGTTTAGAAACTAAATTCAATTTTCTATAGATTCTATTCTTACATATTTTTGAAATAATATAGATAACTTATTCAAATTTTTACATCAAGTTGCCTAACCCTGATTTTTCTGAATTTTTTGACACTTAAGGGCCTATTTTTTCCATGATGATCCTGCACATACCCTTGAATTTGAAACATGTGTCACATTCTATGATTCACATACTATATGATTAAAAAAATTGAATTTTATGAAGTTTTGACCAAGTTAAGGTGGTTAGACATATGAGTTTTTATATTTTTTAAACATTGTAATAAAAAAAATACAATTAATTATTTACTTGGAAAAAAATTACAAAAAAATATGCATCACATCTGAACATGAGTCCTCTAGTTATATCTAAAATCTTATAAAAAAAATTATCATTTTATTGTGGTTAGGGTGGTCAGACAAACACTGACTTCTTATTTTTTCTCTGAAATTTAAGTACTACTACATTGAAATTTCAAATTTTCACCAAATAGATTTTAAAAAAAAAATAAACCTAGTGGTTTAGAAATTACATTTAATTTGCTACAAGTTCTATTTCTACATATTTTTGAAATAATATAGATAACTTATTCAAAATTTTACATCAAGTTTCCTAACTCTGATTTTTCTGAATTTTTTGCCAGTTAAGGGCTTGTTTTTTCCATGATGATCATGTACATGTATCCTTTGATAGGATTTGTTTGGAGACCATACGGAGACTGTGGCTAGTGGCCAAGAGAGGAGGACCACTTTTCCTTTTGCAAAAAAAATAGATACTTGATTGGTCAGATTATTCAGTCTCAGCTTATTATTGAGATGTACCTGCCCCAATGAGTATTGCGATAGTTCAGGGAGCAACAAGATGTTCTTGTAGGAATAGTAGAGTACACTTGTTCATCATGACAGACCATGTGGGAACCACCTATATCAATGTGATTACTAGAGCAGTAGATTTATGAATTAGTGGCACAACAGTCGACATGGAGTGGGGGTCCAATGGATGCAAGGACCACCCCAAACAATGATGCATGGTGGAAAACTCATAGGCCACTTCTATTGACAGATCTTGACTAGCCAACACTAGTTGATTATCGAGCAATGATACCACAGTTTTCTAAAGAGGGAAAGGAGGCAGGGATGGAGGCAAGGGGAGAGGGAGAGATGGAGGAAGGGGTGGAGGTAGAGAAGATGAGGGGAGGGGATGGTGGAGGGGACAATAGAAATGGTAGTGTTGGTGGCACGAGGAGGAGAGGAGGAGACAATAGGAGAGGGAAACAATGGAGATAGAGGAAGAGGAAGACTAGATCACTCTCACCTATCCGAGAGGAGGGAGAAGAGGATGAGAGAGAGGAGGGACATCAAGAGGAGGGTCGATAGGAGGAGGTCAGGGTAGAGGCAGAGCAGCCACAAAGACCTCACCAACAAGGAGAGATGCTAGAGGCACATCAACCAAAGATGGAGGTAGAGATAGAGAGAGATGAGGATATGTTGGATGTCAGTGGGGAGGAGGATGTGGGGGGAGATGAGGAGATTGATATCGATTGGGAGGAGGATATGGATGAGGCTGAGAGACAGCTTGGGGATCAGATAGTGGATGGTGAAGAGGAGATAGGTAGGAGATCACCATTGATGTGGGATGTGATAGTGGATCAACATCTAGCTGATATGCAAAGCAAGTTGGGCATGGGCCAAGCATGGATCAAGACCCTAGAGGTAGAGTTAGAGGTAACTAGGGTGGAGAGAGACCAGGTAGTGATAAGACAGTAGGAGTCATAGAGCTGGTGTTCAGAGTTTGTATAGTTATGCACTAAGCCAATGGTGGAGATTTCTAGAGAGCTCGCTAGGGTGAGCAAGAGTTAGGGATGATACAAGATGCTCTATGAGCAGGAAGTGCTAGTGGAGTAGTAGGATCCTAGCTTGACTCAATCTCAAACTAGGATAGGGAGTGGCAGTAGTAGGAGCCATAGCAACCGTAGCTAGAGTAGTGTGGGTGGATCTACTTCCTCAAGACAGACCTCAAGTCACATATAACATCATAGCCACAAAGGACTCATTAGGGCACAGGTCCAACTACAACTACACATCATCAAGACATAGATCTCATCACAGTCAGCAACCTATCACTGATTTTTCAACATCGCAGACCTAGCATGTTAGCTCCTTACAGATACCATCAGTGCTAGTGAGAGAGCATCCTTCACCTCATTCTTCACCTCGAGGGGATGAGGAGAGTACAATTTATGGCATTATTATCTTGTTGTTATGTTGAGACATTTTATATATTGACCATTGAGCCTACAAGCTCTATTTTTGGGATCCCTCAAGACTTTATCCTATGACATGATTTTAAGATATATATGATGCAATTTTGGCATGGATTATATGTTATGTGTTATGTCATGATGCATTATGATTCTATTGTGTTTATGTGATATGTTGTATGTGATGATTCCTATGATGATGCATTTATATGTTATGTGATGTATGCATTTAAGATGGTTATTTATGATTAGATGTCATGATGATACTACTTTATGCATGATGGCTACTTTATGATGATGATAATGATGTTCTATATGTTCCTAATAGATGCCATGTTTATGATGATGGATTCATTGATGTATGATTATGCCTATATGGATTATGTGACATGTGATGCTTTATGTTATCATCCTAAATGTGTATGCATTAATGATATGGATGATGCATGTTATGTTTAATGTACTTATATGATATGTTAATGCAAATGAATTGATGCTACTGATGTATGTATATTAATGATGTAAACGAAAATATGTGAATGGATGTATGTAAATGTTTTAATGAACTAATGAAATTTCTATATATGATCATGTATGCAATTATATATTTTTATGTCACAAGATATCATCAGAAGGTGGAAGAAAAGAAATGACAAGACAAAAGGAGATGAATTTTAGCATAGAGAAATAATCCTTTAATATATTACCAAAGAACTAATATATGTTTCTCTAGTCATCATTGGGTGAGTTATTTTAATGACCAACAATCACCATGATATGACATAGATCACTCGTGTGCAAGGTTGTACCATCCCATAGAACAAATAGTCATATACATGGATGATCATGACTCATACGAGGAGCTCAATTGCCCTAGTCTTTTTGTCAAAACCAACTACAAACAAGAAAGAAAAGGCATGAAATGTCATTGCTCCTCTAAATCCTAATGCTAGGACATCCTCAAAGAACTAGCAACATGACCATCTAAAAAATAGCAGACAAGACTATCATCATGATATGTCATTGCTACTCTAAATCCTATTGTTAGGACATCCTTGAGGAACTTGTAGCATGATGATAAATCAAAGGAAAAATATGACAAGATAAAAGACAACATTTTCCAAAGTGTTTTCCAAGTGTTTTCAAATGTCAAGTGTTTTGATGTTGAGAGGGTAGGTAATGCCAAATTCAGGAAGGACACATCCTAATTGATGTCAATGTCAAGAGGATTGATCCTCAAATGTCATGAGATTCCCTCAAAATGCCAAATGACAAAATCAATGCTTTGGAAGGACACATCCTAAAGCATAAATAAATGACAAGCATTGTTCTTCAAAAAGACATATCCAAATGATAACCAAGAGTTTGACAGGTTTCAGACTTGTTTTGACTAAGTTTGACTAGGGATGACTAGATGACAGAATTGACCACATGCCAATGTTAACATGCCAACTTAGTCAGAATGTCGATTAAATGATTGTCAAAGTTTGTTTAAGAGTTGTTTGATTTAGGATGCAAAAGAATTCATTTGATTTGATAATATCTAATGTGTCTGATAGTGCATGTCATGAACCCTAATGGACTGACCTAGTGCAGCCTCAAGGCTCATCAATAGATGGCCTTGCCTACATTATAGACTCAAAGACCTCGTAGTTTTACACGACCAATGAATTTGTCTCATTGAACAAAGATTGAGTCATGATTTTATTTGGACAAACCTAAAAGGACTGACCTAATGTCTCAAGGGCCCAAAGATAAGCCTTGCTTATGTAGCAAATGCACATAGATAACGTAGTTTGAAAATGAAAAATACTGACTGACATGACAAACTATGACTCTATTTTTTAAATTTTTGAGCATTATTTGGATGTTTTTTTTGTTTTTGAATTGTTTTTTATTTTTTTGGATTTTGAGGATTTATGATTATTTTCGAGTTTTTCATGACATTTTCTAATTTTTAGGGATTTTTTTAGACTTTTTCTAATTTTAAGAGCTTTTTTTAGGAAATTTTATTATTTTTATGGCTTTTTTTAACATTTTCTAATTTTTATGGCTCTTTTTCAGAACCATTTCGATTGAAAACACCATGTGTGATACCCATTATAGTCAGTGAGAAAAGATTACCCCCTCAGTCAGGTTGAGGACTAGCCAAAGTGAAGGAGATGTAAGGAAAATTAGATGAGGAAATAATTCTCCTAATCTCAATACCTCAGGAAAGAACGCAAATTCACTTTTAAATTTTACAATTATAGTCAAGTTAAGATGCACTAAGAAACAAATTACAGAAATAGAGTTTGAAAATCATACAAGAACACCAGATATACGTGGGAAAACCCTTACGGGAGAAAAACCCACCACACCAAGAGAAATCGCTTTGTATTATAGTAATTGAGATTACATACAATTTACAAACTTATCTTTCTGGTGTTCGTTTATAGCAGCATTCACCATTTACAAAAAATTGCATAGGAACCTTCACAATTATAGTCCATAGAATAGAATTCCTCCACTGCTTCAATCATGCAACAATCTGTTGAACCAACCAACCGATCACCATCAGCAATCTTAGAATATATCCATGTCGAACTCTGTCTGTAGAACTTCCTCATAGAACCGTTGCAACTGACTATCTTTCAACTATTCCCATTTGGCTCCTCCTATTCCTCCACGAGATGCCACATCAGATAGTCTTGCTTGGTCAACAGAATTCACATTGTACTAGCATCTCGGTGAGACACTAATAGTGTCTTGCTGATGCCGCATATCCTTCATACCGATGTCGCCAAGAGTCTCTATTATCGCTAAGACGTTCTCTCAAGCTTCTTGAGCTACACCTAGTCACCAAGCAGTCGCCCAGACCTGTCACATTCACCAGAAGATCATAGTGAGTCACCAAAATTATACCGAAGACACATGTCATATCGAGCTCCAAAGGATAGTCGGTAAGACATACTAATATCGTCAAGAGGTTTCTCTGAGATCTCTATTATCACCCCGAAGCTATCAACAGTTGCCAAGACATACGCCCTTCGTCGAGAGATCATACCAATCTCCATATGTGACCCCGAAGGCTCCAACATAAAGCATTGTCGGTGAGACATGTAACTCTTGCTAAGACTTCTCACCAAGCTCTAGGACTTACCCCAAAGCATTCATCTTTCGCCAAGAGTTATACTGAAGATCCCACAAAGTGTTCCTATCGGTGAGACCTTCAACGTTCACTGAGACGCCTTCCTGGGATCTTTGAATTACCCTGATAGCCATCGGCTATCAGCAAGACATCCTTCAGTCGCTAAGAAATTTCTCCAAAACCCTTTGTGTTACACTGAAGAATGTTTGGATGTGTCTCCATCGGAAAGACCTTCTCTGTTCATTGGGACTTTTCAGCAAGCCATATGTTACGGTGAAGACACTAGCAATATTCATGTCGGTGAGACATTAGCTTTTGCTGAGACTCTTCACCAAGCCACCATGTTACACTAAAGATCATGGTTGCCAAGAGTCTCCCTGATACACGATTGAATGGCCTATCGGCCAGAGGTCTCTTAATCGCTAAGAGGTCATAGCGAATACACTATGTCATAGCGATAGACTCCATAGTGAAGATGTTTGACAAGATAGAAGCTAGGTAACAGTGACCTGTTCAAAATAGAATGATACAAACTGCTTGTCGTCTAGACATGATAGATGTCACACTGACTTGGCTCTAATGGAGGTTTCAGCCTGTGATTATTGAGGCATATTTCCAACAATCTCCCACTTGACAAAGATCACACAGGCACCTCCAGATTACAACATAACTTATTGAAAATCATGGGCACTAAGGCCCATTGAACTAGCACACCACCTGAACTTGTCTGTGTTCACTGGCTTCGTCAATGAATCTGCAACATTCTCCAAAGTATCAACTTTTTCCAAAACAACCTTTCCATCCTCCACTATATCTCATACAAAGTGATACTATATGTCAATATGTTTCCTCCTGGCATGGAAAGTTGGATTCTTTGCTAGAAAAATTGCACTCCGACTATCATAAAAAATTGTTATTTTCCCTACATCAAAACCAATGTTAGAACACAAACGTTTCAACCAAACTGCTTCTTTACAAGCATGAGTAGCTGCCATGTATTCAGCCTTCGTAGTGGACAAAGCGACTACAACCTGTTGCTTACTCATCCAACTCACTGCACCACTATTCAACATGAAAATGTATCCACTGGTGGACCTCCTATTGTCAATATCCCCTACCCAATCAGAATCTACATATCCATGAATGCTGAGAGTCCTCTGTGATTCAACCGAATTCCCATGATAACACAAAGAAAAATTTGATGTTCCCTTCAAATATCTAAACACTCTCTTCACAACATCCTAATGCATTCTTCTTGGATTAGCCATAAATCGACTAAGTACTCCCACTACTTGGGAAATGTCTGGTCTTGTACAAACCATTGCATACATGATACTACCTACTGCACTAGCCTAGGGTACACTCATCATTTCCTCCATCTCAGTAAGAGATTTTGGACAGTCCTCAACAGATAGCTTTGTTCCCTACAAGACTGGAACCACTAGTTGTTTGCAATCATACATACAAAATCACTCAAGAACAGTCCTTATATACTTACTCTGACTGAGCCAAAGCTTTCTATTCTTCTTGTCCCTAGTTATCTCCATCCCCAGAATATACCTTGCTGCACCAAGATCTTTCATTTCGAACTTAGCAGACAACTGAGACTTAAGATCAGAAATCATTAGCTTGCTATTGCCTATGAACAACATGTCATCAACATAGAGAGCAATAACTAATACTTGATCACTTTCAACTTTATAATACACACAGTGATCAGATTTTGATCTCACAAAGCCTAAAGACAATACAAATGTATCAAATTTCTAGTACCACATTCTAGGTGGCTACTTTAACCCATACAGAGACTTCTTTAATTTGCATACAAGTTTTTCTTTACCTTTTTCAACAAAGTGTTCAGGCTAGGACATATAGATTTCTTCTTCAAGATCACCATGAAGAAATGTTGTCTTCACATCCATCTGTTCTACCTCTAATCATATGCCATTGCAAGTGACAAAAGAAAATCTGATAGATGCCAGCTTTGCTACAGGAGAAAAAATATCCCCATAATCAATTTCCTCGACCTAGGAATAACCCTTTGCAACCAGTCTTGCCTTGTAATTTTCTACACTGCCATCTAGACCAATCTTTTTCTTAAACACCCATTTTCAGCCCACATGTTTTCTGCCTTTAGGCAAGTGCACTAGACTCTAGGTTTCATTCTTTTCCAATGATACCATCTCTTCATTCATGGCTTCCAACCAAGAGTCTAAATCAAACATTTTAAATGCCTCCTTTATAGTCAAAGGTTCATTAGTGCTAGATATTAAAGCATAAGCACAAGTAGAATCAATCAATGAGAACCCATACCTATCTGGTTGTTTTCTTTCTCAGGTTGACCTCCTCATTTGCTAAGGTTGAGGTTCTTCTTCTTCTAAACTTTCAGAACTGCTCGAGCTCTCCTCAATTTTAGGTACATTTTTAATTTCCAATTCCTCTTTCTCTGGTCTAGGAGGAATTAGTGCTACATCCTTATTGTTTTCAGACTTTGTCTCTGACTGCAGATCCAAGGTAGAAGGTTTTAGCTCACGAAAGATTACGCTTCTGTTGTACAGTACCTTCTCTATATCAGGATTCCAAAGCTTGTATCCCTTTATGACAACACTATAGCCAATAAAAATACATTTGACAACCTTGTTCTCCAGTTTATATCTTTTCACATCCAGCACATGAGCATATGCCTCATAGCCAAAAACACGAACATGTCTAAGAGAGGGCTTCTTACCAAACCATGCTTCCAAAGGTGTTTTCTCAACAAGATCAGAATTTGGAGAACAATTAATTAGATAAAATGTAGTAGATATAGCCTCAACCTAGAATTTATCCTCCAAGCCAGCACTATTGAGCATACTTCGTGCTCTCTCCATCACTATCCTATTCAACCTTTCTACAACTCCATTTTGTTGTTGAGTATAAGGTGTAGTCTTATGTCTTTTGATTCCATGGTCTTTACAATATCTTTCAAATTCATTAGAATAGAATTCACCGCCATTATCAGTCCTTAAGCATTTTATTTTTCTACCAATCTGATTTTCAACAAGGTTCTTAAATTCCTTAAATCGACTAAACACTTCAAATTTACTTTTCAAAAAATAAACAAATGCTCTTCTTGAATAATCATCAATAAACGACACATAGTATCTTGATTTAGACAAAGAAGGAACATCTACTAGACCAAACACATCTGATTGAATATAGTCTAACAAACTAGAAGATTTATAAGGACTGGAATAAAATGAAACACGGTGCTGCTTTCCATATATACAGTGTTCACAGAATTCAAATTCAAGATTACAATCTTCAAGCCCCTCAACCAGGTTTTTATTCTTCAAGGTTTTTAAACTTTTTTCTCCTATGTGGCCTAACCTATGATGCCAAAGCATAGTCTTCTCTGCAAGAAGTTTTACTTCCATAGAGTTTACATAATTAGGGATATTTCCCTCTTTACAGGTATGAGCAGCCTTCAGTGACTTTCCAGAGACACTATTACATTGAAAAACTTTTGCATCCAGCTCATATAGGGTACTAATTCAAGCACCTCTAGTGAGCACCTTTGAATTTCCAGCCATTTCCAAAGAATGTAATTTGTACACCAATATCATTTAGCATACTTACAGATAATAGATTTCGAGCCAGACCTGGTATGTGCATAACATTATTGATTCCCTTTACTCTGCCATCTGGGAATTGTATCCTGACTCTTCCATGACTTACAATCTCCAAAGTTGAATCACTTGCTAAATACACCTTTCCACCATTGTATTCTTCATACTTTGTGAACCACTCTCTATGAGATGTCATGTGGAACGATGCTCCAGAATCAATCAGCCAGACATCAGCTGATGCCTGTGTAGCCAAGGCTGCAATGAAGGCATCACCATCACTATGAGAAGAACCATTGTCAGAAGATCCCTTCTTCTTTTTCTCCTCTTTACAATCCTTTCAGGCATGACTAGGTTGCCAACCATTCTAGCACTTCACCTTATACTTCTTGCCAAGAGACTTTGATCTCCCTTCTGACTTTGATTTGGAATTTTTTTCCTTCTTCTTTCCTTTCTCCTTCGGTCTTCCTCTAACAGCAAGAGCTTTCTTCACCATCTTAGAAGATTTCCTTCTCATCTCTCCTAACAGGAAAGATGCAACAACATCTTCCATCTTGAAACTAGATGTTGTACTCCCAATTGCCATCACCAGATGATCCCATGAGTCTGGAAAAGAACACAATAGAAGCATACAATGATCCTCTTATTTAGTCTTCACACCAACAGATTTCAATTGAGCAAGCAATATGTTAAATGCATTCAAATGATCAGCTATAGACCCTCCTTCCTACATTCTCAAAGAGTATAGTTTCTTCCTTAGGAATAGTTTATTTACCAAGGACTTCCCCTGATAAATAGACGCCAGTCTCTTCCATAAGGAAGATGTAGTCTTCCCTTCATGCACATTGAGAAGAACTAAGTCTCCCAAATAGAGCCTTATAAGCCCCTTAGACTTTCTAGCTGTAAGGTCCCAATCTTCTTGCTTGATGCCTGTAGGTTTCACTCTAGCCACAACAATCCAAAGATCACAGTCAACAAGAAGATCCTCCATCTTGAGTTTCCACAACTCAAAGTTACTGCCATTGAACTTCTCTATTTAAAACTTTCCAGATGTACTAGCCATCTCAACCTGTAATTAGAAATAACAAACTCTACAAGACTCCCACTGAAACAAAATTGACACAAAAAATTCAATGTACCCACAAGGATAACACAACTAGCTAGGCTCTGATACCACTTGTAAGGAAAATTAGATGCGAAAACAATTCTCCTAATGTCAATACCTCAGGAAAGAATACAGATGCACATTGAAATTTTACAATCACAGTCAAGTTAAGATGCACTAATAAATAGATTACAGAAATAGAGTTTTGACAATCACACAAGAACACCAGATATATGTGGGAAAACCCTTACGGGAGAAAAACCCACCACACCAAGAGAAATCACTTTGTACTATAGTAATTGAGATTACATATAATTTACAGACTTATCTTTCTAGTGTTTGATTATAGTAGCATTCACCATTTACAAAAAATTGCATAGGAACCTTCACAATTATAGTCCACATAATAGAATTCTTCCACTGCTTCAATGATGCAACATTTTGTTGAACCCACCAATCGATCACCATCAACAATCTTAGAATATATCCATGTCAAACTCTGTCTATAGAACTTCCTCACAAAACCATCGCAACTAACTATCTTCAAACTGTTCCAATTCGGCTCCTCCTATTCATCCATGAGACTCCACATCATATAGTCTTACTCGGTCAACAAAATTCACAATGTACAGGCATCTCGGTGAGACACTAACAATGTCTCATCAATGCCGCATATCCTTCATACCGATGTCGCCAAGAGTCTTTGTTATTGTTAAGACATTCTATCAAGCTTCATGAGTTACACCGAGTCACCAAGTAGTCATCTAGACCTATCGCATTTGCCAAAATATCATAGCAAGTCACCAAAGTTATACCAAAGACACAAGTCATATCGAGCTCCAAAGGATAGTCAGCAAGACATACCAATATCATCAGGAGGTTTCTCTGAGATCTCTATTGTCACCCCAAAGCTATCAATAGTCGCAAAAACATACGCCCTTCACCAAGAGATCATACCGATCTCCATATGTTACCTTGAAGGCTCCAACATAAAGCGCTATCGGCGAGACATGTAACTCTCGCTAAGACTTCTGACCGAGCTCTAAGACTTACCCCAAAGCGTTCATCTATCACCAAGAGTTATACTGAATATCCCACAAAGTGTTCCTATCGGTGAGACCTTCAATGTTCACTGAGACGTCTTCCCGTGATCTTTGAGTTACCCTAATAGCCATTGGATATTGGCAAGACATCCTTCAATCACTAAGACGTTTCTTCAAAACCCTTTGTGTTACACCGAAGAACGTTTGGATGTGTCTCCATCGGCAAGACCTTCTCTGTCCACTAGGACTTCTCATTGATCCATATGTTACGATGAAGACACCAGTAGTATTACTATCAGCAATACATTAGCTTTCACTGAGACTCTTCACCGAGCCGCTGTGTTACACCAAAGATCATGGTCGCTAACAGTCTCCCTGATACATGATTGAATGGCATGTTGGCCAGAGGTCTCCCGAGTTCTAAGAGGTCATAGCGAACACACTATGTCACAGTGATAGACTCCATAGTGAAGACGTTCGGCAAGATAGAAGTTAGGTCACAGTGACCTATCCAAAATAGAATGATACAAACTGCTTGTCATCTAGACATGATAGATGTCACACCAACTTGGCTCTAATGGAGGTTTCAGCCTATGATTATTGAGACATATTTCCAATAGGAGATGGGAAAGGACATGCTCAGGCTGAAATTTGGATGGTATCCAAGACGTGATGTCAGCCATTGTCAGCCATGTGAACAAATATTTTATAACATGTGAAATGCCATAACTCTCTTTTGCTCAATTAGGGTCTTTCACCTAATGGAAAGATATAGATCCCACACCCAAAATCTAGGTGGTTCACTCAATATAATGTATGTATGATGGAAATATACATAAATGAAATTATCTAAATGCCAAAAACTAATAAAATCTATTGATTGTTGAATGGAAACCAAAGAAATACCACTTGTTTGAAAACACATCGTGTAATGTAAAAACACCTAGAAATGAATGTAAATTGCAACAGAAATGGATGAATCTGAAAGTGTACACCGAAGATCTTAATGAAGACTCTAAATGACTTCTGAAATGCTATTGATCCTAATTTTTAGGCCTGGTGGGACTCATTTTCCATTTTCAGCGAATCAATCTCAGTTCTATGAAACTATTCTGGAACCCATTTTGGACATATGGGTATCCAAAATTGTAAAACACCAAAACTACACTTGAAAGTGGGACTCATTCGCCACCCATGTAAAATGAGTCCACTTTTGAATTTCTAAAGATTCAAAGGTAGAAATACGAGCCTTCAATCTACACTTTCTACTTCTCTAGGTGTCTAGTTCTGAAACTGTCAAATTCGGGTCTGAAAGTGACTTTTTGTTGATGTTTTACCTTATCCAATAAAGAGATAGCTTTAAAATATTTGAGTTACAATCTTCAATGACTCCTAAGCCTCCAAGATGTCTAGATTTGTAAACACACAAGATAATAAAGAGAAATGTTGGATGTTAGGGCATGGGGGTTTTCCTTGGTCAAACCCCTTTGTAGGTAATTAAACCAAAATGATGAAAGAATGTAATGAAGCACGCAATAATGGATTTATTAATTTTCCATCAAAATTGATCTTGAATTTAGATAGAAATGGAGGAAGATTATACCCTTGAATGTCCTTGGAAGCTTTCTTCATAACTTAGAGTGATAAAACCCTAACTTCTTGACTTGATATAAAAGATAAATGATGAATGAATGATAAGAGATGTGTGAATAAGTTAAGAGATTATGAATTATGGTTTTGAGACTTGATTTTATAGGAAATTTTCCTTATTTACCCTTTAATTGGATCCCTAAGGAAGGCATGAAGAAAAAAAAACCTTAAATTCCAAAATTTCTAACTCAAAAGTAAAAAATGGTCCAAATAGGACTCATTCACTACCTTGGGAAAATCAGTCCCACTTGGCAGGGACTCATTCACCACAGTTGGTGAATTAGTCCTAGAGGGACCCATCTGCCAGCTGGGTTGTTGGGGAATGAGGAATTTTGGTTCTTATGTTGATTACATCAGGTATTTGATTAAATTATGCCTTAAGATGCACAATATGGGGTAATAGGGGCCTATTAGTGATGATGTAAAGGTCAATTAGGGATTGGGACATATAAGTCAATGTGAAAGTGTGATTAAATACACTTTACAACACTGAAATAAGGTCCACTCATCCTAGGAAGGCATAATATCCAATGTGAATGTGTAGGACACATTAAAACACTAGATTAACATTAATTTTATTTTACAAGCCTTCTACATTGATGTGATAACATTAAACACATTTTTTAATGTTTAATTAAGGGAGAATGGGTTCATTAAGTCTAGAAAAGTGTGAAATTTTTTTACAACACTTTACAATACCCTTACAAGACATTGTGAAATGTATTTGAAAGGGTCCTAGACATAGTGTGGATGTGAAAAATACCTTGCAACACAAAATCGAGCCCATATTAAGTCCAATTTATCATCAATTATTCTCCAAATTAAGGAAGTTTCCTTTTTTCTATGATATATTTAGCCCCCACTTTAGTGAGAGGATGAACTTGCTTCAAACTCACACTAAAGTAGACATTCAAGAGAGATTTGATTTTATAGATGCATATGACAAAGAATAACAAAGATCAAGAAGGAAATCAAGCCCCTAGGATCCAAGATCCTAAGTCAAACCATCAAGATACACAATCATGCAATGGAAAGAACTAGAAAGAAGAGAAAGATCTAAATGAAAAGGTGGATCAAGCTTCGATCATTTTTCCAAAAATGCATACTCACTCTGAGGCGAAGGAAATCTTGGCTATTCGTCAGGTGAGAAGTCCTAAGAGGTGAGACACATATGGCTGATATATCTTCACACACATGTAGGTGGCTATGTGGAAAGTCATACCTCAGAATGGGCTTCCCGCTCAACCATACGAAAGTTATACTTCCTAATAACTTTAATAAGGTGCCACAATAATGAAAATGGTTTTCTAGCTCTATGAAGTAAGCAAAACTTTGTATGCTTGACACTCATAGACATTGTAAATGAAAGATATTACAGTAAGAAATGTTCAAAGGGATTTTGCTTAGTTTTTGTAGGGTCTAATCTTAAGTAAAATCATGCTTACTATTTCCAAGAGAGGATAAATGCAAATGGTCTCATCCTAGGAAACATTGTACCAAATGTTTCTAAGAGAGGAAATCGAAAGAAAAAGAAAATCACACAATGAAATTCAAGTGGTCACGTATGCCCCCACTTTAAAGTGGCTGTGAACACCAATACTGTGAGCAATTGCTTTAAAGTAAAAGAATAGGACATGAGAGATTACTTGAAAATCCCTATGCCAAGTCATATGTTTCTAATAAGATACGTCATGAAAAGGTAGTATGTCACATTTGAGCCTTCTTAAGGCATGTCATCCACATCCCAAGCTTGCTCTTGTATGTTCATGAAAGGTTAACAATTAGCCAAAAGAGGCAATGACAAGTGACATACGAGGACAAGGTTGCTAAACCCCTTGCCCCCACTGAGTGTAGGACAAAGGTGAATCAAAATGATTGATGAAATGCATGCTAGAGTGAAAATCAATATCATTTAGAGGAATTAGGTGCCCCTATAGAGGGAAGCATACCAAATTCCTTAAAATATTTGATTTTACGACTCAAAGATTTACATTCATTAGTGGAGTGACCATGAAGTCTATGATATGCACAAAATGAATTCTTGTAATAAATTTTTTTTGAGTTGGTGTAAGAAGGGTTATCAAGTGATATTGGAGGAGTCTTGACAAGATACCCTCTTGATCAAGGGGAGAAGTAGTTTCTATTGTTGTTGGAAAAGAGATGTCTTTCTTAGTATAGGATGTCATACCTATGCAAGGTTCCTTATATTGCAAGATTTTTTTCTCGCACTTATAGAAGGAGGGGAAATCTATTGAATACAAGTCATTGTTGTCTTGTGAGATGACATAGACATTAAGCAAAGGTATATTTTTTTGTTTGATGGATTGTAAAGGAGAACAATCAAGACTAAAAGTTTCTATCAATTGAAGATTTTTTACAGTTAAAGTTGGACTAGAAGAATGTTGTGTGAGAGTGTTGATGTTGATTAAAGGCTTGGTGATTTCTATCAAAGGACAATAACCTAGACCATGAGTTTTTTTTTGTTATAGGATTGATAGGGTTGTGGATACCTTGTTCATTATCACCACATCCTTTTCCACTATAGCCAAGTTGTTTCATAACCTCATACCCTTTTCCATAAAGCTTTTTCATGACTTTTGAATCGATTGGTGGTTGGTTATAAGCGTCGTCAAAGGTGATTGTGTAGTTTCTTTCATTTTCTAAAGTGTTTGAGGTGGATGCTTTCAAAGGGTCATTTGAAGTTTGTGTTGACATCATTGTTGGTTCTTTTCCCTTATTTGAATCTTTTTGGATGATTTTGTATTCACCATTGAAGTCATTTTTGAAATCCAAGGAACCCCAATCATCTTCGAATAACATTGTGACTTGTTCAATATGTTGTTGTTTGTCTTTTTGTTGTGTGGGTTACACTTGTATGGTTGGTGTTAGTGTGTTCAAGAGGTTCTCATTGGTTTCCTCAAGTGTCAAGACACTATAAGGCTCATGATCAACGTCGAGTGTGCACACTTTGTTTTTGTAGATGTATTTCATTTTTCGATGATGAGTGGAAGGAAAGCCATTCATTGCATGAATCCACACCCTACTTAGAAGAAGGTTATATGAAAGATCATGAGGCATAACCTAGATTGGTGTGTTTAATGTGACTTTTCCAACTATACTAGGTAAAGTGATCACACCAAGCAGTGTATTTTCTACTTTTTCAAAGCCCTTAATAGATAAAGATTCAGGTTGAATTTTTGGCTTGTCCACACAAAGCCTATCCAAAAGGTTTATGCTACACACACTAAGGGCTAAGCCATTTTAGATAAGGGTTTTCTTTATCCCTATCTAATTGTATTGATAAATGATCATGAAAGATTCATTTTGTTTTTACACTTCCAAAAGAGGGAGTTCAATTTGGTGGAAAACAATGTCAGCATTTATTCCTTGGATCATGGTTGCTATGTCAGTTGGTTGTGCATTAGAAGGGACAAGAACTTGTTGCAAGGCTACTTAGATCTTGTTGTGATAATGAAGGGATGCTTGAATAAGATCCCATAAGGATATCTTAGCAGGAGTATTTTTTAGTTGTTCAACAAGATTGTACTCTTGAATGTGTGAATTTAATCAAGGATCTCTAGGGAAAATGGGATTTGGAAAAGGTATGGGAGTTGGTGTGGGTTGTTGTGGTTGTAGGTTATTTCTAGTGTTATATGTATGAGCAATGGTATTATGTCTTATTTGTTGTGATAGATTATTCTAAGGTGGGTAAAGAGTAAACTCATGTTTAGATGGAGGTGAAGGTTTATATGATGGTGGGTAAAGGATGAGTTGGGGTTGAATAATATTAACATCCCTTGGAAAATGAGAGTCTAACAGGGGCTATTCATTGTAATGTAAGGGCATAATATTATTATTGTTAATGTTATCCTTGTCTTGTATCATGATATCCTCCCTAGAAGGAGAGTTTTTAGGAGAACCACAAACCACATGTTCATGACATTTGAGGGTTGGTTCTTCTGAAAAGACTTCATCATGAGTAAGGGAGTTATGAATGGTGTAATTTTTTTTATTATTGAAAGTGGGGAGATTAGAAGAAGACTCTATTTGATTTTCAGTTGTTTATAAGGTCTTATTCTCTTGTTCCGTAGTATCTACCCTACTAGGAGAGCTTGTAAGATGTTCATCCAAGTTTGAGGTTTGTAACTTGTAGCTTCATCACAAGTGGGGGAGGCATCAAGAGAAGGACAACTATGGTTGTCAAATAGATTATCCCAAATGGTAGGAGCATTAGGGAAGGGAGGGTCATGATTCTCATGAATATTAATAGGTATATCTTCTAACATCAACCTATCCTCTTTACATCGAGGATGGATATTAGGAGATATACAAGTTTGATGGTCATGACTATGGAGGCTAGGTAAGGTGATTTTTAGGAATGTTTCTATGATTCCATGTTCTTGTTGTCTAACATGATCTTCCAAAGGGGAATGAGGAGATGGAAAATCATGACCCTCAATGCTTGTACCTTGCTTCACCAAGATACCTTCATCACTAATAACAGAGGTATTGGGAAAATAACAAGGATGGTTGTGATGATTGTCTCCAGTACCATTCTCACCAATGGGAAATGTAAGATTAAGGATTGTACCAAGGTTTTGATCATGTTTCTTAAAGACCTCATTGTTGTAATCAAAATTGAACTCATAAGAGGGAATGATGTATTTATGCAAGCCATTTTTAATCTGAAAATAAAAGCCACATCTTTTGAAAGAAAAAATGCTATGAGAAAGTAAATAAAGTGCAATGCAATGATTTATATGCAATTTTCAAATATGAAACAAGCTAATTTTCTTATTACACTATGCACCAAGCAGAAAAATGACATGTGGAAAATGCAAATGTAAAATGGAGAAATACATGAAATGAGCTATTTTAAGTTAGATCTAATGAAATGCATGTTACAAAAACTCAACTAACTAATACAGGTAGGTAAAGGCACCAAACAAAAACTTAAAAATAGGGTTTTTTAGTTCTATAAAGGGAAGTTTTAGGGATGGAAAGTGTCAGATTTTCCCAAGGTGGCGAATGAGTCCCAGTATGGACTTTTTTCAGAATTTTTAGAAAAAATTGAGTGATTTTTATGTCGAATGAGTTCTATGATGCATACCTAAGTTAAAAATGCTGAATTTCAGAAAATTTAAATGAATTTAGATGCCAAAAAATGCAACCTAAATTCACTTTTCTTGAATCCAAAATTTGAAACCTAGCATGCAAATGAATCCATACAAATCCTAATGCAAGATCAATGCAAGGCTAGATCTATGATGAAGAAATCGAAATCAGAAAAGTATTTGTAAAACAGGCTCACCAAAATGAAACAAATATTTTATGAGGTGTGAAATGCTATGACTCTCTTTTTCTCAATTAGGGTCTTTCTCCTAATGGAAAGAGATAGATCCCACACCCAAAATCTAGGTGGTTCACTCAATCTAATGTATGTATGATGGAAATATACCTAAATGCAATTATCTAAATGTAGAAAACTAATGAAATCTATTGATTATTGAATGGATTTAATGAACATCCCACAATACTAGTTTACAATTTTTGGCCAAACTGGACACTAAACTTATTTTTTCTAACTAAATCTTCACTTTGGGCACCTATAGTGGCTAAACCATGAGGAATTTGAAGATGATGAAAAATAGAAATTTGTGAAATTTTGTCTATAGATTATAAATATATTTTTTTCAATTCTTTTGGAATTAGATTACACTTATTTTTCCATCTCCTTCAAAAACTAGTTTTTTAGTAAACACCATTTTTAAGGTGTGAAGCTCACCGTATAACACAAATTTTTCTCCATGAAGGATAAAATTCTATTTTTTTCAAATTTAGATATGTAACTATGATATCTAGTTCTTCCTATTGGTTTCATAGTGTTTTATTGAATATTGTTTCCTTATTCAAGTTTTGAATTCAAACTAGTTACAACATAGACATAGGCGGACTATATAACACATAACTTTCTTTCTATGTATTCAAATTCTTTCTTTTTTTTTGGATCAGGGACTTCAATATCTAGTGTACTCATATTTTTCAAAAATTAATTGATAATCTTCTATTTTTCCACATGTGTAGAGCAGAGAGCTTTAGTTTTAGTCAAAAACCTACATTCACAAGAAATAAAAAATAAATATAATAGTTAAATTAAATTTATTTAAAATTATACTTTTTGAGAAGCTTATAATAAGGAATACATACTTAAAAAAAAATTAAATGAATTCATTTGATCCCTAAAAATGTAAATTAAAAGTGGTTTTTTATAAACATTTTGATAGGTGTAAAGGAGACTCCATTATAGGTATGGTTTAAAACTAGAGGGGTTCTATCCAAGGGGGTTTGATCTAAGGTAGTTTGATCAAACCCTCTTCAATTGGAATGCTTTAAATGAAAATTTTTAAGGCTTAAATCATTATATTTTCAAGAAATATTTGATTCCAACAAAAAATTATAATCTCCCAAAACTTGTAAACCACTTGTTTGAAAACATGTTGTGTAATCCAAAAACACCTAGAAATGAATGTAAATTGCAATAGAAATGGATGAATCTAAAGGTGTGCACCTGAGATCTTGACGAAGACTGGAAATGACTTCTAAAATGATGTTGAATCTATTTTTTTAGGCCTGGTGGGACTCATTCACCATTTTGGGTGAATCAGTCCCAGTTCTGTGAAACTGTTCCAGAACTTGTTTCAGACAAATGGGTATCCAAAAATGAAAAAAACCAAAAATAGGCCTGGAAGTGAGACTCATTTTCCACCCATGGTGAATGAGTCCAATTTTGAATCTCTAAATATTCACAGGTGGAAACAGGAGCCTTCAGTCTGCACTTTTTGCTTCTCTAGGTGTCTGGTTCTGAAACTGTCAAATTCAGCCCAGAAGGTGACTTTTTGTTGATGTTTTGCCTTATCTAATGAAGATATGACTTGAAAAAATTTAAAATGCAATATTCAATGATTCTTAAGCCTCCAAGATATCTAGATATACAAACACACAAGAAAAGAAATAGAAATGTTGGATGTTAGGGCATGGGGTTTTCCTTGGTCAAAACCCCTTTTAGGTAATTAAACCAAAATGATGAAATAATGTAATGAAGCATGAAATAATGGATTTATTACCTTTACATGAAGATTTATGTTGAATTTTTATATAAATGGAGGAATATTCTACCCTTGAATTTCCTTGGAAGCTTTCTTGATAACGTAGAGTGATAAAACCCTAACGTGCTTGACTTGATAAAGAAGATAGATGACGAATGAATGATAAGAGATGTGTAAATGAGTTAAGATATTATGAATTAGGGTTTAGAGACTTTATTTTATAGGAAATTCACCTTTTTTACCCATTAATTGGATCCCTAAGTCATACATGAAGAAAAAAAACTTAAATTCCAAAATTTTCTGCTCAAAAGTAAAAAATGGTCCAAATAGGACTCATTTGCCACCTTGGGAAAATCAATCCCACCTAGCAAGGACTCATTCGCTACATATGGAGAATTAGTCCCAGAGGGACCCATTTTCTAGTTGGGTTATTGGGGAATGATGAATTTTGGTTCTTATGTTGATTACATTATGTATTTGATCAAATTATGCCTTAGGATGCACAATATGGGGTAATAGGGGCGTATTAGTGATGATGTAAAGGTAAATTAGGGCTTGGGACATGGAATTCAATGTGAAAGTGTTATTAAATACACTTTACAATACTAAAATGAGGTCCAGTCAGCTTAGCAAGGCATAATATCCAATGTGAATGTGTAGGAAACATTAGAACACTAAATTAATATTAAGTTTATTTTACAAGCCTTCTAGATTGATGTAATAATGTCATTAAGAATATTTTATGATGTTGAATTAAGGGATAATGGGTTCATTAAGTCTATAAAATCATGAAATTTATTTAGAACACTTTACAACACCTTTACAAGATATCACTAAATGCATTTGAAAGGGTCCAAGACCTAGTGTGGATGTGACAAATACCTTGCAACACCAAATCGAGGCCCTATTAAGTCTAATTTATCATCAATTATTCTCCAAATCAAGCAAGTTTCCTTTTTTCTATGGTACACCATGGAAAGGAATGTCATTATGTTATGGCGAATATCATGAGGGTGTTGAAAAATTGGGTATTTATTATGGACAAAGGTAGATGGAGTGATAGTAGATGATGAAGTAAAGACCAACTACACATGGCACCTATTTTTTAGGTTTTCACCATGGTACTTATCCAAAGTGCCATCGAAGTGGTTTTCACTATTGGATGAATTATTTCTCTTTACGATTTTTGATATTTGATTTTCTTTTTTTTGGTGTCACCAAGATGCCTATTTTCCAAGTTTTCATCAAGGTGACAATTTTTTTGTATTTTTCATTTTTTTTTACATTTTTCTAGTTTTTAGCCAAGCTTTCTAATGTTATGTATAAAATTTGTAGAGATATAGATTGTTGATGGGTTTTATCAATTGTTCACCATCTAGAGTAGCTAGCTACTAAGCTCTAGAACTGAATGTGACAGTGATGATGTAAGGGCCCAACCAATTAGGATTTAAATTCTTGGGCTTTTCTTGATTGGATTGATTCTTAGGATTTTGTATTAAGACCAAGTCACCAATGTCAAACTTTCAGACCATCACTCTCTTGTTATAACTGTGGAAAAGGGGATTCTGATATGCCTATAAGTGATTCAAGACATTTTGTCTACATTCTTCTAACATTTCTAGCTCGTGTAGTCAAGATTGTTGGTACTCTTCATCATCGATCAAGCCCTTCATGGAGACTCTGAGAGAGGGAATTTTGGCCTCAATGGGAAATATGGCTTCAACTCTAAAGACCAAGGTGAAGGGGGTGGCTCCCGTAGGTGTGTGGATGCTAGTGTGGTAAGTCAACAAAGCAGGTTTAAGTTGTAAATGCAGTCAAGGCCAATGTCATTGATAGTCTTCTTAAGAATTTTTATAATTGTTTTATTAGACATCTCAACTTTATAGTTACCTTGTGGGTAATAGGGGGTGGAGAAATGGTGCTAAATGTGGAAACATTCACAAATCTCATGGACATTCTAATTTTTAAGAGAACGATCATTGTCTATGATGATGGAATGTGGAACACCATATTGGTAGATGATGTAGTTGAGGATGAATTTGGAAATCTAGTTATTGGTTATGTATGTGAGGGGAATGACTTCAATCCATTTGGTGAAATATTTAGTGGAAATGATAATGAATTTATGGCCATTTGATGAGGTGGGATGGAATTTTCCCATGCGGTCGAGTCCCCATTGTGTGAAGGGACTTGGAGCAGTGATGGGCCAAAGTTCTTGTGCTAGCACATGAATCAGATCACTATGTATTTGACATTGACAACATGTTCTAACAAACTGAAGAGTGTCTTTTTCCATTGTCAGTTAGTAATACCCAAGTCTCGTAACTTTCTTAGCTAAGGTTGGGCCACTTGCATGAGATCTGCATATACCCGTATGCACCTCATGTAAGGTTATTCATGCTTTGTCAATGTTGAGACATCAAAGAAGGGTATTGTTAAAGTTGTGTTGGTATAAGGTGTCATTGATGATGGTGTAATGAGTAGCTTTGTGGATAAAGGATTTTCTTTGGTTATTGGAAAGGTTGGTTAAAGGGTTTGTGCATGAAGGTAATCATATGTCTTGATACCATGGTGAATTGGGACCAATAAGCTCACAAACCATTTCTAATTCAAGAATATCATACGTGGAAACCAACAACTATTCCACTAAGAACTCAAATTGTGGCACGTTGCTAGGAATGTCTAATAGACATCCAACTGTAGCCATTGCATCTACTACCTTATTTTGTGCTTTGGGGGTTTTCTCAAAAGCGAGTATGTGGAAATATGACTTAAAGCTATCAACCATGCATTTGTAGGGAAACAAATTTTCATCCTTGGTGTCATACTCATCATTGACCTGGTTGATGACCAACTGAGAATCACCAAAGACTAGAAGTGTTTTGATTTTCCATTTAATATCCATTCAGGTTCTTGTGACAAGTGCCTCATATTCCACAATGTTATTAGTACAGGGGAAGGTGATTCATAATGAATTAGGAATAGAGTCCCCTTGTGGTGTGATGAAAAATATACCTGCTCCTGAGCCATGACCATTATGGGACCCATGAAAATAGAGCTTCCAAGGTGATTTAGGCTTCGCATGAAAGGTAGACTCATTGGGGAAGTTTACTACCAAAGGATGATCGCCTTGTACAGGTGCATCAAAAAGTTGATCCATTATTACTTGCCCTTTTATAGCATTTAATTCAACATATTGTATGTCATACTCACTTAGTATCATAACCCATTTTTCCAACCAACCTGTTAATGTTGCCTAACTGAGAAGACACTTCAATGGATCAATCTTTGCTACTAGTTGTCATGTGGTTCAACATGTAATGTCTTATCTTTTGGGTGGCGAAGACAACTATGAGACAAGCACATTTGATGGGTTTGTAATTGATTTCATATCTGACCAATGTGTGACTGATGTAGTATATAGCTATTTCTTTCTCATCGTGGTCATTTTATGCTAATAATGCCCACAGTGTTGAAGTGGTTGCAAAAATATAAAGAATCAGAGGTTTTCTCTCAATGAGTGGCATTAGGAAAGGTGGTGTTAGTAGATAGTCTTTGATCTATTGTAAGGCTACTTGACATTTGTCAGTCCACACTGTTGATGGTTTTTTTATGCACTTCTCGACATAGGTAGTGCATAGGTGCACTACCTCTCTTGAAAGACAATGTTCCACAATAAGATTGCAAAACACTATCCCCAGGCCTCTAATGTCATATCTTGATAGTTCTTGGAATATCTCAGTTGATTTATGTGATTTGCTGGAATCACAAGATGGACTTACGGATGAGTTACAAAGCATGGGAAGTTGGGTTTGAAAATGTAGTTTCAAAGTGCTAGAAGTGAATGAAGAGTGGTTTTCCACTAAAAACAACAAGCTGAAACTCATCAAGCTCATCTGATTTAGCTTCATGGTGATGCTTGAGATCCTACTCTAACCAAAGAATAAAAGAAATAACAAAAGGAGAAGGGTTAAGAAAGCTATTCTAATCCTAAGCTACGAATGAATAGTAACAATCGTGGCTGCTACAGTAGACAGGCTTCCTAAAATGAGTTTTCCTTGACCAAGAGAAACCTACAGCTACACAAAACTAGTTCAATCTTCTAAGGTCTGTTGATTTTCAAATTACACATACACATCATGAACATGCAATTGAACTAGGTTGCAGCAATGAAATAAAGAAGCCCAGGCTAACTTTGCACAATAGCTTATCATCAACAAGTGTTAAAAGTATGGGTTGGAAGCTCATCAAATACTATAACAACAACACCATCATGACAACCATTCAAGAAACTAATACTAAAACTAACATAGAAGGTAGAACCATGCATGCAAGATGAGAAAAATCAAAGAGAACATCCATAAAATCATGCAATGTTGTCTTCTATTGCTGCAAATGATTTTTACAATAGCTCTCCAACCTTTACAAATGAGAGGAAAGCCCCTATTTATAGTTTTCCAAAGCCCAAATGAATGGCTAGGACCAATTTCCAATGAATGGCCTAGATCAATTTCCAATGAATGGCCCAGATTTTTTTATAATAGGGTTTCATCTACCCCACAATATTCAACAATTAAAAATACATTCCGTGTATTTTCTCTATTTTGTCATCTAGTGCCAGTCACTGTAGCAATTTCGTCATTTAGCTGATTATCCTTTTACTGTAGCTGATAATGCCTAAAATTTTCCCTCTAACTTTATGTGTTTGCAGTGTTCTTCATTGGATCAAACAGGCCCATTGATGATTGGTATCAATGGATTAGGTGCCCCTTATTCAGAGGACAGGTCATCATCATTTGGTGAAAAGTAGGACAACTCCCTCATGCATTCTTCAAAGCCACCCCCTTTCATTTTTGTGATTGACTTCCTTGGAATAGACCTTCTTCTAATGCTAACCCTATTGGTGGGTGCTAGCGGGAGAGGTGAACATGAAATAAATGGTGACAGGAGCTATGTCGTTTTCCTTATTCATCTTTCTTGATGGGTCTCCTCAACAGACCCATGGTAGGCTTCTTGAATCCTACATACATGAAGTGTCGTAAGTGCTTTCATACAAAAATCAAGGAAACATTAGTCAAATCTTGCAAAATCCTTGTTTGATCCATCCATGCATCATCAAAAGATCATAATATTCATATTTGGAGCTCATTTGGACCATAAACATTAATGCGTTCCCAAGAGGGCAAGTAGTGAACGGGGGATAGCAAACCGAAAGGGAAGTTCCTAGACCTCACAAAACATAGCAAAACTGAGATTTTTCAATTATAGTGCATGGGAAAAGGGGAAGGAAGAGTGCCCAAAAAAACTTCCTTAAGATTGGACTCATTTGAAAAAAACCGGAAGCTTGGAAGGGGAAACTTGGAGGGTCACCGCCCTTTTGAAAAGTCAATGAGCACATGGCGGCCTAGAAGGAAAGTCCCAAACGACGATAGAGGGGTGGAGTCCCCAAAACAGCCATGGAGGGGCTAGGTCACCGGGGCTCCACAAATGCTCAAAACGGCCATAGAGGGATGGAGTCCCCAAAACGGCCACAGAGGGGCCGGTTCGTCGGGGCTCCATGGATGTTTTGAAAACAACCAAAGAGGGACAGAGTTCTGAAACCACTGAAACTTACCAGAATGTTGATGAAACCTTGCCAGTTCACATAGGCACCACAAAAACATCCCAAATCCACCAGAAAGTTCTCAAATTCAAAAATGTGGAAATGAACCGTTCGGGGTCCACAGATGTTTCAAAATAGCCAAAGATGGAGGGAGTTCCAAAGGGAAAGTTTCAAAACCACCGAAACTTAACAAAATGTTGATGATACCTTAGCAGTTCTCTTAGGCACCACAAACACATCCCAAATCCACCAGAAACTTGTCCCCAAAGTCAAAAATATGCAAAGCGGACTGTCAGGGGTCCATAGATGTTTCAAAACAACCAAAGAGGGAGGGAGTTCTAGAGGAAAAGTTCTAAAACCACTGAAACTTAATAGAATGTTGATGAAACCTTGGTAGTTCACTTAGGCACCACAAATACATCCCAAATCGATCAGAAAGTTGTCCCAAAAGTCAAAAATGTGGAAAGCAGACTATCAGGGGTCCGTAAATGTTTCAAAATAGCCAAAGAAGGAGGGAGTTCCAGAGGGAAAGTTCTGAAACCACTAAAACTTAATAGAACATTGATGAAACCTTGGAAATTCACTTAGACACCACAAATACATCCCAAATCCACTAGAAACTTGTCCCCAAAGTCAAAAATGTGGAAAGTAGACTGTCGGGGGTCCACGGATGTTTCAAAATAGCCAAAGAGGGAGGGAGTTCTAGAGGGAAAGTTCTAAAACCACTGAAACTTAACAAAACGTTGACAAAACCTTGGCAGTTCACTTAGGCACCACAAACACATCCCAAATCCACCAAAAAGTTGTCCCCAAAGTCAAAAAATGTGGAAAAATGTGAATCAAGGGATCAGGGACCAAGTTAGCAGGAATAAGACAAAAGGCAGAAAAGGGACGGGGGACTTTGTTTCTCCCTAGACTTGAATACCCCAAGTAGATTAATTTGGTAAGGGGAATTTGATCGGTTGAAGGCATATGACCAATTTGGGCTTAGAAAATGGGGCACGCAAAACAAGATAGGAGCAAAGCAGCTTATCAAGAGCCAAAAAAAAGGGGTCCCTATGTATGACGGGTCGTGTGTGCAAAACATGCACAACAAATGGCGACTCGCTGGGGAGATGCTCCAAAGCATTTTGATGTCAAACTAGAATCAAAAACCCAAAATCTTTTGTTCTGACCTTCACACTAGCGAAAACAAACTAGATGCTCAACCAAAGGATCAAAACCACTAGCCAACCCAACCTTCAGTATGCTAAAAATCCAAGTTCGCGCAATTGCATTAATTCCCATCCTTCTGTTGCTACAAGAACCCAAGCTTTATCAAGTTAAGCTACACATTTTATTCTAACTCCAAAAGCATCTGGGACATTGTCTCACTGCTAGTTAGGCATCCATAGCCACGACAAGGTTGTCACTATGATTCTCCTGAACATTGCTCTACTGCAGGCCGAGTGTCCATAGCTCTAGTAGAGTTGCTCAGATACCCCTGAAAAGTTGAATTTTCTCTTTCTTTTAATTTTTAATGTTTTCTTTCTTTCTTTCTTTTCTCTTTTCGGCTCTTTTATTTCAACCCACAAGCATTGAAGCTCATGCTTAGGGTTGAGAATCATAGTGGCATTGGAGCAGAATTTTAGATTTTTCACTTAACTAGACTTCACAAAAGGCCCTACAGTGACTGCCAAATTCTTAAGATGTGTAAGAGCTGTAAGATTTTAGAATATTTAAGAGTCAGACTAAACCAACAACTTATCCCCTTTGAATCAAACACCCAAATCACTTGACGCTAATAGAAGACCTTCACCATCCACTCTGAAGGCTTGATTAGAGTTTGACAAAGAAATGTGTAGAACAACCCTAGGCAATAAGTATGGTTGTTGTGCACACAGATGTGCCCAACTAAAAGCATAGGGACCCCGAGAAAAGTAGTAGCAAAGCAAAAGGAAAAAAAAAGAAAACAACCCACATCACACCAACTAACCTAAGGAAAACAGGAAAGTAGAGTATTTACAGGAAACCTATACTACTCAAAATGGGCTATGTACAAAGATATTTACAAAGCACAATGTTCAGGTAGGGTGAGCTGACATTAATGTTCACTAGATTTCATAGTGCATGCACAAGTAAAATTGTGATCTTTGTAGTTCTTAACCATATATATTTATCCTTATAATCAGAAAAAGGAAGTTCAACATTGTAGCATTCAAACTTAATTGCATGTTCATGGAAAATCAATAATTGAGGAGGTTTGATAAAACCATGGTTGATCCATAAGCAAGTTTTCCTCCCCTCACTCCCATAATCAAAATGATAAATGCAGTTATGAGAAATAATAGGGGCAAGGAAGGATAGAACTTGGATGACATCACATGGAGGTGGCAGCGTGGGACAGTCAAGAGCAAGCACAACATCATTAATCGTTGCATCAGTAGCCTCAAGCGAGTGCGGTGGAGGGTACAACACTTCAAACATTAAGCTTGTATAAGAATGAGAGGATGAGGTAGCAAACAAGTCTTCCAATCTACAATGGGACCTACAACCCCGGTTGGCAGTTCTTCAAAAAGAAATACTTCTCCACTTTGATCATTTGCAAACTTGGGATCCACCTGGTTGCTGTCCCCAAGGGGCAGCATGTTGTCTTGTCTCCTTCCCCAAGGGTTTTCCTTATTTATGTGGTGTTCAACACTGTGGGACAATGACATGAATGAATCTATCCTATTGTAGCCATCTGAATATGGAGGAGGATCAACAACGATCATGGCTGAAGGACTCCAAGTTGCATCTTGTAGTCGGTTGGATGCTTCATCTCTGTTAGCAGCTATCTCAGCACCTCTCGCCTTTGTCTTCTTCTCTTTGCTATTCATGCATCTCATCATGAAATTCACTCATTTCCTCTTGCTCACTATCGTTCTAAATGGAGAAGGAGCTCCTCTTTCAACCCACAAGCATTGAAGCTCATGCTTAGGGTTGAGAATCATAGTGGCATTGGAGCAGAATTTTAGATTTTTCACTTAACTAGACTTCACAAAAGGCCCTACAGTGACTGCCAAATTCTTAAGATGTGTAAGAGCTGTAAGATTTTAGAATATTTAAGAGTCAGACTAAACCAACAACTTATCCCCTTTGAATCAAACACCCAAATCACTTGACGCTAATAGAAGACCTTCACCATCCACTCTGAAGGCTTGATTAGAGTTTGACAAAGAAATGTGTAGAACAACCCTAGGCAATAAGTATGGTTGTTGTGCACACAGATGTGCCCAACTAAAAGCATAGGGACCCCGAGAAAAGTAGTAGCAAAGCAAAAGGAAAAAAAAAGAAAACAACCCACATCACACCAACTAACCTAAGGAAAACAGGAAAGTAGAGTATTTACAGGAAACCTATACTACTCAAAATGGGCTATGTACAAAGATATTTACAAAGCACAATGTTCAGGTAGGGTGAGCTGACATTAATGTTCACTAGATTTCATAGTGCATGCACAAGTAAAATTGTGATCTTTGTAGTTCTTAACCATATATATTTATCCTTATAATCAGAAAAAGGAAGTTCAACATTGTAGCATTCAAACTTAATTGCATGTTCATGGAAAATCAATAATTGAGGAGGTTTGATAAAACCATGGTTGATCCATAAGCAAGTTTTCCTCCCCTCACTCCCATAATCAAAATGATAAATGCAGTTATGAGAAATAATAGGGGCAAGGAAGGATAGAACTTGGATGACATCACATGGAGGTGGCAGCGTGGGACAGTCAAGAGCAAGCACAACATCATTAATCGTTGCATCAGTAGCCTCAAGCGAGTGCGGTGGAGGGTACAACACTTCAAACATTAAGCTTGTATAAGAATGAGAGGATGAGGTAGCAAACAAGTCTTCCAATCTACAATGGGACCTACAACCCCGGTTGGCAGTTCTTCAAAAAGAAATACTTCTCCACTTTGATCATTTGCAAACTTGGGATCCACCTGGTTGCTGTCCCCAAGGGGCAGCATGTTGTCTTGTCTCCTTCCCCAAGGGTTTTCCTTATTTATGTGGTGTTCAACACTGTGGGACAATGACATGAATGAATCTATCCTATTGTAGCCATCTGAATATGGAGGAGGATCAACAACGATCATGGCTGAAGGACTCCAAGTTGCATCTTGTAGTCGGTTGGATGCTTCATCTCTGTTAGCAGCTATCTCAGCACCTCTCGCCTTTGTCTTCTTCTCTTTGCTATTCATGCATCTCATCATGAAATTCACTCATTTCCTCTTGCTCACTATCGTTCTAAATGGAGAAGGAGCTCCTCTCCCAATCTAGAAACTCTAGTGCATCACTATTTGGGGGCTCAAGAAGTATGTATTCATCGCTACTGTCTTTTAGGATGTGCTCTTCCTTAGCATGAGCATACCTTCGTAGTGCAGCTCCCAATGGAAAGAAGTCATCAATTGATGGCACCTCATCAATGGGACCAAACTATACTAGACAATTTCCCTCCAAGGGCTTGGCATAAAGCCTATCGTTCATGGTGTGCAAATGCTCTTCGAGAGGAAATTATTGATGACTGGTGGACAACATTCCTGTTTGATATAATTCATCACTCAGAAGTCTGAGACTATATTGTTGTCCCAACATCCTTTTGAGGACCACCTTCAACTGAGTTGTCACTTGGATTTGGCTCTTGGTCTTCTACTTCGATCCAAGTAGCAAGTGAAGGAGGTCAAGTGCTTGGCTGCTCCACTCGTCCTCTAACTTGATTGATAGCCTCTTTGCACAGTCCGCATGTGAACTCCGAGTGTGATGAATCATGAAGTATGTACCAATTCAGTAGCAACAACACCTCCAAGTCCACTTGACATCTTAGTTCATACCAATCCTTTGCTAATCTAGAGACGAGTTGACCATATCTTTCTGTTACTGGGTCCTCATCATCACTTGAAAAAGAAGCTTGATGGTAGACAGCCATGGCAAATGGTTGTTCCCACTCCTCAAAACTTTCATTTTCAGATTCTCAGTTGTTGTCATTGAAAAAGGAGAAGCCTTCCAGTCTAATTTCACTTATACTCTCATCATCATTTTCTGCTGCTCCAAGGTTGTCAACCCTTTCTTCTTCTTGTTCTTCAGCATCTTCGTTGGTTGTCCCAACATGCTTTGTTGCAGACTTTGTTGATTCATCAACTTCCAATGACTCCTCTTCTAGATTAGAGGACTACTCTTTGTTGATAGAGGAAAGGCTTTCCAACTCTGTTCCAACTAAATTTTCATCACAACATTCTGATGTCCTACTGAAACCAGCTTCTTCCTTTTCATTTTCAGCTTCAACGTTCATTTTCCCAACACTAGCTCATGTTAAATTTCTTGGTTCATCTTCAATGTGTTGTCCTCTGAATGTTGACAATTCTTCTGCCTGATTGGATAACTTCTCCTCATTGGGAGTTGGCTACTCCAACTTGTCCAAACAACCCTTGGCTTGAGCGATGATTTTTGTGCATGACAAGCAAGTGAATTTGAAGTGGGGTGCATCATGAAATATGCACCAACTAGAGATCAATATTACCTCCAATATTGGTTCGTCTTTACTATTCAAATTTTCCTGGATCAGCTCCTTGAATGCCTTGGCTACCATGGTTGTTAATTCTTCCTCTGGGTTTGTAGGGGTAAAGGTAGATAGATTTCCCAGAAGGGCATTTCTCCTTGCAAGACCCTTTCAATTAAGCTCAAGAAAGTCAGACATCCCAATTCCTTGTGCCTGTGAGTGCATTGGATCCGACATCTATCCGCCAATGCAAATTGCTACAATGGCTTCTTCAGCCTCTTGTTCAAATCTACATGTAGCTGAGTGATGTCAATTTGTACATGCTGCTCCATTTTGACTCAGCTTCTTTTGCCTTCAGAATTTTTTGATTTTTTAACATTAAAAAATATTTCCTTATCTCAGATTTCTTCTTTGAAATTGCTCTTTCCAACTTCAAAATTTTAGCTTTGTAGCCTCAACATGTTAGCCCTCCTAGCGCCAATTTTTTTGATGTGTTTTTTACGCACTTCTCAACACAGGCAGTGCATGGGTGCACTACCTCTCTTGAAAGAAAATCTTCCACAATCAAATTGCAGAACACTATCCCAAAGTCTCTAATGTCAGGTCTTGATAGTGCTTGGAATATCTCAGTTGATTTATGTGATTTACTAGAATCACAAGGTGGACTTATGAATGAGTTAAAAAGCATGGGAAGTTGGGTTTGAAAATGGAGTTTCAAAGTGTTGTAAGTGAATGGACAGTGGCTGTCCACTCAAAACAACAAGTTGAAACTCATCAAGTTCATCTGATTTAGCTTCATGGTGATGCTTGAGATCATACTCTAACCAAGGACTAAAAAAAATAGCAAAAGAAGAAGGGTTAAGAAATTTTTTCTAATCCTAAGCTATGAATGAACAGTACTAATGGTGGCTGCTACAGTAGAAAAGCTTCCTAAATTGAGTTTTTCTTAACCAAGAGAAACCTACAGCTACACAAAACCATCGCAATCTTCTAAGGTCTTCTGATTTTCAAATTACACATACACATCATGAACATGCAATTGAACTAGGTTGCCACAATGACATAAAGAAGCCCAGGCCAACTTTGCATAGTAACTTATCATCAATAAATGCTAAAATTATGGAATGGAAGCTCATCAAATACTATAACAACAACACCATCATGACAGCCATTCAAGAAACTAATACTAAAACTAACATAGAAGGTAGAACCATGCATGCAAGATGAGAAAAATCGAACATCCATAAAATCATGCAATGTTGTCTTCTATTGCTACAAATTCTTTTTACAATAGCTCTCAAACCTTTACAAATGAGGGGAAAGCCCCTATTTATAGTTTTCCAAAGCCCAAATAAATGGCTAGGATCAATTTCCAATGAATGGCCTAGATTTGTTTATAATAGGGTTTCACCTACCCCACAATATTTAGTAATTAAAAATATATTCCTTGTCTTTTCTCTATTTTTTCATCTAGTGCCAGTCATTATAGCCATTTCATCATTTAGTTGATTGTCCTTTTACTATAGCTGAAACTGCTTGAAAGCTGCCCTCTTACTTGATGTGTTGCGGTTTTCTTCATTGGATCAAATAGGCTTGTTGACGACTGGCATCAATGGATTAGTTGCCCCTGATTCAGAGGATAGGGCATCATCATCTGGTGAAAAGTAGGACAACTCCCACATGCATTCTTCAAGGCCACCCCCTTGCATTTTTTTCAATGACTTAGTTGGCACTGGCCTTCTTCTAATGCCGACCCTGTTGGTGGGCGCTAGCGGGAGAGGCGAACATGAAATAAATGGTGACAGGAGCTATGCACTTTTCCTTGTTCATCTTTTTCGATGGGTCTCCTCGATAGACCCACGGTAGGCTTCTTTAATCCTACATACATGAAGTGTCATAAGTGCTTTTATACAAAAATCAAGGAAAACGTTAGTCAAATCTTGCAAAATCCTTGTTAGATCTATCCATGCATCATCAAAATATCATAATATTCATATTTGGAGCTTATTTGGACCATAAACATTAATACGGGCCTAAGAGGGCAGGCAGCGAATGGGGGATAGCAAACCAAAAGGGAAGTTCCCAAACCTCACAAAACATAGAAAAACCAAGATTTTTCAATTATAGTGCATGGAAAAAGGGGAAGAAAGAGTGCCCATAAAAGCTTCCTTAAGATTGGACTCATTTGAAAAAAACTGGAAGCTTGGAAAGGGAAGCTGGAGTGTCACCACCCATTTGAAAAGTCAATGAGCGCATGGTTGCCCAAAAGGAAAGTCCCGAACGACGACAGAGGGGTGGAGTCTCAGAAACAGCCATGGAGGGGCCAAGTCGCCGGGGCTCCACGAATGTTCAAAACGGCCATGGAGGGACAAAGTCCCGAAAATGACCATAGAGGGGTCAGGTCTCAAAGGCCAGGTCGTGAGGGCTCCACGGATGTTTCAAAACAGCCAAAGAGGGACGAAGTTCCGAAACCACTGAAACTTAATGGAACATTGACAAAACCTTGGCAGTTCACTTAGGCACCACAAAAACATCCCAAATCCACCAAAATGTTTTCCCCAAAGTCAAAAATGTGGAAAGCGGACCGTCGGGGGTCCACAGATGTTTCAAAATAGCCAAAGAGGGAGGGAGTTCTAAAGGGAAAGTTCTAAAACCACCGAAACTTAATGGAACATTGACGAAACCTTGGTAGTTCACTTAGGCACCACAAACACAACCCAAATCCACCAGAAACTTGTCCCCAAAGTAAAAAATGTGGAAAGCGGGCTGTCGAGGGTCCACGGATGTTTCAAAATAGCCAAAGAGGGAGGTAGTTTAGGAGGGAAAGTTCTAAAACCACCGAAACTTAATGGAATGTTGAAAAAACCTTGGCAGTTCACTTAGGCACCACAAACACATCCCAAATCCACTAGAAACTTGTCCCCAAAGTGAAAAATGTGGAAATCAAATAGTCGGGGGTCCACAGATGTTTCAAAACAACCAAAGTGGGAGAGAGTTTCAGAGGGGAAGTTCTGAAACCACTGAAACTTAACGAAACATTGACACAACCTTTGCAGTTCACTTAGGCACCACAAACACATCCCAAATCCACTAGAAAGTTATCCCCAAGGTCAAAAATGTGGAAAGTGGACCATCGGGGGTCCACAAATGTTTCAAAATAGCCAAAAAGGGAGGGAGTTTTGGAGGGAAAGTTCTGAAACCACCAAAACTTAACGAAATGTTGACAAAACCTTGGCAGTTCACTTAGGCACCACAAACACATCCCAAATCCACCAGAAACTTGTCCCCAAAGTCAAAAATGTGGAAAGCATATTTTGGGGGTCCACGGATGTTTCAAAATAGCCAAAGAGGGAGGGAGTTCCGGAGGGAAAGTTCTTAAACCACTGAAACTTAACAAAACGTTGATGAAACCTTGGAAGTTCACTTAGGCACCACAAACACATCCCAAATCCACCAAAAACTTGTCCCCAAAGTCAAAAAATGTGTAAAAAAGAGAATTGACGGATCAGGGACCAAGTTAGCAGGAACAAGACAAAAGGTAGAAAAGGGACGGGGGACTTTGTTTCTCGTTGGAGTTGAATACTCCAAGTAAGTGAATTTGGTAAGGGGAATTTGATTGGTTGAAGGCACATGACCAATTCGGGCTTGGAAAATGGGGCACGCAAAACAAGAGAGGAGAAAAGCATCCTATTGGGAGCAAAAAATAGGGGGTCCCTACCTACGACAGGGCGTGTATGCAAAAAATGCACAACACACACAAAGGGAATGCCATTGCATAGGAGATATTTGAATGGTTGGCATTTGTCTACTAGTTTTGTGATGAAGCATCTAATGGATTGTAATCTTCCTTGTAATGTTCTTAGCTCATTGATTCCTTTTGGTGGAGGCATGTCCAACATGGCTTTTACTTTAGTAGGGTCAACTTCAATGCCTCTGCAAGAAACTATATACCCCAAAAAATTTCTTGAAGTTGCACCAAAGACACACTTCTTTGGATTCAACTGGACTTTGTACTCTTCAAGCCTTTTAAAAAAAATTCTAGCACATTAAGATGATCACTACATTTCAAAGACTTTTCCAAGAGGTCATCCACATAATCTTCCATTAGATTGTGCATGAGGTCATGAAATATTGTGGTCATGGCTCTTTGATATGTGGCACCTTCATTCTTTAGGCCAAAAGGCATGGCGTTCCAATATTATGTACCCCAAGGACAAGTGAAGGTTATTTTGTGTTGATCTTCTGGGGAAATCTGAATTTGATTATAACCTGAGAAACCATCCATGAGGGATAGCATCTCATATCCTATAGTAAGATCCAAATGATGTCTATGTTTGGCAGTAGAAAGTCATCTTTCAGACATGCCTTTTTTAGATCTCGGAAGTCTATATAGATGTGTATTTGACCGTTTGGCTTTTTGACAAGTAAGAGGTTGGATATCTAGTCTACATACTCTATGGATCTTATGAACCCTACATCTAATAGCTTCTAGAGTTCGACTTTAACTACCAATGCAATATGTGGGTGCATCTTATGTAGCTTTTGCTTGACCGTTTTAGCTTTTGGTAGTAAGGGCAGATGGTGCAAAACAAGTGTTGGGTCCAATCCTGGCATATCGACATAGGACCATGTCAAGTTAATCTTACGTTCTGAGAAGAAACTTTGAGATTCATGTTTTTCTTCTTCTGTCAAAGATGTTACAAAGAGAACCATTTTGCGATCCTCTGGTGTGGCTATATGAACTTCTATGGTGTCTTCAATGAGCATTGCCAATTTTTCTTATGCAACGGGAAGATAATCCAATCCTCCATCCTTGGGTGCCTTAGAGAGGTTTTCACCCTTGGATACGTCCTTTATTTTTACTTTTGTATTTTCAGAAGGTGCTTTGCGGTTTTCACCTAAAGACATGTCTTTTTTTGTTTTATTTTTATTATATTTGTGACTAGAGAATTGCACAATCTCCCCAAAGTATGTTGTACAATCTAGATCTATAGAGAATCCAACCTTGTGATACCCACTTGGTATTCCTTTGTGGAGTCCCATAAATTTTGCAATCGCTTCATCATTCTAAAAAATGTCCATAGTGGGCGGGTCTTGTTGATCCCAGTCAATGAGCTGAGGGTACATGAGGGTGATACTGTCATCAGTGTTGGTGAAGGGTGGGGAGGATGTGGAAAGCATGTAGACTGATGTGGAAAGGGTAAAGATAGAATTGTCATCCTCAAATTCCTAGTTGGATTCCATCTAGTCTTCATCTTCATTAGATTTAGGAAAATTAGACTCATTCACAAAATAAGGGACAAATGGATCATAATCATGGTCAATAGTGTCAGGTGGATAGACAAATGAGTCAGAATGATGGTCAATAGGGTCAGATGGTCAAACAAAAAAGTCGAGATGATGGTCAACAACATCAAATGATGGTTTATGTTTGTCATCATCATGAGGCAAAAAGAGTCTTACCCATTCTTCTCTTTTCAATGGGACTTTAGAAAAATCTTTAAGGAATCCAATTTTGAACATTTTCCTAAATATTTCATCAAAAGAAGGCTCACCTAGTTCTAAAAACATTTTTTCAAGGGCATAATCACTCAGGGATCTTTCAAAACCAAATTCCCACTCATGTGAGTCAATTTTGGTAAAGTAATATTTAGTTGTCTTGACACTTTCAAAATTATTCACACTCTCACCTAAAAGTACATTGGTACATGGATTGTTAGTTTCGAATAGCTCAAACCCTAACCCTAGAAACTTTGGTCTTCTAGAAGGCATTATAGGTTCCCTTCTTCCTGTCTTGTCTTTCCCAAGGCCACTAGTTCCACCATAGCCTTTTGCATTCATCATTTTATAGCCTTTGTCATATTTTCATACTAGTAGTCAAGGTAGGTCTTCCACCCCTTTGTAGATTGAACCTAATATGTCGCCAATGTCTTCTTTGTTTAGTTCTCCCCATTTTGTGAAAGTCATTTTAGGAGGAACCTTAAAAATCTCTTTGGGCTCTAGTTTGAAACAAGGTCTACCATAAGCTTTTGGAGACCTGGCTATTTTACTGATACAATAGGTCTTGTCAATTTGTACTCTCCACAACCTTGGTCCTAGATCTTGATATTAGGGTCATCACTTGGGATGGTGGAGGTCAAAGAAGTGGATGTAGATGGTTTAGTGAGTGTGGATGGATCGACATATTTGGATGAAGTAGATGTCGAAGCTTCATGGTTAATTGGCACTTGGTGTTCTGAAATACCTCTCAAATTGGTGCAATACTAGAAAGGATCAGGATCTCTAGGTATGATAATTTCGGTACCATCAAAAGGAAACTTTAGACATTGATGGTAAGTGGATGGTATGACCTTTAAGGCATGGATTCAAGGTTGACCAAGTAAGATTTTGTATGGTAGCTCAATATCTAGGGCCTAACATGTTGTATCTACAATGACTAGCCCCACACGAATAGGAAATGTGATAATGTCCCTAGAGGAGTGTTCTTCATCATCATATGCCTTTTATGACAATGCTTTTGGTTGCATCCACACAAGCATCAAAGAAGCCTAGTGCTTTGACTAGTTTTAGGGAGCATATATTCAATCTTGCTCCACCATCTACTAAGACTTGTCTAACCTTATGTTTATGGAAAAAGACTTTGATATGTAGTGCATCATTGTGAGATGGTTTAGGCGAAGAATAGTCTTGGTCTAAAAAGGTAATGTGATGGGGAGTACTTAGGTATCCCACCATGGCTTTGAAATGGTTGAAATCAATTTCATTAGGGATAGAAAAATCATGTAAGGTTTTATCAAATATGGCTTTGTGTGCAAGTGCGATGAGTAGTAGCTCTAGTATGGAGATTTGAGCGGGTTTTTTTCCCAATTGGTCAATGAGATTAAATTGTCCTTTAGGTTGTGATTATCTAGAAAATGGACCGGTATTGTGATCTTTGGTTGTCTAGCAGGAGGACTAGCTATTGTGACCTTGCCTCTATGGGTGGTGACATTACACAAGAGTTTTCATAATGGTGATAGTATTCACATGTTTGTTAGTAGCTTGGAGGTGGTTAATTATGGGTCGACTGGAATAAGGAAAAGCAACGTGAGTGTAATTGGCTCAATTGTTATTATTATTTGGAACAAACATAGAGGGATTATTTGAACCATGATCTTGTAGTGGGTTTTTATGAATTGTATGGTCCGAGTTTGAAGCAAATTGTTGATCGTCTAGTTCAATGGTACATTTTTCAATAAGATCTTGTACGAGATTTCTTAATTGTCTACAAGAAGAATTTTTATGCCCTTTTTTCTTAGGGATAATCATAGAATGCATTGTCATCCCACCAAGATGGATTGAATTACCTTGGGCCATATGGTTTAGATTCCGGTAATGTGATGGCATTGTTTTGGAGGAGCTTTTTGAGGACAACTTCAACGGGTTCACCTAAGGGGGTGTATGTGTGTATTTTTGTAAATTTTATGGTTTGGTGTGGTTGCCCTTGGCTTTGATTGTTTTGGATGGCATTTGTGGTAGTTTTCATTTTGGTCAATGGTGTGTTTTGTGGTTGAGCTCCTTTGAGTTTGATTGTAGGACCTGTTGCATTTACTGTTTTAACATCAACAATGCCATCATTGGTGATATGTATTTTTTTGACCTATAATTTTATTTTGTCATTAGGTGGGTTTGGATTTGTGTTCTTGTTGCCATATTTGAGTTCTCCTTTAGCAATAAGTGCTTTTTCAAGTTATACTCCTTTTTTGATGAGGTATGTGAAAGTGGTGCAACAATGAACTTGCAAATTATATCTCAATGGGCCAACAAGGTTTTCAAAAAACATGTTTACCTTTTCCTTTTCTGCTATCTCAACAGAGCATCGACTGGCTAAACCTTGCCATCTTTGAAATAATGGAATGAAGGTCTTGCCAATGTATTCTTGGTTCATTGTACATAAATTGGCAATAGTAATGTTGATGTCGATGTTATACGCGTAATTTTCTACAAAATTATCAGCAAGTTCCTCCCATGTCTTTATTCCTTTGGTCAAGGTAGAAAACCATTCAAGTGTGGGACCTGCGAGAATTCTAGGGAAGAGTGTCATTAAATAGGTATGTTGATATGCAACTTCCATGCAATTGGTTGTAAATTCTCGTATGTGTTCAAGGGGATTAGTCTTGCCTTTGTATTTGGTGAAGTTGGGTACCACATATCCTGGAGTGAATGGTAGCATGTGTAAACTCGTTTAAAATGGGTATGGACATAAGTCATAGGATGTGTGGGTCTTTTTGTTGGGAAATTGCATTTTTTCCATTTTTTTTTGCAGGATAGCTAGTTGAGCCATGAGTGCTTCAATTATACCATTGCATTTGAAATCACACATGCTAGTAATGGGTATACCATGAGTTCTCATTTGTTGTGATGATATGTTCTAATTTGGGATGTATTGTTGTGGAATGTATGATGCATTTTGGTATTGGGAATTTTTATTAGGAATGTGTTGTTGTGTATGGATGTGTGACACATATGTAGGAATGTGATTTCCAACAGTGTTAGTTTGTGTTTTCGTAATATGTTGTCCTTGAACTTTTTGATGCTGAAACGAAGTCATTTGTTGTGTTATTTTATTTCCTTGTCCAAATTGGTAAATGTGGCCATGTGGGATGTTTTTTATTTTTCTTTGGGTGATATTAGTGTTGGTATTGATTTGTGATGAAGTATTAACATTTGGTTGAGGTCTTGGAGTGGTAATTTGTCATGTGTTCCTCCCAAAGGGGTTCAATGAGTTTGTTCCCATGGCATTGATTGAGGAGCCAATTAAAAGGTTTGATGATGTCGATCCAATAGCACTAGATGAAGATCCAAATAAAATGTTTGATGAATTTGTCCCCATTGTACCATTGTATTTGTTGACGATCCAAAGGTAGCTCCAAAAGTTTATGACGAAATTTCTAACACTTGTGGGATAGATTGTGATATGGCTTTGATATGGTTGATGTTCCCACACTAGATGTTGTGTTGACCATGTTAGATGTTTTTTGAGTGGTAGTGCCAGTGGAAGTAGCATTGATGGTGTTGGTTGAATTTTGTGTGGTGGCACCAATGAAGTTATTGTTTACATTATGTTGGGGTTGATTGGTGATGGAGGTATTATTTACATTTTTGCTTGCATTATGATTGGGAGATGTTGCTCTTAAGATGTTAATGTTGAACCCTCATGGAAATTTAGCCCCTTGGTGTAAAATCATGGCTAGATATCTTTTTGAATCTTGCAAGAGTAATTCCTCCACAAAGGAAGCCATGCCAATGTTTTGGGTGGTGACTTCTAAGTCTTCCATGAATAATTGTATGTTTTCGTCCCTATGTATAAATTGTTCAAAGGGGTTGCGTGAGGAAGATGCCACGTTCATGTGACTAAAAGGGTTGATGAAAGGTGCCCCCATGTCTGTGTTTAAGTTCATGTCATTATAAAATTTGTAGGGGTTTTCTTGTCCAAAAGGGTCCATTTGTCTTGTTTTCCTTTGGAGCCTAGTCTCAACCATATAAGGATTTTCTCAAATGAGGGAAAGTATGAAAGGAAATGATATGACACTATGTTTTTTTTTGTCAGATTTTTGGAATAAGGTATGCAAAGTGAGGACTAAAATGAATGGTGGAAGACTAAATTATTTTAGGGTATGCCAATGCAAATGCAAATTTCTAAGGTGTAATCAATTTTGGTAGACTTTTAAGAAAGGTTTACTAACCACTCAAAGCTTGGTCAATGTCTCAATTTGGATTATCAAAGGAATTTTTGGTAGGACTAAATGAAAGGAGAAGATGAAAAAGTGAGATTTCCTAACTAGAATTATGAGTTGGAAAGGTCTCACAAAAGGGCAATGACTAAATGAATTGATTTTGACTTAGTCCAATGATAATCTACTTTTGAAGGAAAATATTTTGCAAAGTATGGAAAGTTTTCCTACTCTAAATTCTGCAAAAATGAGGACCTAAGAGCTTGTTTATGTTGGAAATGATGATGGATCCTAAAAATGAGATGCAACTAAAAATTTGCAAAGGTGGACCTATGGAAAAATGCAAGCTAAAAATGCAAAAAAGGAAGATTTGAGCAATTATTTTTCTAGTTTTGAATAGAGGCCACTGGAAAATAATGTTTGGAAATAGTTTGAAAATGTTTTATGTTGAGTTTTGGACAATGACAATGATTTTCTAAATGATAGGAAAATGTGTCATTCTAGGTAGCAAATGCATTGCAGAGTCTCAAATGTGTTTTAGTTTCAGCAAATGCATTATTATAGATCACAAATGTGGTTCAATAGGTCAATTGCATTTTTTTGTGAAGAAAATATGGTTTAGACCAGTCAGATGTGTGATTTCAGATTATAGATGCAGTTCAGAAAGTCAAATACGGTGTTCTGTGCAATAAATACATTTTAGTAGAGGCAGGTGCATTTTTTCTGTTTCTCAAATGTGGTTTAATAGGTTAGATGTGTTGCATAGAGTCTTAGAAGCATTGAACAATGTCTAAAGTCTAATTTCTTTGCAATTTTTTAAAGATTTTTGAGATTGTTTCAGTTTGAATGTATTGTTCAAGATTTGTGAAGGATGTTTATGTGTTCCTTGTTTCAGAAAACACTTGGCAAACACATGGTTTTGCCTTGAAATGTTGAAACAAGCAAAACCCTATGGATGGAAAGGACTATATCCACTAGATTCCCACTTGGATTTCTCTAGCCACACTTATTCTTAGCAAGTGATTTAGAAGCTTGGCCACACTGGCTCCCCTCCATGACACTCACTTCTCTGGGTCAACCAAGCTTCGATCCCTCATAAATCTCCCATGAGAGGCTCTTCACCTCTACTAAGAACTATGAGAATGTGGGATGGATTGGAAATGAGCATTGTTGCACCAATGAATAGAAAGGGTTTTTGGGTACTACAAAAATGGTTTTTAGTTTGGGCACCCATTTAGGTGGCTATGCATGAGGCAAGATAAACTTGTTTGCATAATAAATCTACACATGTAATCCTAAGTTTTCCATTAGAATTCACATTTGTATACTAGTCATGAGTAGCTCAGCTAAAGAGTTTCATTGTTGATTTGAGTCGCCTTGGGGTGAGTAATTTTTTCCACCAAGGAAGGCCCAATTGAACCTAGAGTCAATAAAAAATCTCTTGCACCTAGGATCACACAATTGCATAAGGGGATGTGATACTTTTATTATTGAATCAAGGTTACACAAATTGAAAACACTTGTTCATTTTAATATCCAAATTGAAATATGGGAGTGGTAAAGTAACAACCTCTTAAGTTTTTTTGTTTCTCAAGATCACACAAAGTGCAAGAGAATTGCATACACACTTAAAAACTATCACTAAACCACAAGGAACACAAGACACTTGTTCATTTTAAACACAACTTAATGTGAAGCAAGCAAGGTTCATTTTAAGCCAATGCCATGAAAATGCATGTAAATTTTATCCTTGATGAGTTTCAATGCAATTTGTGTTCATTTTAAACCAATGAGTGAATATGCATGTTCATTTTAAACCGATGAAATGTAAGTGCAAGTTGTTTCTGATTGTTTGCTTGCTTTTAGAATTGTAAACGAGTTATAAAATAAACAAAAAACAAATGTTAGACTCCCCTTCCATCTTCCCACATGCTACAAACAAAAAATTAGTAACCTAGAAAATCCCTAAGCTACTAAACTGAAAAGAAAATCTAGAAATTTTGTCAAAAATCTGAAAGTAAAAATTTACCAGGCAAATACATCATTCTACAGAGAAAAAGCATCTCAATAGGAGATGTGTCTCTCAAGCCTACAGATGCATCTCAAGAAGTCAAATGCATCATCCTTTCTATCAGATGTGGCTCAGAAATGCAGATGCATCGTTCTTGAAAGAGAAGGCATCACGACACAACGATTACAACTCATAACGTTTTGATTGTGGAATTTTGTACCTATACCTGCAAAAAAGAAGAAAAGTCACACAAAAATATGCAAAAATGAGTTTTTTGGCATTGGGTTCACCAATTTAACTAAGGAATAAAGTTAGGTTAGCATGAACTAAGATGCTTAATCAAAACCCTAGCTAAATAATGAAGTACAATAGAGTAAAATAACACAAAATAAAGAACAATTTCATGGAATGTCTTCAAGCCCTCCATGATTGACCTTCATTTCTTGTCTCCATTTGCTACAATATTATTTTTTCCCTTAGTTTTTTGATGAGCAACTGGGTATGTGTAGGATCATGATGGGCCAAAAAGTAGGGATATGATGGGTATGTGTAGGGTATGTGGTTGACGACTTTGTTTTACCCAAAATTGATGAAACGAAAAGGGTTTTTAAAGGAGATTCTCATCTTTCCACCAATATAAATTATGCTTTACATTGAATTTAATAAATTATTATTATTCATTTTCTATTTGAATTACAATTAAAGTCCTGATTGATAGGCTAATTGAAAAACATCTATAGCTTTCAAATGGTATCGGATTTTTTGAATCTGAAACATGTGTCACATTTTATGCTTCACATACTATTGGATTAAAAAAATTTAATTTCATGAATTTTTGACCAAGTTAAGGTGGTCAAACATACGAGTTTTTATATTTTTAAAAGTTGTAATAAAAAATTCATAATTAATTATTTACTTGGAAAAAAATTACAAAAAAATATGCATCACATTAGGACATGAGTCCTCTACTTATATCTAAAATCTTAATAAAAAATATTATCATTTTATTGTGGTTAACATGGTTAGATAGACACCTACTTCTTATTTTTTCCCTGAAATTTAAGTACTACTGCATTGAAATTTCAAATTTTCACCAATAAATAATGATTTTAAATTATTTACTTGGTGGGAAAATAAAAAGTGGGGAGTTTAAAATAAATGATTTTATTTAAAATTAGAAAGAAAGCTGATGTGGATAATAATTAAATAAATTATAGCAATTTATTTAATTATAAGAAGACCTAGGAAATTAATGATGTATTTAAATAAATAAATAAAGTTTATTGATTTGAATATTCAAGAGGAAATAGTGGATAAATAATAATTAAATAAATTTAGGAATTCATTTAATTATTGAGGGACATAGGAAATTAGCGACATATTTAAATAAAATAAATATAATTTATTTGTTTAAATAGTCCGGAGATGTGAATTAATTAAATAACTAAGAATTATTCAATTAATAGTTGAATTTGGACTAGAGGGCGTAATTAAATATTTTAATTATGTTAAGAAGAAATACAGAGAAAATAAGGCTTGTCGGCCTAGGTCAATTTTATGTGTCTATAGGTTTTGCAGCCTTGTCTGAAGCTTCTTGTTTTGGTTTAACAACCCTAGGATTTTTGTGTTGTTGCTTACCTCCTACTCTTAAGGATTCACTAGGTTGACTCATGATTTACAACTAGGGTTTACAAATTCAAGCTACGAACTAGGGCCTTTTGGTTTATATTTATAGGAACCTCAAGCTATAGAACACAAATAAAAACCCTCCTATACTTACCCAATTCCTACTAGTTTCTATTAACTCCCACAATATCAAAAGCCTTTCAAAACCCCAAACCCCTAGAGTCCACTAAACTAGCCACTAAAATTCCCCAATTAGTTTAATTTAGCTAAAAACTCACACACAAAGGTAGAAAAATTTCTTACCTAGTAGAAAATTTTCCTTTAATGTCTATGCAACTCCTTTTCTTAGACTCTTCACATCTTCTTCTACTTTGAATTCTTACAATTGTGAAGAAAAATGAACCAACTACCTTCTTTATGGCTTAGGAATGGAGTGTCTTCACCATTAATGCCTAAAAGAAAGTTTGCACGAGTGAACTGACACTTTATCTGTTTACATTTGAATTTTGGTTGTTGATACTTATGATTTAAAACTTCATCTACAGTTCTCCTTCATCCCCACACTTTCCGCTTTTTTCTTTAAACAATTTCATGTTGATGTTTCCATGTTTCCCTTTTATGCTTTTATCACCTTTTACTTCAAGGCCATCACTCATCACTATTTCAATCCTTAGCTTGTTTGAATTGATTCGTGATGATTAAGTTTCCAGTGATGAGAAGAATATTCCATAAAATATGACTTTACTCCTCCATCACTCATCATTGATATTTCTTTTCCTTCATGTATGCCATGAGTGATATGATTAACATATGCGATGAAATCCTAGTTGTTAAATCAAGTCATCCTCCTTTAACTTTATGCTTCCCCCATCACTCATCGCTAATAGGAAAGACCTTTAGAAAGGATATCTAGTGATGCCTTGAACCCCAGTGATGAGAACATGTATTAACACTATCCATCACTCATTGTTGATTCACTTTCCAATAGCTTAATCACAGTAGGGATAGAAGCAAAGTATCGATGGTTCAAAATTTATCCATGTGTATTAGCAACAAGATCAATGGTTATGGTAGGCCTCACTCCCAGTAGCAAATTTATTAGTGATACATCACTTTAAAAATAATAGAACTAAAATCCTCATCGCTCATCACCAATAGGAAAATGAACAACAAGAAGCAATGCACGATGGGTGATGAGCTAGCAATACAAAGGGTCATAGTGTTATCGCTCATCGTTGATTTGGAACTTGGAACATTAAGTAAATCAACTATACAAGGGAAATACTTCACATCGCATCACTAGCAGGTAAATTGAGGCCTTACATCTCTTTGCAATGCGAAACAAAACAACAATACAAGGAAGCAATGATCCAATGCTCATCGTTGATAGAAGGTTAGCAGTCATGAAATAATGCGCAATAGGCAATATGCCAAATGGTAAGTGAAGACTTAAGTGGGAACATTTTCCACGTACTCATAAGTTGTTTTAAAAGGGGAACTAACTAGGACCATGAGGCAAATAGATATAAGACCCAACCCCATATAAAGACTTAGGATAAAGGATGAATAATTAGCAACTCAACCATAGGAAAATAATACCATGAGGGGAATATTTCAAACTCATCATGAGACAGTAACCCTAAACACAAGGGTCCAGTCAAAACATGGATACCAAAGACTTGAATTATTTTTAAATGACCAAAAACCAGCCACAATAGGTCAATGGAGAATTAGACCAAAAGAACAAGGATTAAAATGAAAGGAAAATATGTTAAGCACAACTAACCCCATAGCATAAAATTGTAAACCCTTGACAACATTTCCAAACAATAGACCATCCACAACCAAGAAGCCAACCAAGTAAAGACATAAGATCAATGGAACGCGAAAATTTTAAGGGTTCCACCATAGAGAAGGTCTCTTTCTTGTAGGGTGTAGAGGTTGATTTGTTATTGGGTTTGTGAAAAGGGAACACAAGTTAAATTTTGTAATTTTTTCATTTTTGAATTGTTTATAAGATAACTTATCTACATAGAATTGTCTAAAGTCTCTCCTTTTATCCAACCAAGTAGATATTTTCTTGCTAATTGAATCTACATTTGATCACATAGATTTAAGAGATTGAGCAAGCATGGCTCTATGCGAGGTTGAACTTGCAGGATCTTTCAACCTTGAAATTATGTCCTCAAATTGGTTTTTGTTATTTTCAATTTTCCCCATTAAATTTTCTTGTATTCTATGGGCATATTGAGGAATTAGTTTAAGTGTTTGTTGTTGGGTTTGTTCTTCAACAAGTATTTCGAGTTGAGGTGAAGGATGATTTTGAAGGTTAGGAGGTTGATTATCATTTCCTATAAATTAAATAAATTTACATCAAAAAACCTATTAAATCTACCTATTTAGAAACAAATTTACACAAAAAGCAAACAAAACTGACTCCTTTGACCTCCCCAATGTTATGGTAGAATTTTTGCCAAGATTTAGAACTGATTTGATAAAGAATTTGGTCACCAATAATGTGATCACACTCTTGATGGTTTGAAGGCCACAAGTTTGGAGGAAAAAATAGAAATGAGGAATGAGCAAATGTTGCATTTTTTTGTTATAAATAGCTATGGTGTGAGCATGTTATAATGTGATCACATTATGATTTTTTTGAAAAAAATTAAGAATGTTGACCACATTTTGGCCCCCCATCATTTTGCACCTACCCTTATGAATTTTTTATTAGAACTTTTGAAAAAAATTAGAAATTTTTAATTCTAACCACCATAACTTCATCAAAAATATATGAAATTCATTTTTTTTCTTTTTTATCCTATAGTATGAGAATTATAGAATTTGCTACATCTTCTAGATTTGAAAATGTGAAATCTTTTGAGAATTATAGATATTTTTCATCTATCCTATCAATCAGGACTTTAATCATAATGAATGTAAAAAATCAATAATAATTATCTATTAAATTCAAAACAAGGCATATCTTATATTGGTGGAAAGCTGAAATTTTTCTCATTAAACCCTTTTCATTTCATAAAATTCAAATTAAAAAAAATTCATTAGCCATTTTTTGTCATATCGCTACTTTTTTGACCTCCATGATCTTGCACTCACTCTTGGATTAGGAGATTTGGAAATTCATCAAACTTAGGATCAACAAAAGATGATCCCATAGAAATTTGATGTGTGTGAAAGGTAGAAACAAATATTGAATACTCAAGAACAAGCTTGGATAACACTTTTAGAATCAATTATAAATCCTCTTTATCAATGCTTCACTATTTTAGCTATGTTCTTAGTTGTTTAACCTTGGAGATGTAGTCTTGGATGTGGTCAAAAAATTTAGGATCAAGATTCATCAAATCATTATCAATTTGATATCCCCTAATCTTATCTATTTTACCATACATTTTTTCTAAAGCCTCCCAAGCCTCTTTAGGTGTTTTGCATGATTCAACATGAAATTGTAAATCAAATGAGACTAATGAACATATCCATCCAAGTTTTTTATCATGATCAAGCTTCCATTTTTCCAATTCCTTACCATTAGTAGGTTGAGGAATGATTTCCTTGAGATAGCCTATTAGATCTTTTATCATGAGATATGTCCATACTAATTTTCTACATGTAGCATAATTATGTGGAGTTAGGAGTTCAATTTGAGATTTCTCCATTGCAAGAACACAAGACACATAAAAGAATGCAATCAACAACTCTAAGATTACCCCCCCAAATTACTCAATAAAGAACCCCCCAAGAAAATATTATTTGTGTCACTTTATACTTAGTTTGATTACAAGTGCCACTAGCTAAAAACAATGAAGTGGGCTTGATCTTAAAGTGATTATAGATTGCCAAATTAGGCAACAAGTTCAAAGTAATTTTTTTACAAGAAATAAGATCAAACTGATCACAGCACTAGAAAGTACATGAAAAATTATGCACTTTAAAAAAATTCACTAAAAAATGTTATTGTAGGAGTAAGAATGAAGCCCTTGAATTTTTGAAAATGAGAATGGCACAAAAACACCTATGAGAATCTGCAATTTATAGAAAAACTAAGGACCAAAATCAAAATCTGATTGGACCATTGTGTAAAGTGTGAAATTTTACTCCAAATAAAAAAAAATTGCTTGAGAAAAGGAGGTTGTATGAGAAAGTAATGGTTGTTTGAAAATCAACTACAAAACTGAAACTCGATTAGTGAGGGGTAAAAAACATTCAAATGAAATATTGACGTACGGATGATGTCATCAAACTATTGGCTTAAATTTGATGGCCAAATGCTCATCGCATGCCTACAAGAGGTTAAAATTAATGCCAAAATGGATGTCACAGGTTGGTATGGGTCAACTTGATGCAAGGAATCTACGAATAATCTTTAAGAATATTATATCAAATATTATTTTAATACTGATTCGGATGCAGAAAAAATATTTAGTGAATTTTTATGTGCCTAGAATATTATGCATTTTGTCCCTAGGTTGCAATTTTGTCATTGCCGATTTATTTTCTATTGTCAATTTTAAAATGGCCAACACCATCGATTGTTGTGGGGCCATAGGCAAAACAACCTGCAATCCACGCAGCCTCCACTAGTCATTGTGTACCTATGAGGTACTTTGTAGGCCTATGTAAGGTACAACCTACCTACACAAGACTGCAATAATCATTTTTTTAATTTTAATTTTTATATAAAATCCTTTCAATTTTTTTTTATAAAAAACTTTTTTAATTCTTTTTTGAAAACGTTTATTGGAATAAAATAATTTAAAAATAAAATATAAATCATATCCCTTAATAATGGTGACCTAGAGGGTCATACGGGTCCATGGGCAATTTTCTTACCTTGGAAAAAAACCTTCTCCAAATTTGACTATTTGGCAGTCGATATTAGAGGTTTTAGCCCTTCTGGAAATGATGGTAGGGTCGATTTTCACCCAAAGTGCTCCAAATTTGCAGCTAATTCTTGGATCTAGCAACCACACTTTAGCTACAAATCCTCATAGATGTGGCCTCATATGTCTGATTTGGATGAAACAAAAGGAAAAACTATCTCAAACTCTCTAATCTTAATGGTGAGCTTATATTTGCACTAAAAAGCTTTGATTTGAACTTTCAATATAAAGCCACAAAAAGAAAACCCCCAAATCTAGTATTTCTTTCAAGCTTTTCTGATTCTCTAGATCATCATTCGATGCAATAGAAGATCATGCTCAAATTTTCAAGATTCACTAAGATCTCTCAATAAAGAATAACAAGAAGCAATCCCACAAGCTTTGATACCATGCAATATTCGGTATAGAATTACTCTAAACCATGCAAAATTTAGCTAAATATTATAGCCACCTAAGATTTAGGCACTTCATGAAAGCACAAGAGAGATCAATATGCAATACTCAAGATTGCAACATAATTGATTATCCAAGAATATGTTCAATATACAATGTATGATGTACCACTTGGTTATATAACCAAGCTGAGACATAAGATTAAATAGGATTATGACAAGTGTCTTAATACTATGTCATGTGACAACTTATCACAACTACCTAGGACACATGTGTTATAAGTCAAAAGATAAGATAAGATCTAATGATACCTAAAACCTTCTAGAAAGATTGCTTCCTAGGACATAAGTAAATATAATATGTAAATACCTCCCCTATGTCCCCTAGTAATGAATTAACTAGGTACAAGTCTTTATTTACACTGAAAAAAATGACATAATGTGAACCAATATTTTTTACATATGCTCTTTTCATGTTAAATGAAATTCTAAAATGGTTTATCTTAGTTTGTTTAGTAGTTTTAAATTCATAGCAGTTAATGAGTTAAACTTTAGCTTTTGGTTCCAAATTTATATTTATTTAATCTTTCCTTAAGGCTAATTAATTGATTTTCTATCCTATTCTATAGTTATTTTGCAAATTAGATTATTAACAATTTGTTAGAAACCAAGATCAGACATGAAAACCAAAAAACCTTCCATAGAAGAGAAAAACAAATAGAAGCAAAGCTATTGCAAAAATATGTGCAAAATATTATTATTCAAGAATTCATAATTAGATGAGATGATTTTCTTTATAAAAGAAATGTATGCATAACCCTAATCTTATCTTGAGCAACAAGATAGCTCAACAAGATAAGGATGAGAATAATTAACCTAGGAATTAAAATATTACCTAAGTAAACTTATGCAAATGTAATTAAATAACTATTTACACTAACACCCCCCCATAAGTGCAACTTAGGGAGAAAACACTGCATAGATGAACTCAAGGCATGAAAGCCTTGAGGAATCGCAAATGACTCTGCAATGATTTTCTCAAAAAATATGAGAAGGGGTTGCATATCAAGGCTCTGATACCATGTTAGAAACCAAGATCAGACATGCAAACCAAAAAACCTTCCATAGAAGAGAATAGAAAATAAAAGCAAAGCTATTGCAAAAAGATGTGCAAAATATTATTATTCAAGAATTCATAATTACATGAGATGATTTTCTTTATAGAAGAAATGTATGCATAACCCTAATCTTATCTTGAGCAACAAGATAACTCAACAAGATAAGGATGGAAATAATTAACCTAGGAATTAAAATATTGCCTAAGTAAACTTATGCAAGTGTAATTAAATAATTAATTACACTAACACAATTGGCTACCACCTTGTCAAAATCCTACATTTGCATAGATAGGTTTGATCAATTTAACTTAATGATATATAGTTATTTATCTCCAATTAAATTTCTTGAAGACCTAATAAGGAGATTTGGATTTGTTGGCTCAACCTAACTATGTTGGTTTATTGTAATTGTAAGGTGGAAAATTGGCTTCACCTTTCTCCACCCTTGATGCAAGGCCTAGAAAGGAGCAAATTTCATAAACTTTCACTCAAGAACAAGCCCTTGATATTTCTTTCCAAAGGAGAAATAAATCTTGCAAGAGGGTTCTTCTAGGGACTAAAAAAGATCTAATGAGGGGTTCACCACCAAGTAAGAACTTGGAAAGACTAATGCAATGTAAGATACAACACTAAACCCTAGTTTGATGTAATGACCTACAAAATGACTTAGAAAAGTGTGCAAAGAAAAATAGAAAGTTAAAAAATAGAAAATGTGTACCTAGAAACATGTATAGACTGGAAATGGTATTGATCCTAAAAAAATTTCCTACTGGGACTCATTCACCATTTTGAGTAAATTAGTCCCAGTTCTAGATTTCTGCACCACAGTAGGATTCAGTAAAATGGGTGTCCAAATATGCAAATATCTTTGAAAAACACCTACATTGGAACTCATTCACCACTTGTGGTGAATGAGTCCAGTTTGGATTTTCTAGAAATTCAAAGTTTGAATTTGGACTTTTCAGTCTAATCTTTCTATTCCTCTGTGTTTCTAGATCTGAAACCTTGATTTTGGGCCTATAGATGACTTTCTAGTGAATATTATGACCTTGCAAATAGGGAGACAACTCCAACAAGCTTGTAACCTAATTCTCAATGATCTTCAAGTCTTCAAAGCACCCAAATTTACAATCACACAAAGAGAAAGAGAAAAAGTGTTGATTGTTAGGGAATAGGGGTTTGCCTTGGTCGAACCCATTTTAGGTAATTAAGGCCAATGATGAAATAAGATAATGAAGCATGAACATGAAATAATGCAATTAGAACCTTTCCATGATGATGGATCTTGAATTACTGCAACAATTGATGAAGAATCTACCCTTGAACAGTCTTGAAAGCTATCTTGATGGCCTTATGAAGACTTGGAATGCTTAACTCTTGAATGCTTGACTTGATGACATGTAGGATTATGTTTTGTATTATGAAATGAGAATTTTAAAGCTTTCTTATATAATAAATCCACTCAAATGACCATTAATTTGATCCCCAAGGATGACATGGGAGAAATTTGAACATAAAACCAAGGTTTTCCCACTCAAACCTTGAAAATAGCTCACATGCGACTCATTTGCTATCCTATATGAATTAGTCCCACCTAGATGGGACTTATTCACCCAAAGTGGTGAATGGGTCCTACAAGGGCTATTTTTCTAGCTAGGATGTTAAGGAGTGAAGAAATTAAGGTTATATGTTGATATTGTCAGATTTTTGATCAAAATTTATCTTGGGATGCACAATATGGGGTCATAGGGGCCTATTAATGATGATAGAAAGGTAATTAATGCAAGAGGGCCCAAGATTCAATGTGAAAGTGCACATAAATACACTGTACAACACTAAATTAAGGAAAAATTGGGTCTATTTAGCTTAGAAGGGCCCTAAATCCCATGTGAATGTGTAAAACACATTATAACACTAGATTAGGTCCACTTAGTTTACAATCCTCCTAAATTTAATGTGAAAGTCAACTTAAATACATTTTACAACATTAAGGAAAAGTTAAGTTAATTTAGCTTAAAAAGGGCCCAAGATCTAATGTGGATGTATAAAACACCTCACAACACTAGATCAAGGTGATATCGAGTCCAATTTATCATTAATTATTCCTAAATTAAGAAAGGGATACATTTTTATACACTACACTAACAAATAATTTGGTATGCTACTTTGTTAGGATTTCAGCATTAATCAGTTCCTACATCTCATTGACCTTTCCCTCAAGGTTCAAAAAAGTGACCTCTTAGATCTTTCAATCCATGGATAATTATAGTTGTCCTAACAAAAAATTGACAATGATGTCAAAATATCAATACAATATAACTAGGCTTGGCTTTGCCCATGGACCTAACAAAAAAATATACCACACCTTCCCAAAGTTTTGAATTCCATTGGGAGGTTCCTACTATGCATACCCATTTGGTTGGATCAAAGGTCTTACGAGTATGTGCAGGATCATCATGGAAAAAATAGGCCCTTAAGTGGCAAAAAATTTAGAAAAATCAGAGTTAGGCAACTTGACATAAAAATTTGAATAAGTTATCTATATTATTTCAAAAATATGTAAGAATAAAATCTGTAGCAAATTGAATGTAGTTTCTAAACTACTAGGTTTGTTTTAAAAAAAGCAATCTATTTGGTGAAAATTTGAAATTTCAATGCAATAGTACTTAAATTTCAAGGAAAAAATAAGAAGTAGGTGTGTGTCTAACCACCCTAACCATAATAAAATGATAATATTTTAGATATAAGTAGAGGACTCATGTCCAAATGTGATGCATATTTTTTTGTAATTTTTTTCCAAGTAAATAATCAATTATGATTTTTTATTACAACTTTTAAAAAATATAAAAACTCATATGTTTGACCACCTTAACTTGGTCAAAACTTCATGAAATTCAATTTTTCTTTTTTTTAATTCTATATTATGTGAAGCATAGAATATGACACATGTTTTGGATTCAAAAAATGTGATACCATTTGAAAGATATAGATGTGTTTCAATTAGCCTATCAATCAGGACTTTACTCGTAATTCAAATAGAAAATGAATAATAATTACTTATTAAATTCAAAGTAAAGCATAATTTATATTGGTGGAACATTGAGAATATCCTTTAAAAACCCTTTTTGTTTCATCAATTTTGGGTAAAAAAAAGATTTCATCCACATACCCATCATATTGCCACTTTTTGGCCCATCATGATCCTACACATACCCTTACAACATTCAATTTACACTTAGGGTGAGCAAGTTAAAATGCTCAATAAGAACTTGTAGTGTATTCCCTTTGTAACACCTTACTCTATTTTCTTGTGTTGAAATATACTTAGGGGTTGCATAGATCATGCTTAGTACCTTGAAGTTCAATAAGAAATATTATTGAACTTGCTTACAATTCAAGTTTATTTTCATAATTAGATCAAGGGATTATTACAATGATCCCTCCTCTAGGATCACCCTTCCTAAGCATGTTAGGGTAGTTTAACTATTGAGGTGTTGAATTCACATGGCTTTACATAAATATATGCTAACTACAATTTGTTAAACTACCTTGTCAATATGTTAGTAATCTTGTAGATGCCTTATTGAGATATCAACACTATATACACAAAAAATGGGTACACATGAATGTTCATGTTGTCCAAGTATATTGGCACTAACCTTTATTGATGTGGAAAAAGGTTGAGTGGAAGGGTGAATATATTTTTTATTGTATTTTTTTTCGCAAAGGGTAAGAGAATACAATTGATTGGTGATAATGGTGTTCAAGTAGACTATGGGGTCCTTAGGATTCATCCAAAGGTTATGTTTGTAAGCGGACAATAAATATTTGTAGGTGTAAAATTGTTGTTCAAAGGAAGCAAAAGTTGTTGATAGGAGAGGAATTTCTTGTCCTTGAAGGGTTCATTTATTTTTTTTGTTTCAATAAAGATTTTATGTGTTCAAAGAACTGAACTCATATGGATTCCAACCATATAAGGCCACCTATAAGAAAGAATACACTGCCTAAAAAATTTACTAGCTATTTGTAACAATTAAATAGAATTTTTAGTTCCAAGAAAAATTTCCAAATGAGGGAGATCATGAAAATGAGGTAGTTGAAGGAGAAAAGGATGCATATGAAGCTCTCAAAAGTAGAAGATTTAATCACTATATCAGATCATTGTATCAAGTAGAAATTTCTTGCAATCTCAAATCCCCATTTTTACAAGCAAGAGTTATGATTTTTGGTCAACAAAATGAAAACATTATTTTTCTTAGAAGAATTTTGGGATCTTGTACCAAATAGATTTGTAGAATCCCCAAATCAAGAAACCTAATAAGCCTTATCAATAAATTGGAAAGTTGAACTCAAATAAAATAGGTAAAAAGATAACTGTAAAAAGCTTTTTTTTTTTTAATTCAACAAGTAGTAGATGAATCTATATTTCCTAGAATTTTGGCATCAATCATATCTAAGAAGGGATGGGAGACTCTAGAAACAACCTATTAGGGAACATGTAAAGTCAAGATAGCTAAATTGAAAACTCTTACAAGAAAATTTCAAAAATTTACAAATGAAAGATTTAGAGTCCATAGAACAATTTATAAGTCATGGATGTTGTTAATCAAATTAGATCTTAGGGAGACTAGTTATCTAATAAAAAAATTGTAGAAACAATGCTTTGAATTTTACTGAACAAATTTGATGCACTTGACACATGTATCTATAGATGGGTTAATGAGATTTTTTTATCCTGATAATCCAAAATTAATAGGAATAAGTCCTCTTTAGATATTTCTTTCAAATTATAGGTTTCATTGAGTAGAGGAAGAGGAAGGTCAAGCTCAAGAGGTAGGGGTTAAAATAACAAAGGAAGAAGCAGTTTAGAACAAGGAGAAATGTGAACCAAAATTATAGCAACAAATGGAATGGAAACACTCAGTTCCAATAGAATTCTCGAAGGTTTAATAAGTCAAATGTTTAGTGTTATTATTTTAAGAAATTGGTCATTGTTCAAATGAATGCCAAAAAAAGCTAGGAATCATCAAGAAATAGAATGTTAATTATACAAATATGCATGTAAACAAATATGAATATTTATTCATCACTTTTCATGTTTCTCAAGAGAGTTCAAGTGATATTTGGTTTTTAGATAGTGGATGTAGTAATCATGTGACAAGCAAGAGAAGTATTTTTGCAACTCTAGATAGTTCAATGAAGTCAAAAGTAACATTGGAAATGATAATAATTTTTTTGTAATGGGCAAGGGTATCATTTTACAAAACATGGTGAAAACATATTTATTTTGGATATGTTTACTTCTTGATTGATTTAAAACATAATATTATGAGTGTTAGATAGCTTACATAGAAGGGTTATAGAGTATGTTTTAAAGATAATATTTGTACTATACTGGATACACCTCCTAGTGAACAATTGATTGCAAGGATTGAAATGACAAAGAATTGAATGTTCCCTCTTACAATCAGGAGTGAAAGTGAAAAGTGTTGGAGTTGCATATAAGGCAACAAACTTAGACTAGAATTGGCTTTGGCATCTCAGGTATGGTAATCTTCATTTTGTAGTTTGAGATTATTGTAGAAGAAGCAGGTGGTAAGAGGATTACCACCAATTGAGCTACCAACTAGTTCGTGAAAAATATATAATTGGAAAAAAACCATAGAGAAATTTTTCAAAGAGGAGATTCATATAAAGCAAGAGTTCCACTAGAACTTGTTCATTTTGATCTATTTGAACCAATGTAGATTGCATCATTGGGTGGAAGATTTTATTTTTTAAGTTGTATTGATGATTTTAGTAGAAAAAGATAGGTTTATTTTCTAAAGTAGAAGTCTAAGGTTTTTGCCATATTAAAATTTTTTAAAGTAATGGCTGAAAGACAAAGTGGTCAATACATTAGAGTAGATCAAATAGATGTGGTGAATGTAAATCTACTGAGTTTATAGAGTTTTACAAATATTATGGATTAAAGAAGCAGTTCACTACTAGTTGTACACCACAACAAAGTTGTGTTATAGAGAGAAATAATAGAATAATATGGGGATGGATATAAGAATGTTGAAAGCCAACCATCTATCTAATAAATATCACACAAAAGAAATATCTTGTGATGTATATATATTCTTAATAGATTTCCTGTAAAGAGTGTCAATGGTTGAGTTCCACAAGAAGCATGGAGTGGTAGGAAGCATAGTGTTTCTCATTTAAGATATTTTTTGGATGTGTAGCATATACACTTGTACTAGAAGAAATGAGAAGAAAAATGGATGCAAAAGGTGAGAAATGTATTTTTATTGGTTATAGTGAAGAATCAAAAGCCTATAAATTGTATAATCCTATCATCAAGAAAGTAATCATCAATAGAGATATTCAATTCAAAGAAGCATGGGATGGAAATATTGATGAATCAATCACTATTACAATCACAATACTATAAGAAGAGGCATGGGATGGAAGTATTGATAAATCATTCACTACTACAGCCACAATACCATAAGATGAAGAAGATATATTGCTGGAAGAAGTGATGGATGTATCGAGTTGTGTTACTTCAAATGAGGCCATAATCATCCAAGTCGTTAAACACAAGGACACACTAGATTCCCCAACAAGAAATGCCCAAGGAGATAACTTGGAAGAGTTGAGAACACCAAGAAATATGGTACAAGGTGAATCATTTGATTCACAACTAAGTGATGATTTTGATCCTACTCCAGCCTAGCTAAGAGATCAATGTACATGAGTATATTAAGGAAAAAATGAATCTTAAAGGAGATTTATGGCCAAGGAGAAAAGAGAGAAGGTAATTTATATTTACATTCAATTTTTTCCTTATTTACTCATTATCTTATATATTTTGGAGATGTAGTCAAGGAAAAAAATTGGATCAAGGATATGAATAAAGATATAATTTCTCTTGAAAGAAACAAAACATGGGAGTTGGTAGCTTTCCCTAAAGATATTCATGGGTGTGCAAGAAGTTGAGTCCACTTTTTGGCCAAAAATTTGAAGTGTTTTCCCTAATTTTCAGAATTTTTCTGATTTGACCTAAAAACTTGAAGCACTCAGAGATTGAATCTCAAAAAAAGCCAGTAATATGAAATGTAGTACTTTGAGTCTAGTTTCTAAATATGTAATGTATTTCAATACCCAGATGATACAAATTGATTTTTAATAAGCATGTCTCAAAACCACTATTTAAAAGTTGCTTTTTTACCATACCATGCACCTATATGTCATCCATATTTTGACCAAAATAATTATATTTTTTTGAATCCTTTTGGGAAAATATTTGTAACATATTGAAGAATGTGCCCGATATATTTTTGTATTTTTTCTTGTTAATTTTTTATTGGCCATATTTGTTGTTTAGAAAAATCCTCATGTACGTCACACATAAGATGACCTAAAATTATCATTTTGAAAAAAAAATTCAAATTGAAAATAATTTTCTAAAGAATGTGCACATATAATTCATGTTTGAAAGGAAGGAAATTTTCATTGTCTATGGTTTAGGACATACAACAATAATCTTCTACACTTCTCATTCAAGGAAACCCTAGAGATCTCAATCCAAGGATGAAGTGGGGGGAAGAGATCTTGCAATAGGGTTTCCTAGGAAATGATTAATGATTAAAGAGGGGTTCACCATCAAGCTATGGCTTTGAAAGACAAGTAGCATGCAAGATCTAATTATGAAACCTAACGATATGCAAAGCTTCACTAAACTACCTAGAAATGAATGCAAAGAATATAAAACTGGAAAAGTATAGAGGGGCACCTAGAAACCTATGGAAGCTTGAAAGGAGACAAGAAATGTTGAAAAAGGTTAATTTAATGTCTACTAGGACTCATACCATAGTATGGGTGATTTAGTCCTAGATTAGGGTTTCTGGGAAAGAACAAAAGTCCGGCAGAGACAAGTCTAGAACTCCAAAAACTTGCAAATTTCACCATACTGAGACTCATATGACAGAAGTGGCATATTAGTCCTACTTATATTTTTTATAGGATCGACATCTAAATGTACTCTTCAACCTATACTATGTCTGCTCAACTTGACTTTTGAATCTGAAATGTTGAATTTTTCCTTGTAGGAGTCCTTTAATGCTCTTCAAAACAAGATGACAACTTGGAAAATTTTGGAAACTTGACAACTTATTTCCAATATTTCTCTTTAAAAGGACTTCAATCTAGATCTGAAAATCACACACTAAAGAGAGGGGAGAAATGTTATTTTCTTAGTAGAAATGGGTTTTCCTTGGTCAAACCTCGTTATGGTAATAAAACCTTGAAATAGAATGAAATGGAAAGGAGGAATGATTAATAAACAAAATGCAATATTGCAACTCACCAAACCCTAGAATAAGATACTGCAAACATGTATGAAATGGCTCCTATGGATATAGATCTTGAGTCTTGCTTTCTTTAATCATGAAACCCTACATCACAAATGTTAGCTCAAAAACAAATAGGATGAGTGTTGACTTTGACATGATGCTTGATACTTGAATAATGCTCCAAAATACTTGATAATCAGCTCTTGAGGGCTCTTGTGAACTTGAATTCGTTATATGCATGAATAATCAATTTTCTAGGTTGCTTGTTAACTTGCTAGGTCAAAAAATGAGTTAAATAACCTTGTATTTGTACTTGTTTATGCCTAATTTCCTAAAATTACAACACTACAAGATGACATAAGATCTAGGAGAATAAAATCCCACCAAGAATTTGAATTTAATTTGATTTTAAGCCACATAGGATTCATACACTAGAAGTGGAGTATGAACCCCATTATGCTAGGCTATGGGACACAATTTTCAAGGAAAGCTTAGATTCATGTGAAATCAGGATTGGGGGCCCAAAACTTAGGTGGGACCCATATGCCTAAGGTGGTGTATGAGTCCTAGATCACTAAATTTTGGCCACACAAACTAGAAACATTAATTTTTGATTGGATGCTGGTTTATTTTGGGATTATCCTCATAAAGATGCATTAAGGCTTGTGGATGAAAAATAAGGCCAAATAAGGCAAAAAGAATCCCAATTAATTAATGAAACCCCAAATAAATGTGAAAGTGTAATACAATGTTCACTTTACAACACCTTAAATAAGGAATAGTTATGTCCATTTATTTTACAAGGGCCCTAGACCTAATGTGAATGTGTTAAACACATTACAACACTAAATCAAGGCATAATTAAGATCAATTTAACAAGGAGGATCCAAACAAGTGTGAAAATGTCATGACCAACATTTTTTGACACTACATTTAGCCCTCACTTTAGTGAGTGGATGAACTTGCTTCAAACTCACACTAAAGTAAACCAATACACATCAAGAGGGGTCCTAGTACACCAATGCTAGTAAGGTAGGATGACAATGATCAAGAGGGGTGATCAAGCCCCCAAGATCAAGATCCTATAGCAGACCAACATAGGCACAAAGGACATAAATGAAAATAATATAAGAAGAAATAACTAGGAACAAGCATGCACTTCCAAAGACATAAAGAAGAAGGAAAAAGAAAAAGAAAAAGAAAAAGAAAAAGAAAAAGAAAAAGAAAAAGAGAGGTGGATCAAGCTTCAACTATTTGTCCAACACAATGTGGATCAGATCTAGGCTATTTTTCTGGAGATCCACACTCACTTTGAGGAAATGTAACTTTAGGCTATCCACTGGGTGAGTATTTGAAAAGGTGAGACACATACAGACATGGCTGGTATGCACTAACACACACACACACACACAAGTCGCTATGGGAAAGTCATGCCTAAGTTCAATTTCCCATTCATCTAGACCAAAGTTATACCTCCTGATAACTTGGATAAGGTGCCACACAACAATGAAATTCAAGCTTAATGAGGCAAGCAAAATTTTGTATGCTTTAAACTCATGAACAAAAAAGTTGGCTCCACAAGCATGCAAAGTGTGTTATGCAAGGTGGCCATATAACTGAATTTGTAAGGTATGTTCAAAGGATTTTTTCTTAGTTCATGTAAGGTCATAACTTAGGTAACATTGTGCCTAATGTCTCCAATATATGACCAATTGAAGAATAGAATATTCGCAACTTAGGGCATGTAGTGTGTCGCATCAAGACACTAAGAGGAATATAATATGCTAAGAGAGATCATGCTCTTGAGGGGCATCACACCCAATGTCACCACAAAGTGAAAGAAACATTCCATGAAGTAAAAAGACTACACAATGAAATATGAAAAATGAAAATAATAACTCCAATGTATGCCCCCACTTTAGAGAAATTTCTAAACACCATACTATGAGAAATTTCTTTAAAGTAGCAAATGATCAACGCTAACAAGAAAGGACATGAGAGCTTAATTTGGAAAGCCCTATGCCAAGTCATATGTTTCCAAGTAAAGCTACATCATTAAAGAAAAAGAGAGAGATTTCTCCCAAAATGAAAACTCCAAACACACGAGGGATCCATGGATTCGATGTCAGTATGTTCTTGCTACAATTTTCTTAGAGAGCTTAGAATTTTCATCATTCCCCAAATACTCATAGAACTAGAACAATGACAAAAAGAGAGTAAAAATCAAAGAAAATCCTTTCAGGTCCACATGAAGAGAGCTAAATGTCCCAATGCCTTATGTCATCCCCAAAAGGAAAACATAATACAAATGAAAAAGATAAAGGGAAAATTTTTTGGTCAACTTGGAAGAGACATGAATGTCTCAATGCCTTGTGTCATCCCTAAAAGCAAAACACAAGATAAAGAAATGATAAAGGAAAATATTTTGGGTCAACATGGAAGAGACATGAATGTCTCTATGCCTTGTGTCATCCCAAAAATGAAATATACAAGATAAAGGTAAAATACAAAGGTAAAATATTTATGACATAGAGAAGAATGTAGGTACAAATAGAGGAATGCACAAATAGAGAGATACATCAAATATAATGGCATGGTAGATCACATTATGCACATGCATCCACACAAAAGAAATAATGAAAAATACTAATTAAGCACATGTGTGTCAACCTAATAGTAGGTCATCTGCATCCCAATCATGTTCATTGTATATGGAAGGCATATATCTAGCCATAGGGATAACAAGTGTCGAACTAGGTTCATTGCCAAGTTCAACACTCTTCCTCAAAAAATTATTGTTTAAGATCATAGAAGAGGAAGAAAATGTATTCAATTTATTATGCACTACATCATGAATCTTAGCAACCTCATCATCGTCATCCAAGTTAATCACAATAGGAGGTCGAATGATAATGTCCAAATAAGGATTTAGCTCTTGTTGTGGTATATTTTCTATTTGTGATGAAAAAGGTGGAGACCCATCATGTGTTTCTTCATTCAAGTTTGGAGTTTGATTTTCTTTTTCATCTAACCTTTGAGCAAGAGCACAATGTTTATTCCTACACTTTCTAGCATTTATATTTCTTTTAGTTTGACTTTTGAGTTGTGTTTGTGTAAGATAAGGTTCATCAACCATAGGTTTCTTTTCTTACCTAAGGGATCAGTAGAAGGAACCATGGAAGGTTGTTTAAAAACTTTTTCTTTAGCTTTGTAAACATATTTTATTTTGGGTGGTGTAATGGAGTTTTTTTCATTATCTGTTGGTATTTTATAGGAACTAGGAAAGGGATATAGTTTAGGTTGGTCTTGGTTGTTTGGAATGTCTAGTTTTTATCATGGTTTTGTCAAGGATGGTAGGCTCAGTCGTAGGCTGAGGCATGTTCCTAAGGGATAACTTTTCTATTCATTTTTACTTGAACTTTAGATAGGATTTGAAAAATAATTCCTAACAAGGCTTAATAGGTTCAATAGGCTCTGGCCAAAATAAATCTAATGAAAATTTCCCTTGTGAAGACAAAGGATTAAATACACTATGATACATAGTAAATATTTCATTGTCAAAGGGAAACTTTAATCATTTATGCACAATCGATGGAATGACTTCCATGGAGTGTAGTCATGGGTAACCAAAATTCACATGAAATTGGTCTGATATCGAGATGATGGAGAATGAGACATCTAATGTTTTTGATCCCATTTGTAAAGGTAAGGTGAGTGATCCCATTGTAAGGAAAGTGAGACAATTATGTGTTTTGATCCATGCTTTTAGTTTGTCATATATTTCTTGATAAATTTCATGCACAAGTAAGAATTCTTTGGTGATCACATTCTCTCCATAAACAAGATCAATTAATATCCCATTAGTGGTTTTATCATGGATTCAACCAACCATGTAAAGAGGACTATTAAGTGCATGTTTAAGTATATCTTGTGAGGAGAAAGAAATGTCAAGAGGCTTCTTAGTTTCACCCTTACGAGTTTTATTTTCAATCAATGCAATCAAACCTTTTTCAATAGTATCCATAGGAATTTGTTCAAGGGTATCCATAGGAATTTGTTTAATTGTATCCATGTTCTCATCATCCATGTCAACATTTATCACATCATTCTTTGTATTTTAACTAGCTTTGACAAATGAAATGTTATGGTTAGACATATGGTTGGTAAATATTTGCAAGTTTTTGTTAGGAGGGGAAAAAAACTAATTCCCTAGATCATTAAAACTTCCAATTGAAAGACAACCTAAATCAATGAGGTCTTGCAGAAGATGTTTAAGATGCTTACAATGTTTTTTATCATGTCAATTTTTTCAATGATAATGGTAGTAGCAATTTGGTCTATAGTTTGTGGGTAGCAGTTTATTGGGATTAGGAGTTTTAATTGGAGGAAAAGTGATCATTTTCTATTCTATAAGTTGTGATATTATGTTATGGAGGGTATCAAGTAAGGGATTAAATTTCCTAGCCAGATTCCCAAATGCGAAAGGGGTTGTATTCCTTATAGCAACCACTTGGGTGTCTACATGTTGAGTTGTTTGTTGTGGGGGATTAAGTTGAAGGAAACCTTTAGTCTATTTTCCAAAAGGTTGATAATTATTTTGGTTTGTGGATTCAAACTTCTCAGATTGGCTAGAAGTGGATTTTGTGTCACGACTACTAACTGAGTTTTGATAATCATTGAGGGTAATACAAAATTGTATAAAGGAAGGGAATTTCATCATGGTAAGCTTATCTTATATCTTAGTTTGCAAGTTCTCGATGAACATCCATTGAAGATGAGGATTGGGAATCTTTACATCGATTTGGGAATAAAGCGATTGGTATCATGAAATAAATTCAATAACTTTTTAATCTTCCTTTTGCTTACATCTCATCAAATCGGCTAAGGTAATCTTTAGAGTCATGTGCACTTGGAAATGGTTTATAGAGGCCTCAACAAGTTCATTAAATGAACGAATTGAGTTTTTCAGTAACAAAGAAAACCATTCTAAGGCCTAGTATCTTTTAAAGACCTAGGGAAAAGCTTAGCCAATAGCTTCTCCTCAAGGAAAAACTCACTACATAATGTAGTATAAGTGAAAACATGGTTAGAAGGATCTCCTTTCCCCCCATATTTCTCAAATCTAGGGATCTCCAGACCTTGTGGTATTGGTGTTCTCGATATCTCCAAGGATGAGGGATTGCTTTTGACATAGTATGTAAGTTGGCCATTTTGATTTTGGTTTTATGGTGGAAACTTTCTTTTGAAGGGATGAAACGATTTACAAAATTTGATTTATTATGGTGTCATAGGTTGTATTGTGAGTCATAGGAAAACAAGTAGAAAATCTCATACAAGGGACACACAATAAATGCAAGATGAATGCAATAATATTCTAATTCAAACCCAAATGACATTAAGTTAAATACAATGAAATGAATGAAACAAAAAAAAAAAAAAACTAAAATAGAAAGCTAACAACAACAAACAGGAGCACAAAAAATAAGTTTTGAATGTTGTAAAGTGCATTTTAAAATCTATAATGGGACTAAATCACCCAAAGGAGCTTATGAGTCCCAGTATAGGTTTTTCACTATAATTTCAAAAACTTTTGAATGATTGTTATGATTTCTAGTTTGGATGATTTCTAGATTAAGTGAAAATGAAAATTTTAGATTCTATTCATTGATGCAAGATGCAAAAATGCAATCTATATGTACTTTCACTAATGCAAGAATTAGAAACCCTAGATGCAAATTAACTTTAATGCAAAACCTAATGCAATGTTAATGCAAGTTAGATCTAGGATTATAATGCACTCCAAATATAAATTAAGATGTTTTAAATGATATTTGACCAAACTAAAAGGAAGGAAAATTTTCATTGGCTATGGTTTAGTACATAGAACAATAATATTTTACACTTATCATTCAAGGAAACCATAGAGATCTCAATCCAAGGATGAAGTGAGGGAAAGAGATCATGCGAAGGGTGTCCTAGGGTATGATTAATGAATAAAGAGGGGTTCACCACCAAGCTAGGGCTTGGAAAAACAAGTAACATTCAAGATATAATTATGAAACCTAATGATATGCAAAGATTCACTAAATGACCTATAAATGAATGCAAAACATAATATAAAACTAGAAAATTAAATAGGGGCACCTAGAAACCTATGAAAGCTTGAATGGAGGCCTAAAATGTCAAAAGAGTTGAATTTAATGTCTATTGGGACTCATACATCAGTTAGGGTGATTTAGTCACAGATTAGGGTTTCTGGGTAAGAACAAAAATCTGGTAGAGACAAGTGTGGAACTCATGCAAACTACAAATTTCTTTGTACTAGGACTTATAGACCAGAAGTGGTATATCATTCTTGCTTACCTTTTTCGAAGGATCAAGATCTGAATATGCTCTTTAGCCTCTACTCTATCTACTCAACTTGATTTCAGGATCTAAAATACTAAATTCTACCTTGTAGGAGTCCTTTAATGCTCTTCAAAACAAGGTGATAACTTGGACAATTTTGAAAACTTGACAACTTCTTTCCAATCTTGTTCTTTAGAAGGATTTCAATCTAGATCTGCAAATCACACTCTAAAGAGAGGGAAAAAAATGTTGTTTTGTTTGTAGAAAGGGATTTTCCTTGGTCAAACCCCATTATGGTAATCAAACCTTGAAATAGAATGAAATGGAAAAGAGGAATGATGAATGAACAAAATGCAATGTTGCAACTCACCAAACCCTAGAATAAGTTGTTGCAAACATGTATTAAATGGCTCCAATGGATGTATATCTTGAATCTTTCTTGAATGATATGGATATTGACTTGAATGCTTGCTTGAATCATTCTTGATAATAAACTTTTAAATATTAGCTCAAAAGAAAACATGATGCATGATGACTTTGACATGATGCTTGATACTTGAATAATTCTTCAAAATGCTTGATAATCAACTCTTGAGGGCTCTTGAATGCTCTTGTAGAATCTTGAATTCTCTTGTGAACTCAAATTTTCTATATGCATGAATGCTCAAGTCGCTAGGTTGCTTGTTAACTTGCTAGGTAAAAAATGAGTGAAATGACCTTGTAATTATGTGTGTTTATGCCTAATTTCCTGAAATTACAACACTACATGTTGACATAAGATCTAGGAGAATAAATTCTCACCAAGAATTTTAATTTAATTTTATTTTAAGCGACGCGAGACTCATATGCCAAAAGTGGTTTGTGAGTCCAATTAGGCTAGGCTATGGGACATAGTTTTCAAGAAATGCTCTGATTCATGTGAAATCAGGATTGAGGCCCCAAAACTTAGGTGGGTCCCAAATTCCCAAGGTGGCATATGAGTCCTTGATAAATAAATCTTGGCCACACAATCCAAAAACATTAATTTTTGATTGGATGTTGGTTTATGTCAGGATTATCCTCAAAAATATGCATTAATTAAGGCTTGTGGATGCAAAATAAGGCCAAATAAGGCACAAAGAAGCCCAATAAATTAATAAAACCCTAGAGAAGTTTGAAAGTTTAAGAAAATAATTTACAATACCTTAAATAAGGCACAACTATGTCCATTTAGTTTACAAGGGCCCTAGGCCTACTATGAATGTGTTAAACACATTACAACACTAAATCAAGGCATAATGTGAATGTGTTAAACATATTACAACAGTCAATCAAGGAATCATTAAGCTCAATTTAATGAGGACCCAAACAAGTGTGAAAATGTTATGAATGGAATTTTTTGACTCTACAATTTTTCAAAAAAATATTTTAATAAAAAGTTATTAAAATACTAAAAAATCTTGATATTTCAATTTTATGGACCAATTTCATAAAAAAAATATTTGAAAAATAAAAAAATAATTCAATCATGAAAAAATTACATATTTGGAGTCTACAGAGTCTCATCTATAATGGGTTTTAATTTTTTCAAAAAATTCTACAAAAAAGGTCTTTAAACATATATGCAAAGTCATTCTTTTCTTGTGACATTGACATGACCTTCAAGTTGCAGTTCAAAGCAAGTCCAAAGCTTAGTTTCGAGTCCCCAATGCTTTTCCTGAATTGAAAACCAAAGCACAAATCCAGCCCAAAATTCAAATTTTAAAAAATGGGATCTCGCTTTAGGAATGGGATCCCACTTTAGGAATGGGATACTGTTTACTTTAATTAATATTTTGAATATTAAAAAGAGAGATGGGGTCCTATTTTATTTTGAACCTTTTTTTTTTAATTTTTATTGCTAAAAAATTACTCGTGCGAACCATTCTCTGTGCATCATCCTTCCATCTGGTCTCATTCATCACCACTCCTTCTACCCCATTCCCCAAAGACAAGGGACTAGTCTCATTCATCCCCGCCCACATCCATCTATAGTTATAGTGACTGCATCACTGCTCCATCCATTAACGCAATACGCATTACTCTAGAGAGTTTGCAGGACAATTTTACAACTTAACAGTGTATGACCAAACTAATTCTTCCATTTTCTATTAAATCTTGTCTCCTACAGGCCCTGGGTATGTGCAGGATCATGATGGGCCAAAAAGTGGTGATATGATGGGTTTTTGTAGGATATGTGGCTGACGAATTTTTTTATCCAAAATTGATGAAATGAAAAGGGTTTTCAAAGGATATTCTCATCTTTCCACCAATATAAATTATGCTTTAATTTGAATTTAATAAATAATTATTATTTATTTTCTATTTGAATTACAACTAAAGTCCTAATTGATAGGTTGATTAAGAAACATCTATAGCTTTCAAATGGTATCACATTTTTTGAATTCAAAACATGTGTCACATTCTATGCTTCGTATACTATAGGATTGAAAAAAAAAATGAATTTCATGAAGTTTTGACCAAGTTAAGGTGGTTAGACATGCAAGTTTTTTTATTTTTTAAAAGTTGTTATAAAAAATTCATAATTAATTATTTACTTGGAAAAAAATTACAAAAAAATATGCATCACATCGGGACATGAGTCCTCTACTTATATCCAAAATATTATAAAAAATAATTATCATTTTATTGTGGTTAGGGTGGTTAGACATACACCTACTTCTTATTTTTTCCTTGAAATTTAAGTACTACTACATTGAAATTTCAAATTTTTACCAACTAATTTTATTTTTTAAAAATAAACCTAGTGGTTTAGAAACTAAATTCAATTTTATACAACTTATATTCTTACATATTTTTGAAATAATATAGTAACTTATTCAAATTTTTACGTCAAGTTACCTAACTGATTTTTCTGAATTTTTTGCCACTTAAGGGCCTATTTTTTCCATGATGATCTTGCACATACCCCCCTTAAACTTGCAATTTGATTTGAATTTTGAAAGGAGGAAACATTGGGATAGTTTTAGAGTGGAATTTTGTTTATTTTCTACTCATTTGAAGAAGGAATAAAAATGATAGTTTTTCTATTGAAATTCATTTATACATTAGAATTTTGTAATCATGGGATCACAACATTATCAAAAGAGGAAAGATAGGAAGGTATTGATCCCTGAAGAAATTCAAGAAAAGAGAGAGGAGGAAAAAAGACAAAGAGATAGACAAATGAAGATTTGAACAATAAATAATGTTGAAGCATTTGGTTCCATGACTATTGAAGATAAAATCATTGAAGATACCTTGGATGTAGATGATGCAAATTTGTAAAAGGTGAATGTAGAAGATAATACGATTATAGAAAATAATCCTGGTTTGTCTTCAAATCCACCTTTTAATACTATGGAGAATGTGACAATAGGCATGAATCTAGGTACATCTTCAAATCCACCTTTGACTGATATGGAAAATATTCAAATTCAATATGATTTAAAACAATTTGGATATAACAATGTTGAGATTAATTATATTCATAGAGAACTAGTAGAAAATGAAAATTCTTTTGTTGTTAAAAATGAAAATGAATATCCTTTCATTGTTGAAAATGAAAATGAAAATATGTGTTAAAAAATTGAAAGCACTATTTTGGATAATCTTCCTAGTAATATTTCTTGGAGAAAAATAAGAACACATTCCAATAAATTATGGAATTTTTTTTTTATCAAAAACACTATCTTTTCAATGTCAACTCATGATGCAATTGATGAGAATGTGGAAAATGGGAAAAGTAATAAAAAGTTTGACATTTTTGTTATACCAAAAAGAAAAGATGAATCACTTAAACATGATATATCTATTGTTGCTAGTGCCATTAAGTTTGTAGAGGAGGGGAATTGGCTTCTTCGAGACTTCGGGTCATGGGAGAGTCCTAAGCTATAGGCTACCTTGATCTACCTTAAGCTAATTTGTTTAGAAGAGTTAAAATGGTAAGGTTGAAAAGGAAGAGAAATTTGGCTACTACTATCCTTCTACTATTTTGAGTGTTTTAGAGGGTCAACCGAGCTAATTTCCAGAGTCCAACCTACTTCTTAGAAAACTCTCTACTTGAGAAGGATAATGCAAGATACAAACTATAGTGTGGCATGCTAGCATCTCAATGGTACACTGGCATCCAAATAGAAGGTATCAGAGACAAATTAAAATGGAAAAAATATAACTAACAACCTAACTAATGAAGTTTTATGCTATGATAGAATAATATAAAAATACAAAAATGAAATACAAGAAGAAGAATACTTTAACTAAACTATGCTTCAATCGACGAAGAAAGGTGAGAAAAGCATAACTTTCTATCCAAGAGTTGAATCTTCAAAGAGCTCTAGATGAGAGTACCTACACACAAAAGACCAAGGAAAATGTTGGGTCTATTTTTAGAGGACTACCTTAGTCAGTCCCCTGCTTTGGTGCTTCCACCTCCATGGAAAGCCAGATAGCAACGAGTAGAAAATGATAAAGAAAAGTATGGAAATGGAAGTGCCAAGAAATAACACAAACAACAATATGCTACTACATGAATACAATGATTCAAAAGTAATGGAGAATGGAAGATATCACCTTCACAAATAGATTCTCTCAAGGAAAGTAGAGGAAGGAGCAAGCCTACAAGTTCAACAAGAATGTTATCACAACAAATGGAGTGGAGGATCTAAGAAAGTAGCAGCTTCTAGCTATAATGGAGTGATGGAGAAGCTTGAAAATATCAAAATTAATCAAGAGAGCATGAAGAGTTTAGTCAATAGTTCAAGAATGGTGAAGAATTTAGATAGATTGAAGAATTAGGAAATTTGAATGGAAATAAGCAGGAAAAAGGGTCATTTGATGTCAATCAAGGGAGGAAAATATGTTACACTAAACCACAAATGGAGAAACATAATGCCTCTATGGATTCTAGAGGTAGGTATCCTATCAGGACAACAACGTGATGAATGGAAATCTACTTGGTGCACATGAATCCTTGAATAAATTCCTCCACCAACACAAAAACAAGTTGTTGGGTGAAGGGGGGAAGATGGAAGATGTGGAAATTACATCATTCTAGAATCACATTTTCTCAAGTGAGGGGTATGAAAATGGGGAATTTTACTAGGGTGAAAATTCATGCCATTAAATTTTTCCCCCACTTTATGTTGATAAAATATGTCTCAACCTTGCAATTACATAAGGTACTATTCATCCAACGATTATGGAGGGGTGTGGGGGGATCCAACAGTTGATATTTTATTAGTTTGACTTATATCTAATGGTTGATATTTTATATCTGACAATCAATATTTTATTAGCTTGACTTTACCTAGAAGGAAACCCTATTTTATGAGGGTGTTGTACTACAACCATGTATTGTGACATGTATTTTGAGATTCTGATAGTGGTTGTGTTACCTCTAGATCTTTGAGTGGTGGCACTCCTATGAGAAGCTTGCTCTACAAGTATATTGTAATATTTTTGATTTTTGAATAATATATTAGGATTTTTTTTGAGTGTGTAGTTTTTCTCCTAAAAGGGATTTCCCCACATAAATCATTATGTTGTGGTATGCACATTCTTTGTGTTTATTTCTATTTTAGTTTCTATAATTGTTAAAGATCTATACATTTTTTGCATTATTCTCCTCTCATGATTAGTGTAGGAAGTTTTCCCACTACCTTAGCTTCCTTACAAGTGGTATTAGATCATAATCACCTTTGTTTTCAATTGTGGGTTGTTTGGTTTTTGAAATAATCCAAATTTGAGTGGGAGCTTGTGTAGAAGACACTTTGTGATCTTTTTCTAAGAATTTTTAGATGGAAAGTTGATCAACGAGAATAGAGGTGGATAATTTTTTTAGAAATAATTTTGAAATGTGGAAGTTGAAGATGGAGGATCTCTTCATAGATCAAGATCTATGGGATGTTGATGAGAATGTTTCAAGGCTTGCAGATCCTACTCAATCTGCTCAATATGATGTTATAGATTGTAAAGCCAAGGGTATAATTATATTGTGCTTGGCAGACTATTTTAATCAATTTCCATGAAGAGACCTCTACACAGAAACTATGGAAGAAGCTTGGTGAGATCTATAAAGCCAAATCTTTAGTGAACAAGATTTTCTTGAGGAAGAGATTATATTCCTTGACAATGGAAGAGGGCCTAGATGAATTGGAGTCCACCTAGAAGAACTCAATATGTTTGTGTCTCAATTGGCATCAGTTGGTGTCAAAATGGATGAGGAAGAGAAATGTCAAATCCTACTTTGTTCTTTGCCTAATTCGTGGGATTCTCTTATGATGGCTATTGGGAGTACTTCTGTTATATTGAAGACTAAAGATGTGATGGGTTCTTTACTTTTTGAAGAGATGAGAAGGTATCCATCAGTGGCAAGGAGATGCTAAATATTTGTGGAAGACATAAGGGTATGTGTAGGATCATCATGGAAACAACAAGCCCTTAAGTGGAAAAAAATTTAGAAAAATCAGAGTTAGGCAACTTGACGTAAAAATTTGAATAAGTTATCTATATTATTTTAAAAATATGTAAGAATAGAATCTATAGAAAACTGAATGTAGTTTCTAAACTACTAGGTTTATTTTAAACACAAAAACTATTTGGTGAAAATTTGAAATTTCAATGTAGTAGTACTTAAATTTAAGGGAAAAAATAACAAGTAGGTGTTTGTCTAACCACCCTAACCATAATAAAATGATAAAAAAAAAATTATAATATTTTAGATATAAGTAGAGGACTCATGTCCTGATGTGATGCATATTTTTTTGTAATTCTTTTCCAAATAAATAATTAATTATGATTTTTTTATTACAAATTTTAAAAAATATAAAAACTTGTATGTCTGAAAACCTTAACTTGGTGAAAACTTCATGAAATTCATTTTTTTTTAATAATCCTATAGTATGTGAAGTAGAGAATGTGACACATGTTTCAGATTCAAAAAATGTGATATTGTTTGAAAGCTATAGATTTTTTTCAATCAGCCTATCAATCAAGACTTTAGTGATAATTCAAATGGAAAATGAATAATAATAATTTATTAAATTCAAAGTAAATCATAATTTATATTGGTGGAAAAAAAAAATCTCCTTTAAAAAACTTTTTTGTTTCATCAATTTTGGGTGAAAAAAAAATTGTCAACCACATACCCTACACATACCCATCATATCGCCACTTTTTCGCCAATCATGATCCTGCACATACCCCTAAGGAAAAAGGAAAGAAGAATGGGAATTCTAAAAAATACAAGTCCAAGGGGAGATCTAAGTCTCCTGGAAATTCCAAAGTTATTTTTTGGAACTATGGTAAGCTTGGACATGTTCGTAAGGACTACAAGGAAGAAAAAAAGAAGAAAAAGAAGAAATTTGATTTTGATTATGAATCTGAGAAGGAAGATGGTGACACATTCATTGTAGCTTTGGAAATTCATGCAGGTAATGATGCATGGTTAATTGAATCAGGTGCATCTTTCCATATGAACTTTAATGGAGATTAGTTTTCTAAATATGAAGAATTTGATGGAGGTAAGGTGTACTTGGGTGATGATTCTCATTTAGACATTGTTGGTTGTGGTAAAGTTAAAATCAAGTTTCCTAATGGTAGAATAAGAAGGATTAATGGTGTGTTGCATATCCTTACTTTAGCACAAAATTTGTTATCTGTGATTAAACTAATAGATGCAAATGTGCAGGTAATATTTTCTGATGCAAGATGCAAGATGGTCAAAGGTGCTATGGTGATTGCTAGAGGTGTCACATATGGAACATTGTATAAGATTAATGCATGCAATGCTAAGTACAATATCACTTTTGTGAAAAGGAAGTCTATGGAAGAAGTGAGGGTTTCAACTTCAACGTATGGTCATGGCTTTTGGGTACCCAAGGGTGCTCTTTCTTTTGAATAAAAGCTAACTATAGAGAAAACTATGTTATGGAACTAGTGACTTGGCCACATTAGAGAAAGGGGCCTAAGGACCTTGAAAAATAAAAACCTCATTAAAGGTTTGTCTGATTCTAATCTTGAATTTTATTTTTGTGAGCATGACATTTACAAAAAAACAAAACTATGTTTATTTTTACTCTAGTTCTCATAAATCTTGTGGTGAATTAGATCTTATTCATTATGATGTGTTTGGTTCTATAGATGTTCCTTCAATTGGTAAATCCATATATTATGTTTCATTTATTGATGACTATAGTAGTACATGGGTATATTTTCTAAAGAGTAAATCTGAATTTTTCAATCAATTTAAAGAATTTAAAGCAATGGTTGAGTTGCAGACTAGAAAGAAAATAAAATGTTTGAGGACTGATAATGGTGGTGAATTTTTCTATAATGATTTTGATAGATTGTATAAGGATTTTGGTATTCATAGACAAAATACAACTCCATATTCTCCACAATAGAATGAAGTTTTAGAAAGAATAAACATGACACTAATGGAGAAGGCTAGGAGTATGTTGAGTGGTGCTGGTCTAGAACAAAGATTTTGGGTTGTAGCTATTGCCACTGCTTGTTACCTAATTAATAGGTCTCCTACATCAGCTCTTGTTGATAATACACCTATAGAGGTATGGTCAGGCCACAAGCCTTCATTAAGACATCTTAGATTTTTTGGTTGTGAGGCATATGCATATGTGCCAAAGGAGAAGTGAACAAAGTTGGAGAACAAGGTTGTGGAATGTATCTTCATCAAATACAATTATGGTGTGAAACGATACAAGCTTTGGGATCCTATTGAACAAAAGGTAATAAATATTAGAAGTGTTACTTTTAGAGAAACTAAGCCTTCTTCTATTACAATGAAGCAAGAACAAATTAAATAGGAAGATGTGTTCAATTTTCTTCTACACCTAAGAAAGTTGAATCAAGGCCCATGGACAGACAAGAAGTTGAGTAGATCTCTTCTAGCTCTAAATATTTAGAATATGAGGAAGAACCTCCAACTCAGCTTGTTTGTAAGTCTACAAGGAACAAAAAACCACCTTAAAGGTATTCACCTAATGTTTGGATATTATTTTTTCTTTAAATACTAACATGGAAGAACCTAGATCAGTAGAAGAGGCATTAGGTATGAATGATGCATAATCCTAGAAGATTGCTATGGATGAAGAAATAGAAGCTTTGAAAAAGAATGATACATGGGATCTTGTACCATTTCCCAAAGGACAAAAACCTTTGGTTACAAATGATTGTTCAAGAAAAATATTGGTTCAGATGGAAGTATTGAGAAATACAAAGCAAGGTTTGTTGTCGAAGGTTACTCTCAATTTGAGGGTGTTGATTATGGTGAGATATTTTCTCTTGGTTTAAAAAATGGAATCCATTATATTTTTCCTCTCTATTGTTGATTCTTATTATTTAGAGGTTTAGAAAATGTATGTGAAAACTATTTTCTATCATGGTGACTAGTTTGCAAATTGAAGAAATCTTTAGTATGGTTTAAAACAAATTCCTAGGATGTGGTACCAGAAATTTGATACATATGTGTTGAGTTTGGTATTTGAGTATTCTAAATCAGATCATTGTGTTTATTATAAACATGATGGTGATCATTTCCTATTTATTGCATTATATGTTGATGATATATTTATTCATTGGTAAAGGGAAAGCTATGATTTCAAAACTAAAATATCAACTTTCTTCTAAGTTTGAAATGAAAGGTGTTGGTGCAACTAAACACATTCTTGGGATGGAAATTAGAAGAGATAAAGTGAATAGAAATCTATTTCTTTTCCATAGTAAGTATGTCAATTCAATTTTATATCTCGGTTTGATATGCAGGATTGTAGACCATTGTGTGTTCCTATTTCAGCTGGAACAAAGTCATCTATTTTAGATTGTCCAACATCCCCATCAAAGATGGAAGACATGAGCAAAGTGCCTTACCAGACTACAGTTGGTAGTTTGATGTATGCACTATGGTTTATACTAGACTAGACATTGCCCAAGTAGTGCGATTTCTTTCTAGATATATGTCTAATTGTGGTAGAGTTCATTGGGATGTAGTTAAAAGAGTCTTTAGATATTTGTGTGGGACCTTGTATTATTCCTTGTGTTATCATAGTAATATGACTGAAGACAAGATTTCCCTTGATATTCACGGTTATGTGGATTTAGACAGGGCAAGTGATGTTTATAGTAGAAGATCCACCAGTGCTTATGTGTTTACTTTATTTGGTGGCACAATTAGTTGGATGAGTAATCGATAGGTTGTGGCTGCTTTGTCCACTAGTGAAGCAGAGTATATGGTAGCTACTCATGCTTGTAAAGAAGCCATTTGGCTTAAGAGATAGTGTTCAAATATTGGAATAAAAAAAGATGTAGTGACAATTTATTGTGATAGTCAGAGTGTGATATGTCTAGCTAAGAACCCAACATTTCATGCCAGGACCAAGCACATTAATGTATATTATCATTTTGTTAGAGACATGGTCAAATATGGTAGGGTAAAGTTGGTTAAGGTAGAGACTTTGATGAATGTTGTTGATTCTTTAACTAATCTTGTGAGCACAAAGAAGTTCAGATGGTACTCAGACACTATGGGCCTTTTGGCCCCTGACAATTAAGATATGATGATGACACCCTTCCATTGTCCTTGCAAGGTGTTTGAAAAGTGGGAATTTTTTTGAGAAAATGTGTCTCAAACTTGCAATTACATAAGGTAATATTCATTTGATGATGAGAGGGGGGCATGGGGGGATCCCCATCCCATGACAGGTTTGGGGGGATCATCCCCCTGGTTGGGGTCCAGGGGCAGCACCCCTGAAAGGAAAATTTTATTTATATTTTATTATTGTAAATCTAGACACTTCATCGTTATGTCTTATATCCAATGACCAATATTTTATTTGCTTGACTTGCCCTATAAGGAAACCATATTTTATGAGGGAATTGTATTATGATTTTGTATTGTGATGTATTCTGAGATTCTAATAGTAGTTGTGTTGCCTCTGGATCTCTAAGTAGTGATACTCCTATGAGAAGATTTCTCTACAAATATATTGTAATCTTTGTGAGTTTTGAATAATATATTGGGTTGCTTTTAGAGTGTGGGGTTTTTCTCCCGAAAGGGATTTCCCTACATAAATAATTGTGTTGTGGTATGCACAATATTTTTTTTTAAGTTTTTATAATTGTTAAAGATTTGTAAATTTTTTGCAGTATTATCCTCTCAAGATTAGTGTAGGAAGTCATTCCACTACCTTAGCTTCCTTACACTTTAGCGAGCACATGTGTCAATGAATGTGAGGTAAAGTAGAAAGAAGTTGAAGAGAATATACCTGAAACATCGAGGAAGTGTACCACAATCTCACATGCTTAAACATACAGGAGAGAGAGGTGGTTCCACAAGTACTCAGTCCTGCAAAAGGTGAATAAAATATTTGCAAGTGCTTAGTCCTACAAAATTAGCTCCATGGGTGGTCAATCCCATAAAAGATGAAAAAAGGTTTTGTATATGCTCAATCCTACAAAATTGTCTCCATGGGTGCTTGGTATTGCAAGGAAAGCTTGAAAAGGTTCTCAATCTTCCAAGCTTGATTATAAAAGCAACTTTCCAAGTGCTTAGTCCTATAAAGCAACATGTTAAGCTACATACAAAATATTTTAGGTAAGCAAAAGCTGCATAAACAAACAATCATATCTCAAAGAAAATAATTAAATGAGAAGCTTTCAAAGGGGTCCCTCAGGAACCCTTCAAGATAGGAAGGGGTCTATTTAAAGGGAAACTTGAATTAAAAAGCATAAAATTTTTCATGAATGATCCTATCATCAAGTAATCCTTTTGAAATATCTCTTTCATCAAGGAATTTGATAAAAATAATTTCCTTTTGGAAGGAAAGCTTTTTTATTCTTTTTGTTATGACTTCTTTTTCAAAAGAAAAAATTTCATTGAGGGGATCCTTGTTGAAGGATGCGATTTTTGAAAAATGTTAAATTTTTAGTAATGGATTCATTGGCCACTGAATTTACCTTATTCAAAATTAGAGAAGTAGTATCCCCCCTTAGGATGGTGTGTGCAACTCAAATGAGCATGTGGCATCCTAACGAAAGGAAGAAGAGATAGTGATGTTGTGGCCCATGAGACATTGTGAGATGTAAACATGGAATTTTTTCACGCACGTAAGGGACAACACATAAGCACCACAACATCACAAACTAAGTAGAAATAGAGACAAGTAAAGATAAAGAAAATGAGAGATAAGGAAAGATGAATAAAATCAAGAGGTAGGGGGATTTGGGAGTTCAGGGTAAGATCAGTTCTTATAGGTAACCTATAATATATGTATTAATGAAAGATCATTAGTCCCCAAAGTCCCTAAATCTGAAAAAGAGCACATGAAAACAAAATGAAAATAAAGAAATGGTTCAACATGGAAGGAAGGCCTAAATTCCCCCAACACTTTACATCATCGTGAATTATTGAAAATCAAGTTACAACATATAGAAGAATGATGAAACATACAGAGGAAGTTTACAAAAAAATTTCACTCTTGTATCCATGGACCTACAAGGGTGACAAGGGTCCTCTAGGAACACACAAAAACAAGCATGGGGGAAACACAACACACACAAATCTAATCTACAGATAAAGAATATGTACTCCCCTATTCCTCATCAACTAGGAGGTCATCATTCTCCCAATATAGATCATTATATGGGGAGGGTGGATGATCCTACAAGGGTGGGTTAGCAAGGGGAGGACCATCTGACTCTCCTACAACAAGAGCTATGGTAAAATTCATTGATCTTGCAAAGATCGTTGATAGACCTAGGACATCATCCATCGAGTTAAGCATTCACTTAATAGGAGTGCCATGTATTAACTGGGTGGGAGAGGAAGGGGGATCCTAAGATCCACCATTGACCCCATCAACAGGGATAGTGACAAAATCAGGGGATGTCAGGGCTACCTCCATGAGAATGATACTGTAAGAAAAAGAAGAACTCCCCTCTAAAGAAGGTGATCCATTTTTCTAATCTCTTTTGGAAGCAATGTCATCCTCCAACTTATGCCTTAGTAGAGGATATGGGATCCCCACAAAAGAAGCATAAAGTGAGGAGGAATGGGACAGAGACACAGTGGACACCATCATGGTGTTTGAAATGCCCATGGGCCAAGAAAATGGAGGTGTGCTTGGAAGTTACATCAAAAGAGGGGGCTCCACTAAGGGAGTGATGAACACCTACAATGTTTTAGGGTGAGGATCATCAGAATTTGTGGGGTATTCAGAAGAAAAATAGAGGAGAGGAGAAATGAAGTAGAAGGAACAAAATAGGGAGGCCTAGTAGGATATGTCAAAATAGGATTTATTGGATCCCCATCTACCTTTTGCAAGGAAAATTTTCCAACAACCAGATCCTTTCTCTGGCGCTTACGCTCATTTACAAGCCAATATCATTGGCTTTGGGAACTAGAAGTCACTGTTTGAGAAGAAGTACGAGGCTCTTGTTCTACCATAGGTGTGTCCTCCACAACCATTGCTAGTGGAAGGGTAGTCTCCTAGATGGAAGCAAGAGTAGGAAGAACAGGAGAATAAATGATTGTAGGTGGAGAAGTAGACATAAGCACCTCAACAACGTGCCTCTTCCTATTCACTACCTAGGGGTAGGAGCAGTAGGAGGCTAAGACACAAGGGAAAGTCCATGAGGGCCCTTCCCCTTACAATAGACAATGAGCCTTAGCACCATGCGCAAGACAAGAATTTCAAATAATTGACACTTTCCCTTTTGCCAAGCAAGAACCATCAAACTCCCCATGCAACGCATGGGAGCAAAGGTCAAAGGTGCCATAATAGAGTGAGAGGTTGAAGTGGATGGAACAATAGAAGAAGAGAAAGGGTCTTGGACATGACCAAACTTCCCCTTGCCATTTTTTTGAGAAGACGAGGTAACTTGCTACTACGCGATCATGAAACCCTTGAAAAAGATGGTGTAGGGAGATGCAAGGTAGGTCACCTACAGTGTTATTCCCTCTATCTTAAATTTGACATAGGTGTGATTCAACAAGTCCATCCTCAGGGGAAGTGGACTGAATGGGGCATGCCAAAAGTGGTCTAATGAGTAGCCCCCCTGTGACAACAATGGCTTATACATGGTGTCATGTACAACATGCATAGAGTGTAAGGAAGCTAAGGTAGCAGAAAAAATTCCTGCATTAATCTTGAGAGGAGGATAATGCAAATTTTTTACAGATGTTTAATAGTTGTAGTGTCAAAAATTGTACTCCCTTCTTGGACATAGTACAATTTTACACTTAGTTTGGACCTATTTTAGTACCCTTGCATTCATGCCCTTTAATCATCATTAATAGACCCCTAATACCCTTTCTTACGCATCCCAAGGTTTATTTCAATTGAAATCCCAACAAATTTAATAGATACATTTTAATATTCTAACCTCCCAACATTCTCTCACCCTGAAAATCTAGGGTAGGACCAATATGCCAGCTCGGGTATATGAGTCTCCCTAGGTGGGACCCATATTCCACCTTGGGGGTATGAGTCTCATTTGAGGCCTTTTTTGGTTTTTGAGTAGGAAATTAAGGGTTTTAATTCAAATTTTATAAATGTCAGTATTTGGGATCTAATAAATGGTAAATTAGATAGGATTCCTATAAAATCTAAGTCTCACATTCATTTTTAGGGACTCAATCTAGAGAGAACAAGACAAGCAAACAAGTAAGCAAGAGATTCAATAATTTGCATTAAAGAGCTAGGAACAAGCAAATTTTAAGTCTTGGAGCAGCATTATAGTGTTTTTTCATGTCTTAAAGCTCACTTCCATTTCAAGATCAAGCATTGCCAAAAGATTGATGATGGATGCCTATAGAGGATCATGATGGATTGTAGGTTGGGGAAATGCAACTATCCATTGAACCAAGCCTAATGGTCCTTGTTTCCTAAGTGATTCCATCTTCCATTATCATTCTACTTTCTACCTAAAGAAAGGTATTGTGTGAACCCTTTTCCTAGTACCTGCAAAACAACATGAGTAAACAAGTTAAACAAGGAATTGCAAGCTAAAACAAGGATTCCCCATGAAATCCATTTAAAAATTCAAATTAGGAAGCAAATGGTGAAAAACACAATGCAAATGACAAAAACCAAGATTAAATCCTAATTAGAAAAGCAAACACATGATCCCATGGGGGGATTGGTGGCAATTTGATGTGAAAATTGCCCCTTTCCCAATCCCTATGATGACATATTGATATGTTGAAGATGATTTTGATCCACTTTGTTGATGAAAGATGAAGACTCCAAGCTAAATCTGCAAAAAGCCTAGCTATAACTCCATGATAATTGATGGAATTCAATGGATATTTGAGCATGGTAAATTTGCTTGGATTGTGGATGATCAAATGAGGATATGAGCTCTTTATTTATAGGATTCTAAGATGGATGAATGTCCAAATTTGAGCAATTTGGGACTAACATTCATGCAATGATATGATGCCACTTGTCAAGCCATGAATGGATGATGGTTGTGCAAGATTTGGGGTTTGTGCCAATAAATACCAATATTTGAAATTCAAATTTGTTGAAATGACATGCAAGAGGGAAGGGAAAATGTAATAAATTCCACTTGGCTCAAGGCAAAGGACATGTAAGATGAATTTATTTCCTTGTTGGATGTACATGTTGACTTGGAATTTTTGAATTAAAATTGAGAGAATATTCCAAAAGATGTCTTGTGAGGAAAATAGAGATTTAATAAATGAATTAAATCTATTTTCATGTGCAACTTGCATTATCTAGATGATGTGACATGAGATGAGATTAAATTAATCAAGGGTTAATTAATTTAACAGGAGATTAGATGATATGACCCTTTTGACTCAAATTTATGGATTTATTTAAATCAAATAAGAGAGGAATATGATAAGAGGCTAATTAAATAAGGATTTTGATTTATTTAATTAAAAGAGATGGTGTTAGATTAAATCAAATAAGGCTTTGATTTATTTAATTTAATAGATAGAATTTAGAGATTTAATCAACTAAATTAATTATTTAATTAAATAAGGATAATTAGATCAGATGGATTGATTTAATTAACAAGAGAAAGTGACTTAATTAGACAAAATAATTTATTTAATTAAGAGACGAATATTGATGAATTTAATCAAATAAGGGAATTTGATTAAACAGTTAGACCGAGGGATGATTCAGGGAGAAACGATGTTAGTAAGTCATGATCGATGCATGATGTCAATCAGTATATTTTACGTGTCTACATTTTTCCCTCTTGAAGCAATGCACTCGTTGCGTTGGTTCAAAGAATAACCGATCTTGATCAAAGCCAAAATTTTTGATATTTAAAACTTTCCCACTGCTACATGGTGAGAGAAAACATGCCATTATAATGCCCCCTCGAGAGATCAGATGAAAATTTTAATTTTTTTGGGTGATCTCGCGAAAAAAGGTGACAAAGTGCCTGACAGGTCTGAAAGGGGTTTGGGAGGCTAAAAACGTGTCTAAATGCAATAAAATGATGAAAAAAAAGCCTCAAATAGACAAAAATAGGTTTGAGGGTCAAAAATCCTAGCAGGACAACCATTTAGGGTTAAAAAACTGTAATTTTTAGGCTTAAAAGGGGCCCGAGGGGTCACTTTCAAGTCATTTTCACACACCTCTATTAGCAAACCTTGATATTTGAGCTCTGACTCTCCGACGATATGGCACAATGACATCTTCCCCTACACATTGTAAGGAAAATCAGATGTGGAAACAACTCTCCTAAATGTCAATACCTCAGGAAAGAATGTAGATATACTTTTAAATTTTACAATTACAATCCAATTAAGAGCACTATGAAACAAACAACAGAAGCAAAGTATTTGACAAACACACATGAACAACAGATATACATGGGAAAACCCTTACAGGAGAAAAACCCACCACACCAAGAGAAATCAGTTTGTATTACAGTAATGGAGATTACATACAAATGCTAGACTTATCTTTCTAGTGTCATTATATAGCAGCATTCACCATGAACAAACTTGTACATGAACCTTCAAGTTACAGTCCATAGAATAGAATTCTTCCACTAATACAATCACTCAACAGTCTGTCAAATCAACCTTTGAACCAACCAACAAAAACCCAACCAATAGATCACAATCTATAATCTCAGAGGATATCCATGGTGTTCCCTGTCTGTCGAACTTCCTCATAGAACTGTCACAACCCATTCGCTTCCAACTATTCAGATTCGAATTCTCCTATTGGTCCACGAGACTCCACATAGGACGGTCAAACAGTCAACATAATTTGCACTATGTTGGCATCTCAGTGAGACACTAACAGTGTCTCGCTGATGCCACATAGACTTCATATCAACATCCCCAAGAGTTACCATATTTGCCAAGATGTTTCACCGAGCTTACAACATGTATTGGCTTCAAATTTCCTTTCAGCAAGAGTATCGCTCTTGCCAAGACATCTCAACGAGCCTTCTTGTGTTACACCAAACCATCAAGAAGTTGGCGAGACCTATCACTATCGCCAGGACCTCACATCAAGTCACCAAAGGTCATACCGAAGTCATTTGTCATACTGAGCTCCAAAGGATAGTCAGTAAGACATACCGATATCGCCAAGAGGTTTCTCTGAGATGTCTATTGTCACCCCGAAGCTATCAACAGTTGCCAAGACATATGCCCTTCATCGAGAGATCGTACCGATCTCCATATGTTACCCCAAAGGCTCCAACATAAAGCACTTTCTGGTGAGACATGTAGCTCTCACTAAGACTTATCACTGACCCACTGTGTTACTCCAATTCAACCAGCAAATAAACCTTTGTCGATGAGACATTTATACATCGATAAGACTTCTTACCGATAGACCACAAGATACGCTGAAGACTATAACATGTAACATACTGTCAGCGAGACACTTATCATTCGCTAAGAGTTCTTATCGAACCATTAGTGCTACCCAAATGATTCCAAGTGTTTCCTCGTTGGCAAGACTTTAACTCTTCACTGGGACTTCTCACCGAGCCGCAAAGGTTATCCTGAAACCCATGGTTGCCATAAGTCTCCCCGATAACGATTGAATGGCATGTTGGCCAAAGATCTCCATGAGTGCTAAGAGGTCACACCAAACACTCCTTGTCACAGTGATAGGCACCAAAGTGTAACCGTTCAGTGAGACAAAAGGTAGGTCACAACGACCTGAACAAACCATGATGATACAAACTACTTGTCGGCTAGACATGATAGATGTCACACTGAATTGGCTCTAATGGAGGTTTCAGCCTGTGATTATTGAGGCATATTTCCAACAATTTCCCACTTGACAAATATCACATAGGCACCTCCAGAGCACAACATAACTTACTAAAAATCATGGGCACTAAGGCCCATTGAACTGGCACACCACCTGAACTTGTCTGTGCTCATTGGCTTCATCAATGAATCTGCAACATTCTCTAGATTATCAACCTTTTCCAAACTGACCTTTCCATCCTCTACCATATCTCATATAAAGTGGTACTGTACATCAATATGTTTCATCCTGGCATGGAAAGTAGGGTTCTTTGCCAGACAAATTGCACTCTGATTGTCACAGAAAATAGTTATTTCCCCTGCATCTAAACCAATGTTAGAACACAAACCTTTCAACCAAACTGCTTCTTTACAAGCATGAGTAGCTTCCATGTATTCAGCCTCCATAGTGGACAAAGTGACTACAGCCTGTCACTTGCTCATCCAACTCACTACACCACCATTCATCATGAAAATGTAACCACTGGTGGACCTCCTACTGTCAATGTCCCCTGCCCAATCAGAATCTACATATCCATGAATGCTGAGAGTCTTTTGTGATTCAACCAAATTCCCATGGTAACACAAAGCAAAATTTGATGTTCCCTTCAAATATCTAAACACTCTCTTCACAACATCCCAATGCGTTCTTCCTGGGTTAGCCATAAATCAACTAAGAACTCTCACTGCTTGGGAAATGTCTGGCCTTGTATAGACCATTACATAGATGAGACTTCCAACCACACTAGCATAGGGTACACTAGTCATGTCCTCCATCTCAGTAGGAGATTTTGGACAGTCTTCAACAAATAGCTTCATTCCTTGCATGACTGGAACCGCTAGCTATTTGTAATCATACATACAAAATCTCTCAAAAATAGTCCTTATATACTTACTCTGACTGAGCCATAGTTTTCTATTCTTCCTGTCACTGGTTATCTCCATCCCCAAAATATACCTTGCTGCACCAAGATCCTTCATTTCGAACTTAGCAGACAATTGAGACTTAAGATCAGAAATCATTAGCTTACTATTACCTATGAACAACATATCATCAACATAGAGAGCAATAACAAGTACTTGATCACTTTTAGCTTTATAATATACACAGTGATCAGATTTTGATGTCACAAATCCCAAAGACAATACAAATGTATCAAATTTATGGTACTACATTCTAGGTGACTGTTTTAACCCATACATAGACTTCTTTAATTTGCATACCAATTTTTCTTTACCTTTTTCAACAAAGTGCTTAGGTTGGGACATATAGATTTCTTCTTCAAGATCACCATGAAGAAATGTTGTCTTCATATCCATTTGTTCTACCTCTAAGTCATATGCTGCTGCAAGTGACAAAATAAATCAGATAGATGTCAGCTTTGCTACAGGAGAAAAAATCTCCCCATAATCAATTCCCTCGACCTAGGAATAACCCTTCACAACCAATCTTGCCTTGTACTTTTCTAGACTGCCATCCAGACCAATCTTTTTCTTAAATACCCATTTGCAGCCAACAACCTTTCTGCCTTTAGGCAAGGGCACTAGACTCTAGGTTCCATTCTTTTCCAATGATGCCATCTCTTCATTCATGGCTTCCAACCAAGAGTCTGAATCAAAATTTTTAAATTCCTCCTTTACAGTCCTAAGCTCATCAGTGCTAGAAATTAAAGCATAGACACAATTAAAATCTATCAAAGAGAACCCATACCTATCTGGTTGTTTTCTTTCACGGGTTGACCTCCTCACTTGCTGAGGCTGAGGTTCTTCTTCTTCAGAACTTTCATAACTGCTCAAGCTCTCCTTAGTTTTAGGTACATTTTGAATTTCCAATTCCTCTTTCTCTGGTATAGGAGGAATTAATGCTACATCCTTATTGTTTTCTGACTTTGTCTCTAACTGCAGATCCAAAGCGGAAGGTTTCAACTCAAAAAAGATTACACTTCTATTGTATACAACCTTCTCTGTATCAGGATTCCAAAGCTTGTATCCTTTTATGACAACGCTATGGCCAATAAAAATACATTTAACAGCCATGTTCTCCAATTTAGATCTTTTCACATCCGGCACATGAGCATATGCCTCAGCCAAAAACACGAACATGTCTAAGAGAGGGCTTCTTACTAGACCACGCTTCCAAAGGTTTTTTCTCAACAAGAGTAGAATTTGGAGAACGATTAATTAAATAACATGTAGTAGATATAGCCTCAGCCCAAAACTTCTCCTCCAAGCCAGGACTACTAAGCATACTTCGTGCTCTCTCCATCACTGTCTTATTGAACCTTTCTGCAACTCCATTTTACTATGGAGTATAAGGTGTAGTCTTGTGTCTTTTAATTCCATGGTCTTTATAGTATCTTTCAAATTTGTCAGAACATAATTCATTGCCATTATCAGTCCTTAAGCATTTTATTTTTCTTCCAGTCTGATTTTCTACAAGGTTCTTAAATTCCTTAATTTGACTGAATACTTCTTATTTACTTTTCAGAAAATATACAAATTCTCTTCTTGAGTAATCATCAATAAATGACACATAGTATCTTGACTTAGATAAAGAAGGAACATCCACTGGACCAAACACATCCAAATGAATATAATCTAGCAAACCAGAAGATTTATGAGGGCTGGAATAAAATGAAACACGGTGCTTCTTTCCATATATACAGTGTTCATAGAATTCAAATTTAAGATTACAATCTTCAAGCCCCTCAACCAGGTTTTTGTTCTTCAAGGTTTTTAAACCTTTTTCTCCTATGTGGCCTAATCTTTGATGCCAAAGCATAGTCTTCTCTGTAGGAAGTTTTACTTCCATAGAATTTACATAATTAGGGATATTTCCCTCTTTACCTCCACTAGCAATTTTCAGTGACTTTCAAGAGACACTGCTACATTGAACAACTTGTGCATCTAGCTTGTATAGGGTACCAATTCGAGCACCTCTAGCTTGCACCATTGAACCTCTAGTCATCTTGCAGCCATTTGTAGAGAACATAACTTCAACTCCAATATCATTCAACATACTTATAGACAATAGATTTCGAGCCAGACTTGGTATATGCATTACATTATTGATTCCCTTCACTCTGCCATCAAGGAATTGTATTCTGACTCTTCCACGACCAACAATCTCTAAAGTTGAATCACTTTCCAAGTACACCTTTCCACCTTGTATTCTTCATACTTTGTGAACCACTCTCTATGAGATGTCATGTGGAAAGATGCTCCAGAATCAATCAGCCAGACATCATTTGATGCCTGAGTAGCCAAGGCTGTAATGAAGGCGTCACCATCACTATGAGAAGAACCATTATCAGAAGATCCCTTCTTCTTCTTTTTCTCCTCTTTACAATCCTTTCAGACATGACCAGGTTGCCCACAGTTTCAGCACTTCACCTTGGACTTCTTGCCAGGAGACTTTGATCTCTCCTTTTATTTCAGTTTTGATTTCTTGTCCTTCTTCTTGCCTTTCTCTTTTGGTGTTCCTCTGACAGCAAGAGCTTCCTTTGCCATCTCAAAATATTTCCTTCTCATCTCTTCTGACAGCAAAGAACCAACAACATCTTCCATCTTGAAACTGGATGTTGTACTCCTAATAGCCATCACTAGATGATCCCATGAGTCTGGCAAAGAACACAATTGTAGCATACAACGATCCTATTCTTCAGTATTTACACCAATAGATGTTAATTGAGCAAGCAACATATTAAATGCATTCAAATGATCAGTTACATACCCTCCTTCCTGCATTCTCAGAGAATACAGCTTCTTCCTCAGGAACAACTTATTCACCAAGGACTTTCCCTAATAAATAGATGCCAGTCTCTTCCACAAAGAAGAGGCAGTCTTCTCCTCATGCACATTTAGAAGAACTGAGTCTACCAAACAGAGCCTTATCAACCCCTTAGACTTCCTATCTGCAAGGTCCCAATCTCCTTGCTTCATGCTTGTAGGTTTCACTCCAGCCACAACATTCCAAAGATCGCGATCAATTAGAAGATCCTCCATCTTGAGTTTCCACAACTCAAAGTTACTGCCTTTGAGCTTCTCTATTTCAAACTTTCTAGACGTGCTAGCCATATTACCCTAAAATTAGAAATTGACAAACTCTACAAGCCTCCCACTGAACAGAATTGACTAAAAAAAAACCAACATACCCACAAGGATAACATAACTGGCCAAGCTTTGATACCACTTGTAAGGAAAATTAGATGCGGAAATGACTCTCCTAAACGTCAATACCTCAGGAAAGAATGTAGATATCCTTTTAAATTTACAATTACAGTCCAATTAAGATGCACTATGAAACATATAATAGAAACATAGTATTTGATAAACACACATGAACACCAGATATATGTGGGAAAACCCTTACAAGAGAAAAACTCACCACACCAAGAGAAATCACTTTGTATTACAGTAATGGATATTACATACAAATTCCAAACTTATCTTTTTGGTGTCATTATACAGCAGCATTCACCATGAACAAACTTGTATAGGAACCTTCGAGTTACAGTCCACAAAATAGAATTCTTCCACTGATACAATCACTCAACAGTTTGTCGAATCAACCTTTGAACCAACCAACAAAAACCCAACCAACAAATCACAATCTACAATCTTAGAGTATATCCATGGTGTTCCCTGTCTATTGAAATTCCTCATAGAAATGTCACAACTAATTTGCTTCCAACTATTTAGATTTGGCTTCTCCTATTGGTCCACCATACTCCACATAGGACAGTCAAACAGTCGACAGAATTCGCACTGTGTTGGCATCTTAGTGAGACACTAACAGTGTCTTGCCGATGCCACATAGAATTCATATCAACATTTCCAAGAGTTATTGTAGTCCCCAAGATGTTTCACTGAGCTTACAACATGTATCAGCTTTAGATTTCCTTTCGGCAAGAGTATCACTCTCGCCAAGACATCTCAACAAGCCTTCTTGTGTTACACCAAACCATCAAGGAGTCGGCGAGACCTATCGCTATCGCCAAGACCTCACGCCGAGTCACCAAAGGTCATACCAAAGTCATTTGTCATATCGAGCTCCAAAGGATAGTCAGCAAGACATACCGATATTGCCAAGAGGTTTCTCTGAGATCTTTATTGTCACCCCGAAGCTATCAACAGTCGCTAAGACATACGCCCTTCACTGAGACATCATACTAAACTCCATATGTTACCCTGAAGGCTCCAACATAAAGCACTTGTCAGTGAGACATGTAGCTCTTGTTAAGACTTCTCACCGAGCTTCCGTGTTACTCTAATGACCAACAAATAAACCTTTGTTGATGAGACATTTATACATCGGTAAGACTTCTTACCGATAGCCCACAAGATACGCCGAAGACTATAACATGTAACATATTGTCGGCGAGACACTTATTATTCGCTAAGAGTTCTTAGCTAACCCTTAGTGCTACCTTGATGATTCCAAGTGTGTCCCCATCGGCAAGACTTTAACTCTTTGTTGGGACTTCTCACCGAGCCGCAAAGGATATCCCGAAACCCATGGTTGCCATAAGTCTCCCTGATAACGATTGAATGGCCTGTCGACCAAAGATCTCCACGAGCGCTAAGAGGTCACACTGAACACTCCTTGTCATAGCGATAGGCACTAAAGTGTAACCGTTCGGTGAGACAAAGGTAGGTCATAGCAACCTGAACAAACCATGATGATAAAAACTGCTTGTCGGCTAAACATGATAGATGTCACATTGACTTGGCTCTAATGAAGGTTTCTGCCTATGATTATTGAGGCATATTTCCAACACACATCTGTGATCAAGTCCGAACATACCAACGGCCACCTGGCATCGAGGCACCGGTATCTGACCCTTACCTAAGCTTAATTTTTTCATTTAATGCATTAATTAGCCCTTTAAAAGATGAGTTTTCCTCTAGCAGTGCTATATAGTACCACTCGGTATATAAAGTGCATCACGCCAGGCCATTTTGCACCACAGCGATGCTATATAGCACTGCAGTGGTGCAGTTTGAAGTTTAGAAACTCCTTTGGGCTTGGGCTCGGTAGGCCAGTTTGGGAAAAGTGGGCCGTGGTGGCACCCTTTTCATGCAAATTGCGATGCTAGGGGATAAAGTGCGCTGCGGCAGTGCTATTTGGCTCATTTTGGGCTCATGTGGTAGAGTTTGAGCAAACTCAAACTATGACGCCTTCACAAACTATGCCGCTGGGAATGAGTTTGGAGCATTAGGCCAAGATGTTTCTAAAATTTCTAACACACTAACTTTCTTTGATGCAGGATAGGCCTAGGGAGCTTTATTCTCGGGAGCACCGATCATGAGACCTAGCGAGCATTTTACGAGACCTAAGCGACATGGGCCAGGATCAGCTAGGAGTTGCAAGATTATGGCACATTGCATATGCAGCACCCATGCACAGCCACTTAGGGATGTTTACAGTGTTGGCTGAGAGGTGGCATAGTGAGAAGTCGTCATTTCATCTCCCTACTGGTGAGGTGACTATCACTTTGGAGGACATTTGGTGCATTCTTCGATTGCCCATTCATGGCCAACGGGTGATCTATGACATGGATGAGGGACACTAGTGTTGCATCAGAGTCCTCACCACACGAGAAATCATCTACTACAAGGGATAGATTGAGCTCAAGCGGTACAGAGTTATAGCACCTCCCTTCCACTGGGTGGTTGCAGCGATCATTTCAAGTTTGGTTGCCCCAGACTGACGAGGGTGATATTTCAGTCCTGGCTGGGGTTATTGCTAGGAGAGGATGGTCTGAGACAGGCAAGTTCAGTTTGCATGGGGGATTCTCCTTCTCGCCTTATTCTATAGATATTTACATGAGTATGTATATGTGGATGGCAGAGCGTTGGGGGCTAGGGTGACACTTCTTCATGATTGGGTGTGGGAGCACATTTCTATGCTACATCCATGGGTCATTCTAGTTTCGATGGGAGTAGAGGATGCCCTGGTGGCATGATACAGAGGCGGTGTGTCCTTCACACACACTGGCGAGCATGGGATCCCCTACTAGAGGTGGGTCCTAGATGAGATGATTGATTTTACTTAGAGACCGTACCTTGGTCAGCCTGGATGAGCTGACGATGTAGATTAGCTCTTTTATTGCCACAAGGACTGATACATTTAGGGGCGATAGCACACGATGATCAAGAGGTACCTGCCCAAGTGCATACATCATTAGTTCGGAGAGCCGCAGGATCAGCCAGATGACGACTACGTAGCCGTCTTTGCACACAGCATGACACAGGTGTCACGGGGCCATGGTATTACTACCTCTGAGGTAGTTGTCAACTTTAGGAAGTTGGTAGCCTGACTGTGGGCTTATGGTTAGGGCTTGGTAGATTTGGGCACCACACAGGCCTAGAGAGATTGGTTTGGACCTCCCCTTCGGTTGATTGTTCTATGTGACGATCCAGAGGTGCATAGGGTTAGAGGCAGAGGGAGAGGACGAGGGTGAGGGTGAGAACCGAGGGTCAAGATTCGACAAGATCTACTAGGTGTTCCCCTAGTTCCGCCAGGTCACAGGGATGTCCACATGCAGGATTAGCAGCAGGATCCACCAGTCCCACCACCACAACCTGAGGGTGAGGATCAGCCTCACGCACAGCCATGGGTACAGCTAGTAGGTTAGGTAGATGGTTGGGATGCTCTAATTGCACAGCTGCAGGCACAGGTTCAGGCCATGATGGCTAAGAGAGACCAGGCGAGGGCTGAGAGAGAGCAGCTTAAAGCAGAGAGGGATTAGGCTATGTAGTAGAGACAGGTTGCAGAGCTACAGGAAACCATAGAGCTAGGTCGTAGGCAGCAGATCGAGAGCATGATAGCCTCCTCCTCCTAGGGTACAATGTCGGTTCAATCTTACTGGGATGCTATCCGAGAGGTAGAGTACTACCACCAGGCTTACCATGACACCTTACCTAGAGTAGATTGTCCCATAGTACTCAAAGTGGGCCAGCTAGAGACCACCAAAGGGTCATGGTGACAAGGGTGATGGAAGCATTCACAGAGATTGAGCATGATCTAGATGATACATTTTTTGTGCCTTATAGGCTTGTTTTTGATAGCTCGATGGGCATTTTGTACTGATTGTCATATATGTATAGTGATCTGATTTATTCTTTGTACTACGAAAATGACACGATTGATGATATATATGAGCCGATTTTGATGTGATGTATTGTGTTCTCCTTTATGCATGGATGGTTTATTTTTATATGCTATGGATGCTTTTATTTCTAATGATGTATGCGTTATGACTATGATATGCAAATTTGATGATCTATTTATGATAATGCAATGGTCTGGTATGATAATGCAAATGTGATGGTTTTAATGCATGATGAGATGGTTCTTTGATATGCTTACAATAACAAATGTTATTATCCTAAATGTGATAAATGATGATGTATTTGATGCAATGATATGTTTATGTAAAGTGATATGCTGATGCGCAATGTGAACGTAATGTGATGATATGATATCATTTATGTTATGTAAGTGTGTATGCCTAATGAATTAAATGCTTATATACCTATTGCTTATGATTATGCAAAAATGATTATGGAATGCTTTTGTAGATGCTATGTGATGATTTAGATGAAATGGTTGTAAAATGCAAATGAATTCTTATGTAATGATCGATGTAATGCCATGAGATGCAATGTAATGGGTGGAATGCGATGACATGTATGCACCTATCTATGAAGAATGTTTGTGAAAACCTACTTATGATGATTAAAATGCAATGTGTATGTTTCCTATATGATATGTTTATGTGATATGCTAATGATTTGTGGATGCAGGATCGATGCCAATGATAATGGTGATGATCAACTATCATAGTACCTTGTTAGCGCAATTAGTAAGAAGAGAAGATGTCATTTCAACAAGACACAAGATGATGCAAATGCAAATGATGATGATGATGATTACTTGCCGAGGGACTGGGATTTTCAAAGGACCAATTTCCTTATGTTTGATAACACACGTGGTACGATGCATCAAGGTATAGGGAACTAGGATGGCATTGTACCTAGTGTGATGGACTTTGACCTGACAAACAGATAGGAGTATTCTTGTTCACACTTGACATACAAAAACCTTTCTAGGATGTACTTTAGAAGTTTCAGACATCTTAGACCAAAACATAGAAAGGTAAACCTATGCATGCAATAGTCAACAAGTTGTCCTCGACCTCTTCCATACATACCTAACAAAGCAAGTATTCACCAAGTTATTTTACAAAAACATCCAACAAGCACAACAGACAAAAGATAATGATCATTGCCCCATTCCTATTTCTCTAAATCCTCTATTTTGGGACATCATCGAGACATCCTTGGAATGGGCACAAAATAACATAAGTCAAAAGATAAAGACCAAGTAAACAAACAACCTGATGCTCTTCAATACCACTAATGGAAAGAGGATGTGTTTTTCACAGATGATAACCGAAACTTATTGCCAAAAGATAATGCCCATTGTAGGAAGGATTCATCCTAAGACATGTTAGTGGATGGAAGCATGTCATTTCATTTATCCAAAGTGTTCTAAGGGATGATTGATATGGGACCAATTTACATGATGAGTTACCAATACGAAGAGATAACCAACTTGCTTACACACTAACTTAGACTTAAGACTCGACGTTTTTGAGTTCTACTTGTATTTGCTAGACTTGTTTTTGATTGTCCTGCCAAAGATTGAGGGTGATGATCAGTTTATTATGAGTGGTGTTTATTGTGGGTGCAAGCAAGATGAGACAGATGGATTTTTTCAAATATTTGGATTTTTTTGATGTTTTTGCAATGTTTTGAGACTATTTTTGGTATTTTTCGAGGTTTTACAAATGTTTTGATTTTTTGATTTTCCAATGTTTTTAGGATTTTCTGAGATTTTGACCAAGAGACTAACCTAAAGACCTATCTTAGGGGTCTCGAGGGTTGGTTGACAAACTAGCCTTGCCTATGTTATACACGCAGAGACCACGTAGTTTGACTAATGACTTGACCAATTTACAGATGATGATATACATGATAAGATGCTAGTTTATTATGATAGACTCTTATAGGACTGACCTAAATGTCTCAGAGGATGATCAAAGATCAACCTTGCCTACGTTCAAGCTCAAAGATGACGTAGTTCGACAAGACGACTCTAGTTTTTGACTTTTTGACCTATTTTTGGATGTTTTTCAATTTTTTGATGTTTTGATGTTTTTGGATTTTTTGATTTTCTGATGTTTTTGGATTTTCTAATTTTATGATGTTTTTGGATTTTCTAATTTTTTGATATTTTTTGATTTTCTGATTTTGAGGACTTTAAGACGATACACGAATCCAATCTGATAAGAACATGCTCCTAGTGTGATACCATAGACTGCCCCGATAAAGGTAGGACAAACTAACCTTGAGGATGGGCCAAGTAGTGCTAGGAGGGATCATTATATGAAAACAGGACCAAGCTATGGTGCGTATGTGAGTGGATGAGTGATGGATGGAGACCTGAATGCAATGGATGATGGATGTGAAATGGATGGATGATGTAGATCAAGCCATAAAGATCCTAGTGGATGGAAAGTGCTTATTTACACAAGGCACCTGTTTGCTAGGTTTTCATTGAGGTACTTGCCCAAAGTGCCACCAAAGTGGTTTTCACTATAGGATGATTTTTTTCTTTACTGTTTTCAATCCTTTTTCTGATTTTTTTTTTGCTTTTTTGATTTTTTTGTTGTCACCAAGACACTTTTTTGCCAGGTTTCGGTAGAAGTAACCATTTTTTTAGGACTTTTCTGATTTTTTTGGATTTTTGGGTTCTATACCTTGAAATATTTAGGCATAAATTTTTTTGAGATGAGCCCTATCCATGGGCTCCTACAGAGGTTCCCCTTCGGGTGTTGATAGCTGATATGCCCCTAATTTGTAACTTGTTGTTATGATGAAAGGTCCTAGCCAAGTAGGTTTGAACTTTCCTTTGCTACTTGGGTTCGAGACATTCTTCTGATTTTCTTTTAAGACCAGTTCTCCAACTTGGAAAGTCCTACTTCCAATTTTCTTGTTGTAGCTCCGTTTGAATCTATTTTGATAGACTTGCAAATGATTTAAAGCATCTATGTGTCTCTCATCCAGTAACTCCATCTCATTTAGTCTTGATACCTGATACTCTTCATCCGTGGTGAGGTTTTGCAGTGATATCCTAAGGGATGGGAGCTCAATCTCAATGGGGAGTACAACTTCTAATCTGTAGACTAGGGAGAAGGGGGTGGCGCTAGGGGTGTGCGGATGCTGGTTTGATAAGCCTAGAGGGTAGGATTAAGCTGCAGATGCCAGTCACAACCTGCGTCATTGACTATTTTCTTGAGGATTTTGAGGATGGTTTTTTTTGTAGCTTCTGCTTGGCCATTGCCTTGGGGATAGTATGGGGTGAAGAAGCGATGCTAGATTTTGAATTTCTCATACAAGTCGCCAACCTCCTAGTTCTTGAATGGTGTCCCATTATCTAAGATAATGGCTTGTGGGACACTGTAACGATAGATGAGATAGTTTAGGATGAATTTTGAGATCTGCTTCCCAGTGATATACATCATGGGTATGGCTTGCACCCACTTTGTCAAGTACTCAGTTACAGTTATAATGAATTTATGGCCATTGGATGAGGTGGGTGTGATTTTTCCAATGACATCGAGTCTTTATTGCAAAAAGGGCTATGGTGTGACAATGGGATGAAGCTCTTGAGTTGAAGCATGGATGAGGTCCCCATGCTGCTGACATTTTAAACACCTTTTAGCATGATCATGTGCTTCTCTTTCCATTGTGGTCCAATAATACCCCATCCTCAATAGTTTCTTGGCTATGGTCATTCTACTCGAGTGTGAACCACATATACCATTGTGTACTTTGGTTAGAGCAGTTAATTCCTCCTCAACATTTAGGCAGCGTAGCAAGGTACCTTCTATGCTTTTACGGTATAAGGTATCACCTAGGATGACAAATCTAGATGCCTTTTTGACAAAAGTTCATTTTAGGTTTGATGGGAGGTCAGCGGGTATGACTCCTATGCGAAAATATGTGTAGATGTCATGGTACCAAGGATCACCTGGACCAACGATTTTGCACACAAATTATTATTCTGGGACCTTGAATGTAGGAATGAGAAGCTACTCAATCAAGAATTCATATTTTGGGACATTGTTGGGGATATTCAGCAAGGATCCCATTGTTTCCATGGCGTCTGCTTCTTTGTTGTTGGTTCTAGGAATCTGCTCAAATGTTATTTCAATGAAAGATTCTTTGAGCATCTCCACCAATTTCTTGTATGGAGTGAGCTTATCATCCTTAGTTTGATATTCATTATTGACCTAATTTATGATCAACTGAGAGTCTCCATGTACCTTGAGAGCTATGATGTTCCATTGCACTGCTATCCTGAGACCTATAGTCAAAGCCTCGTATTCCGCAATGTTGTTAGTGCAAGGAAATGCTAAGTTTGTATGACCTTGGTATGCAGTCCCCTTATGGGGTGATGAAGAAGACACCAGATCCTGATCTGTGTTGTGTATATGAGCCATCGAAGTATAGTTTCTAGTGATCAACTACATTGAGGTTAAAAATAGATTCATTTGGAAACTCTGAGATGAGAGGATTCTCAGAATAGATAGGTGCTTCTGCCAGTTGGTCTGCGATAACCTGACCCTTGATTGCTTTCCTCTCCACATACTCGATGCCATATTCTAATAATATCATTACCCATTTTTCCATTCTTCCTGTGAGCATTGCCTTTGATAAGAGATACTTGAGGGGGTCAATTTTGGCAATGAGCTTTATCTTATGTGCCAACATGTAATGTCTGAATTTTTGTGATGCAAACACTACTGCGAGGCATGCTTTCTTGATGAATGAGTAGTTTAGCTCATGACCGACCATTGTCCTACTGATATAGTAGATAGCCCTCTCCATTCTGTTTTCATCATGTTGAGCCAAGAGAGCTCCAGGGGCATATACTATTCCTGATACATATAAGATCAATGGCTTCGTGGGATGGGTGGCATTAATACTGGTGGTGTCAGTAGGTATTCCTTGATTTTGTTAAATTCCTCTTCACATTTTGTGTCCCATTTGTACGCTACACCCTTGTGGAGTAGGTGAGAATATGGATTTTACTTGTCCGCTAGTTGTGCTATGAATCATCAAATGAATTGAAGTCTACCTTGGAGACCTCTCAGTTTTTTAATGTCTTTGGTACTTCCATTTTGAGGATTTCTTTCACCTTCGCTGGATCCACCTCAATACCCATCATGGACACTATGTATCCTATCAATTTACCTGATTGTACGCCGAAGACACACTTCTTGGGATTTAGTCTGACTTTGTATTCCTCCAATCTATCAAAGATAGCACTTAAGGTTGCTATATGATCTTTTCTTTTTCTTGATTTGGCTAGGATGTCGTCGACATAGTCCTCAACTATTTTATGAATCATGTCATGGAAGATCAATGTCATGGCCCTTTCATATGTTGCTCCTGTGTTCTTTAGGCCGAATGGCATCATGTTCCAATAGTATGTCCCCCACGGACAAGTAAAAGATGTCTTGTGTTGATCCTCTTTTTCTATCATGATCTGATTCTATCTTGAAAATTCGTCCATTAGTGATAGCATCTCGTGTCTTGCTGCCATGTCTACTATCATGTCTATGTTAGGAAGCAGGAAATCATCCTTTTGACATGCCTTGTTCAAATCCCTGAAGCCTATGCATATTTTGATGGCTCCGTCAGGTTTTGAAATAGGTACCAAGTTTGATACCCATTCTGGATAGTCTATTGGTCATATGAATCTTGCATCTAATAGCTTTTTGAGCTCCATTTTGACTAACAAAGCAATTTGAGGATGCATTTTCGAAGCTTTTGTCTAACAGGTTTTACTTCTGGATACATTGCTAATTGATGAACCACAATCTCTGGATCAAGTCCTGGCATGTTGGCATAACTCCATGCAAAGTTTATTTGTCTATCCCTTAGGAATGTTGTTAGGAGTTCTTGCTCTTTTGATAATAGTGATTCCACATAAAATGTGATATGCAAGGTCACCTATGTTCCTAGGTTGACCGGACATTTTTTGGCCAAGACTCCTGACTTCTCTTGATGAATAGCTCTTAGAGGAAGATTGAATCCTTCATCCTTGGGTGCCTCAGAGAGGTTTTCACTGTTGGATATGTCCTTTATTTTTACTTTTTTCTTGTCAGAGAGTGCCACAGTGTGGTTTTCACTCAAGGACTTGGATATGATTCTTAGTTTCTCACTTTTGTGACTAAAGGATTCAATCGTTTCCCCATAATATGCATGTGTGTCCAACTCCATTATAAACCTTGCCTTGTGATCTACATCTAGAATGTTATCCCTTGTTTCCCATGAATTCTAAGAGTGCCTCATCATTTTCAAATGTATCGAGAATCGGTGGTCCTTGTTGGTCATAGTCGATGAGTTGGGGGTACACTAAACAGATCTCATGATTCTGTTGGTCTGGTTCGAAGGAGAGGGTGCTAATCATACATAGGGTGGTGTCCTCAAATAACCTAGGTAGATTGGTCAAGGTATCTTCATCATCGCTACTAATATAGGGCTCAGTTATAAAGTTATGTGTGTCTCTATCTGTGAATATTGGTGAGTGTACTTGTGCTAGTACTAGTTGAAGAGAAATATTAACCGTTCTAACTGGAGGACTTCGGCCACGTATGGTTATTCTCAGAGTCGTACATCCAAGACCAAGATTTGCTATGGGTCGTGTCTCTGGCATGATAGGTATTATGAGCCCATTCTCATTTTGTTCCAGTCTTTGATTTTTGTCGTAGCCCATTGCGAGCATCATTTGTAGGCCCTTGCTTCCTTCATCCATTGGTAAATTAGTTGTCGGTATTTCATCTTGATACAACATGTGAGATGGATCTCCTTCAATAACCTCATGGCCAAGGTCTCCCCATCTTATGAATTCGAGATAGTTTTTAGGATAGGTTTGTAATGTGGAAGCTTGATTTTCTTGTGGATGTCCCCATGATCTAGGAGATTGTGGTAACTCTCCTATCACAAAAGCATTATTAGGGAGTTTGTAGCTTCCACAACTATTCTCCTGGATGATGAGCTTGATATCAGAGATGGTGGGGATGGTGGGGATGGTGGATGTCTCTGTCGCAGAAGTGGATGCGAGAGTGGTGGGGTCGATGTATCATGTGGATGGGCCCTCATCATTATTTTGCACTTGGAGGATTTTGTAATACTTGGCTTCAAGATTTTTGCAATATGAAAATGGTTTAGGATCTCCATGGATGGTAACCTCTTTTTGATTATGTGTAAATTTCACACATTGGTGGAAGGTTGATGCTACGACTTTCATTGCGTGGATCTATGGGCATCCCAAGAGGATATTATATGGAAAGTCAAGGTCTAAGACCTGACAAGTGGTTTCCATGAGTGTTGGCCCTACTTGAATAGGGATTTTAATCATGCCCTGAGATACTCTTTCTTGGTCATCATATGCTCTTATCATGATGCCCTCTCCTTTGTCGATGGAATATTCTGATATTTTCAGCTACTTGATGAGGTTGAGAGAGCAAATGTTGAAGCCTGCACCTCCATCCACCAAGACCCTTTTGATTTTTCTCTTGTTTAAAATGGATTCCAAGTGAAGTACACAGTTGTGAGATGGTTGAGCAAGGAAATCTTGGTCAGAGAATGTAAGGAGATTAGGCGTTATGATATTTCTGACCATAGCTTGGAATTGCTCTGCACCGAGATCTGCGGGGATAGTGGATGAGGCCAATGCTTCCTCAAGGATCTTTTTATGTGTAGATGAGATTTTTAACAACTCCATGATGTAGATGTGTGTTGGCTTTCTCTTGAGTTGGTCTATGACATTGTAACCATTAGGCACGGATCTAGATGAAGGGACTCTATTAGGTTGGGATGATCCTACAATGGTGACTTTGCCACCTCTTGTGGTGACTCCACAATCTTCGACATGGGCGCCCTTGATAGTGATGACCATGTAATATTCATTTAGGTAGGAATGACTATTTCATACACATGATTTACACTGCCCTTCCCTTTCTCATTTTTATTCCCTTTGTTACCATGATTCGACATTGGATTCGTGTAGATTTTAAGATCCTGATTTCCGGTATGTTGTTCTACGTTTATGATTTTCTTATCGATGAGATCTTGGATGATTTTTTTGAGTCTCATACAATTGTTTGTGGTATGACCTTTGATTTTATGAAATTTGCAAAGTTGATTTTCGTTATACCAAGGGGGTTTGACATCAGGTTCTTGGTAATTCTTGAATGTAGGATTCTTGATTAGTTTTTCGTCAATCAATTTTTTCATTATGTCCTCTAGTGATTCTCCCAAAATAGCATATTTTCGTTTGGGATAACTTTTGTGTTGGGGTGCTCCCCTTTGGTCATTGAGATTATTGATGGCTGGATTGTTCTTGGGTTGGTATGTTGTGTGATGAGTGTTTTGGCATTGATTTTGGATTTGCGGTGTGGGTGTATTTTGGCATGGACCACTAATGACCACCTTGGCATCTATGACACCATCATTAGTAACATTTTTATTTCTTGCCCACGTGCAAGGTTTATCATTGTAATTAGATGGTGGGTGGTTGTTTTGATGTTCATGATATGATGTTGATTCCACAGGTTCAGTCACGAGGGCTCTTTCGATGCTGAGTGCCTTGGAGATCAATTGTTCATATGTAGTGATACCCTAAACCTTGAGATGAAATGCCAAGCAGCTTTCAAGGTTGGCTATGATGGTGCAAAATTTTTGTTCTTCTAGCATAGTCCACTTGCTCCGATTGGCCTTGGATCGCCATCGTTGTAGGAATGAAGCAAAATACTCACTTTTTCCTTGTTTCAGAGCTGATAGTTCTTCGAGACTAACATCCATTGCAATGTTACATGTGTAATTCTTAATGAATGCATCCCTAATTTCCTATAAAGTTTTAATCCCTAAAGGTAAGCGAGAGAACCATTCTATAGCAAGGCCTGCCAAGCTCCTAGGGAATAGCCACATTAGATAAGTATCGTCATATGCAATCTCCATGCAATGAACCTGGAATTCCCTGATGTAATCTTAAGGGTTTCCCATCCCTCGATATTTGTCAAATTTGGGGATTTCAAATCCCTTAGGGAATGGTTTCACGTGTAGGCTCCTATAAAATGGATAGGGACACAAGTTGCTTGGTGTTTTGGTTGTTCGCCCTGATTGAAGGTCTAGCACTTTTTGCGAGAGCAACCTAAGTTGTGTCATCACATCATTTTGGGTATTAGGGGGTGGGATGAAAGTGTTTTGGGGTGTTTCAATCGTGGGTTGGATGGGTGGATTGGTTGGTGTGTTGTTCAATGGTATCTGTATGTTCTGGCAGGTGAAGTAGGCTTCTACTTGCTTTTGTATGAACGCTTTTTGTTGATCTTGTTGTTGTTGCGCTAGGATTTGTGCTTGTTGTTGTGCTTGTTGTTGGGCTTGTTGTTGTTCCAACAATGCTTGTTGTTGGGCTGCCAATTTTGCTACTTCTTGCTGCTCTTGGTATTGCTTTAGTGCTTGCTGATATGCTTGAATTTGTGTTACTTGTCTTTGTGCAAGAAGTTGTGCTTGATATTGAGCTTGTTGTACCTGATATTGAGATTGCGCTTGGGCTTGCACTTGTGCTACTTGTGCTTGTGCAGCTCGTTGTTGTAATAAAAGTTGTGCTTGAGTGGCCCTTTGTGCTTGCAATGCTTGTGCAGCTTGGGCAACTTGTTCTTGTTGTTGCACTAATGTTTGGGCTTGTTGTACTTGTAATGTGGCTTGTACAGCTTGGGTAGCCTATGCAGCTTGAGTGGCTTGTTGTACGGCTTTTTTTTTTGCACTTGTTGGTATCCCCTTTGAAAAGAAGCTTACAATGCTGCATTGGATTGACTTGATGTGGTGGATGTTGGTGGTGGTGGGGGTGGTGGTGGATTTGGAATGGTGGTAGGTGATGATGTTGTGTTGATGTTTTGAGTGTTGGATAATGGTATTGATGTGATGGTTGGTCCTTGAGAGACCATGCTTTGTGATGTTAGGGGTGTGTTTGATGATGTTGCCATTGCTTGTGCATTTATCATTTGTTGTTGCGATATCAACGATAAATTTTGAGTGTTTGGTGCAATGCTTTGATTGATGGTTGGGATATAGGTTTGATTGATACTTGGTAAGGGAGGAATCCCTGAACCGAGGAGTGGTGTGGATGATAATGGCAATGGCGGAAGCGGTGGAAATGTAAGGGGTGTCAGTTGTTGTGAAAATATTGTGGTGTCGAATATGACCCTTGGTCCGATCATATCTCCCTCTTCTTGTGAATTTGTGAGAAGAGGTGTTTGTGGTGTTGCGTGAAAAAATGATGATGATGGATCGTGATGGAATGTGAGAGGAACATTCTTGTGTAATGGGTTTTGGGGTTCCAATGTGGTGTTTGCGTCCAAGTTTTGATTATTAACAATGGGGTGTGATTGAAGAGCATTGAGGAATGTGTTTCCCTTGCTGACATTAAGTTGGGTTGGAGCAAATGATGTTGTGAAATGTGGAATGTTTTGTGTGATGTTTTGGGATGGAGGTGTAGATGAAATGGGTATGGTGGATGAGATAGGTGGAAAGGATGACTCCACTATAGTGCTTACATCAAAATCCAAAGGAAACTTGGCCCCTTATTTTGCTAGTTCAAGCATGTATAACGAAGGGTTGAGTCTCATCATGATGTTGATGATTTTATGGTTCTCCAAATTTTGGAGCATTTCAGTCATTTCTTCACGAGACATTCCAAAAGTAAGGTCCTCTCCTTGATTTTCTTCTTGCGGATTTTGCAATGATGAGAGAGTCAATGGATTGCTTGATTCTGTTGGATTCATTTCTATGTTTGTTTGGCTAAGATCGCTTGAAGCAGGTGTTTCTTTGTTGGCTTCCATACTCTTCTTGTGTTGAGATCTAGTTAGAACCATAAAACAAGGATCAATCTTTTGACAATATGGGAGATGAATCTCTTGATTCTTTAGATTGGTCATTATTTTATGCCCCAAAGTAGAAAGTTTTAGGATGCCTTGAGGATCAAAGGGGATGATATGATAATGATGTTAGGGATGGATGATATGGATTTTTTTGGCTTTTGATAAATCTTGAATGAGACACTAGGCTTTTAGGACTTGCATATTTTGATTTTGATTTTGGGATTTGGGTCCTTGATTTTGATTTTGATTTTGATTTGGATATTTGAACAAAAATACCCTAAGATGTTGGATGATGATCTAATGGATAGCTTTGTTCAAAGGATGATGATTTTAATATGTGTGAGGAGAAGGATGCATCTACCCACACCTATTCAGACAAGATGATTGTTTTGCTAAGTACATGAGGAAGGATTCATCTACATATACTAAGCTAGAAAAGATGATTTTGATAACTTTGACTAAGTATATGCAAAAGGATGCATCTACACACACCTAGCCAAAGGTGTTTTGATAAATGTTTTCAAGGATTTAGTCTCAATGATGTTGATGGTTTTTATTTTTCCACAAAGCCTAGTATCAAGGATGATTTCAAGATTTTTCAAAAGGTGATGATGAGATGAATTTGTTTTGATGTTTTGGAGGATGGATGAAAAATATTTTGATATGTTTTGATCCTAAGGTGAACCTAAAATGTACATTTTGTTTTCCTAGATCTAGGTATTGAAGAGCATGCAAATGCTTCCTAAAGACCTTTATAACCAAGAAATGATTTTAATTGAACATTCATTTTCAGATTTCCAATCAATGATTTGTGTTTTGGGATTTGGAGTCTTCAACACATATGAAAGTTCATTTTTCTTAGCTTTTCTTAATGTCTTTATTTTACCAAAAACACTTTCTTTGATTAAGTTTTCAAACTAAGATGTCCAATGTCTTAATTTCCTTAAACCCAACAAGATATGTTATGTGGAAATGCAATGAACTTAAGGAAAGGGTTTTCCTATTGTTTACTTAAGGAGACAAATCAAGATATAATCCAATGTTTAGAAACTTCTAAGGATGTGAATCCCAAGGGAAAGCAATAACATATGGATTGAGTCAATTGTATTTGTCCTCAAAAGGGTTTGAAATTTGGATGAAGTTCAAGTGTTTGTTTCCATGATGTTTTCAATCAAGCAATGCATTTTGTAACACAAGAATAAGTACAACCCTATGGATGTGTAAGATAATATTTGTTGGATTCCCACTTGGATAAGTCCAGCTACGCTTATCTCTAGCAAATGGTTAGATGCTTGACCCAACTGGCTCCCCTCCATGGCACTCACTTATACAGGGCAGCCAATCATCAACACCCATGAAACTCCCATGGCATGTTTTCCATTTCTACTAGAAGACTGTAAAAGTGTGGGGTGGCTTCAAAATGACCATTCTTGCACCAATAAATAGATTAAAGGATTTTGGAAAATTCTAGCACATGGTTTTTAGTAAGGACTTTTCATTCGTAGGATTTGACCCAATGTGGCAAGAGTCCCCTTTCAGATCCATCTTGTCGGAGTCAACCACATGATATTGGCATTTCATTCAATATCCACATTTATATCTCAGCTGGAAATACTCTTGGCTTTAGAGTGTTACCGGTTGAGTCGTTCCATTGGGTGAGTACTTTTTCCCCAAGGCAGGCCCTCTAGGGTAAACAAAAGTGAATGAAGAACAATATTCATAACTTGATCAATCCTTGTTGGCCACAAGGAGAGAGAATGTACACAACAAATCCCCCACTCACACTCGCACAATATGTTGTTCAATTTTAAGCCCAAATCGAAGTGTGGAGGTGATTGCTTTATCTTAACCCAAAGTCATAAAAAAGGCCTTTTGATTCTCAAGATCGCTATAAAGTGCAAGAGAAGCACATACGTCCTTTTTCAATGCCTTTAGTCTAAGTAAGCCCTCACGAAAATCAAAGCTACACTTGTTCTTTTTAGATCCACAAAGAAAAATGTGAGTTCATTTTATAGCACCAAATCACAAGTGAAAGACATTTTTTCAATTTGTTAATCCCATAAAAAAAATTTAGTAAGTTGTGATCCTAAGATTCGTTTTAATCCTTTTGCAAGAAATAAACAAAAATAACTCTTTTTAAACCCAAAGGAAGATTAGTGTCCTAAGAAAGAAGAAGATGACAAATTCTTAAAGAAGTGTTTAAACAAACACTAAAGTGTTTAAAAACACTTTCATTTCGTGAAACATAGCCTTCATGCTCCTTCCTTTGTTTTCGATCTCCAACCTACAAAGAAGAAAAATAAATTAGATTCTAGAAAAATACAGAAATAAAAAACCAAAAAATAGAATATAGATTAATCATAAATTAAAAGCACATGCTAAAAAAAAATTCCCTTTTACTATCTCCCAACGTCACAACTCGTGAAGGCATCACAGTTTGTTCTCCTAGCGATGCCCTCACAGTGCCGCTTACCAGTCAACGACACTTTGTGTCAGGACAGAGAGCTCGATTGCGTCGTAATTTTCTCCTAGCATCACAGTTTGTGAAAGCATCATTGTTTATGTTTCACGCGGTACCATATAGTGACTCTGACAAGCTCGCGGTGCCAAAATGGCAATGCTAACGAGCCCGCAGTGCCAAAACAGTGACGCTGACAAGCCCATGTTGGAATTTCCTATGTGTGAAGAAAAACATAGAAATTTCAAGAAAACATTAGAAATAATGATGTCCAACCCTCCTTCTAGCGCTAAATGTGCGAACCCTTTTCCTAGTACCTGCAAAAAAACATGAGTAAACAAGTTAAACAAGGAATTGCAAGTTAAAAAAGGATTCCCCATGAAATCCATTTACAATTTCAAATTAGGAAGAAAATGGTGAAAAACACAATGCAAATGACAAAAACGAAGAATAAATCCTAATTAGAAAAGCAAACACATGATCCCATGGGGGGATTGGTGCCAATTTGATGTGAAAATTGCCCCTTTCCCAATCCCTATGATGAATCTTGATATGTTGAAGATGACATGTTGATCCACTTTTTTGATGAAAGATGAAGACTCCAAGCTAAATCTGCAAAAAGCCTAGCTATAACTCCATGATAATTGATGGAATTCAATGGATATTTGAGCATGGTAACTTTGCTTGGATTGTGGATGATCAAATGAGGATATGAGCTCTTTATTTATAGGATTCTAAGATGGATGAATGTCTAAATTTGAGCAATGTGGGACTAACATTCATCCAATGATATGATGCCACTTGTCAAGCCATGAATGGATGATGGTTGTGCAAGATTTGGGGTTTGTGCCAAGAAATGCCAATATTTGAAATTCAAATTTATTGAAATGACATGCAAAAGGGAAGGGAAAATGTAATAAATTCCACTTGGCTCAAGGCAAAGGACATGTAAGATGAATTTATTGCCTTGTTGGATGTACATGTTGACCTGGAATTTTTGAATTAAAATTGAGAGAATATTCCAAAAGATTCCTTGTGAGGAAAATAGAGATTTAATAAATGAATTAAATCTATTTTCATGTGCAACTTGCATTATCTAGAGGATGTGACATGAGATGAGATTAAATTAATCAAGGGTTAATTAATTTAACAAGAAATTAGATGATGTGACCTTTTTGACTCAAATTTATGGATTTATTTAAATCAAATAAGAGAGGAATATGATAAGAGGCTAATTAAATAAGGATTTTGATTTATTTAATTAAAAGAGATGGTGTTAGATTAAATCAAATAAGGTTTTAATTTATTTAATTTAATGGATAGACTTTAGAGATTTAATCAACTAAATTAATTATTTAATTAAATAGGGATAATTAGATCAGATGGATTGATTTAATTAACAAGAGAAAGTGACTTAATTAGACAAAATGATTTATTTAATTAAGAGATGAATATTGATGAATTTAATCAGATAAGGGAATTTGATTAAACTGTTAGACCGAGGGATAATTCAGGGAGAAACGATGTTAGTAAGTCAGGATCAGATGCATGATGTCAATCCGTATATTTTACGTGTCTACAGGTATATGTATTCGTATGGCTTATTAGAGTGATTGTAGATCTCCCAAAGTGAGTCATCATCATTTTCATGTTTCATTTATGGATCCTATTCTAGCATATTAGAATAGGATTTATTGCATTTTAGTTCTCATAGACTTAAACACACTTAAGATTAGGGATCTAACACACATTCCCATTTCAAATCTATACTTTCCATCAAGGTTTAATTACCAAACTAGGGGTTTGACCTAGGAAAACCCCCCATAAGAAAATCAACACAACATTTTGTTTTGTAGATTTTCAATAGGTTTAGATTCAGATGCAAAGTTTGAAAGACATAGGAAGGAAGTGGAGAGATAGGAGAACAATTTTAGATCCTATTTTTTTAGAAAGGAGTATCCGGACTAAATCGCCCATCTAGGCATATGAGTCCCAATATAGCCCTTTTTGGCATCTTTTTGTATAGATCTTGCTCAGTCACTAGAAGATTCTAAAATCTATCCAAAATCCTGTAGAAAGAATAAATCACCCAACTTGGCATATCAATCCTAGTGCGCCTTAAAATAGTAATTTCTAGTGTTTTCAAATCTTGTTTTGACCTCTCCATTCTTCCAAGTACTTTTTGGTTTCATGTTTTTGTCAATTTGATTTAATGCTTTCAAGTTATAGGGTTTAGAGCATGAGTGTTTGTATTTCTCCTTTGGGACTTCATTTTAATGGTGAACCCCCATTTAATCACATTAAGAAACCCCTAGTCCTTCCCTCAATTGAGTCACTTGGTTGAGGGATCCTGGTTTCCTAATGAACTAAATTGTGAAATAGGCCCTAGTTGCATCTCCTCAATGGTGGAAAACCTTATTTCCTTTGGTTGTGAACCTGACCTTTGGACCCTTGAATTTTTTATTTGGAGAACATTGTAGTGTTAGATCTAGATTACATTAACTTTGTATTAGATTTGCATTATTTGAATTGCATTTAGGACCTCCAAATATTTCATTGGTGAAAAGTTCATATAGGTTACATTTTTGCATCTTGCATCATTAAATTTCATTGGAAAACTATACTTGCAAACAATCATTTGAACATACAACCTAGAAACCTTAAAATCAACTTAGAAGTTTTTGAATTTGGTTTAAAAACCCTAATCTAGGACTCATTCACAAATCTAGGTGTTTTAGTCCATGTACATGTATTTTCTCCATATTTCTGGGTATCTTATGCTATTTTTTTTCACTATATGAACCTATCAAAACCCCTAATTGGGACTCATTCACCCATCTAGTTGATTTAGTCACAAATCAGGTCTAAATATGCATTTTATAGCATTAAAATATTGTCAATTGTGTTTTTGGTTGATTCATTTAGATTACTATCAATAACAATCTTTTCATAATTGATTTCATTTCAAGTACATTTTTCAATTGGGGAAAGAATCAAATTATTACACTGTTGTTTCAATTCTATCAATACTTCATAGTTTTATAAGACTAGATTACATTTGGCATTCACTAGAAAACAAAAAGTGAAAAACATCAAAACCAAAATAGTCATAAACTAATGAACCCCTTTGAGAAAGCATAGTTATTTAAGTATGTCAAATCTCTTTTTCCACATTGACCTATCCTTCAAGACTTCTAGTAGTGATGACTTGACATGTTAGATGAAGCCCTTGAGGATTTCATCTCACAAGGTTCATCCACTAAGGCTTGTCATAGAAAACCAAAACAAGAAGTTAATGTTGTCCAACCTCAACTCATCCTTTACCCACCCTCAAACCAATCTCAAACTCAAAACAAACCCATTTTGATCCTCAAACCACCTAATAATAATGTTTCATAACAATCAAGTTATAATACCATTTCTTATACATATAACACTAGAAACAATCCACAACCAAGACAAAAAACTTCAACATCCCTCTCTTTGCCTCAACACATCTTTCCTAGTGCTCCTCATTTTCATTTGCATAGTGGGAAGAAGTATGATATTTTTGAACAACTTAATAATACTCCCACAAAGATATCCCTTTGGGATCTAATTCAAACTTCACCTAGTTATCATACTATGCTTTAAATATCCTTGCAACAAGTTGTGGTTCCCTCTAGTGAAAATCCAAGTGATGTAGCAGCTCTAATTCAAGGAATGAATGTAGTTAATGTAGACATTACCTTTCCTCAAAATGAGTTACCTCCCTTGGCTGTGAGAAAGAAAAATTATGCCTCCATGATAATAGATATATTCAATAGAACAAGAATAAAGCAAACCCTTGTCAATAATGGCTCGGCTCTTAATGTGTGTAGTGTAATCCTTTTGGATAAACTTGGCATGGATAAATCAAGAATTGAACCCGATTCCTTATTGATTCAAGGATTTGAAAATGTAGGAAAGAAGCTGCTTGGTGTGATTGCTTTGCCTATAATAGTTGGAAAGGCCGCATTACAAAATCCTATCCATGTTATGCCTCATGATCTTTCATAAAATCTCCTTTAAGGAAGACCATGGATTCATGAGATGCATGTGATGCCTTCAACTCTTCATCATATCATGAAGTACATCTACAACAATAAAGTGTACCAAATTGAAATAGATCCTGAGACTAAAAGTTGCTTACAAATTGAAAAAGGAATGACAAGTCCTCTAAAGACATTAATCCCAACTTCAAAGATAGAACCTATGAAAGAAGAGAAACAAGATATGGAAAATGTGTCAAAGTTATTCGATGATGATTGGGTTTCTGTAGATTCCACACCAACATTTATGGGGGAATACAAAAACAACAAAAGAAACTGAAAATAAAAATAAACCAATGATAATGTCAATGCAGAATTCAAAAGAAAACAAACAAGCATCTACTTCATCTACTCTAGAAGAAGACACAAGCTATACAACAAACTTTTATGGGATATACTACAAACAACCACCAAACCTGAAAGATATGGAGAAATTTTATGAAAGAGGTCATGAGCTTATGAAACAACTTGGTTATAGTGGAAAAGGATGTGGAAGGAAATAGCAAGGCATCTGTGTTGCTATAGAGCCCAACATGCAAGAAACCAAAAGTGGTTTGGGGTATTTTCCTTCTAAGATAACACAAGCGACGAAAAGACCCTCACTCAACATCAACATTGTCATATGTAACTCCACTAAAATAACTCACTTTGAAGCATCCTAAATTGATTGATACAACTTGTGAAGAATCATTGGAATAATTTAGATGATGAAGCCTTGAAAGAAATTTTATGAGTTTATGACAAGTCATTTAATCTTCTTAAAAAGAAACGGGTTACATGTGCTATGGTTAGTGCTAAACAAGAAGACAAAGAGAAGGAAAGTAATGAGAATGATAAGGGCAAAGAAAAATGCAATCCTAAATTTCTGAAACAAAGTGCACTTCCTTGAGGAGATACAATCAACATACCAATGGATACCACTAACAAGGAAAAAGTGATTCAAATAGGAGAGTGCATTAATGAAGATGAAAAAGAAGACCATGCAACTTTACTTTATGAATTTCTTGAACTTTTTGCTTGAACTTATTCAGATATGCCAAGAATTGATGCTAAGATAGTGACACACAACATAGTCTTTGTAGAGGATTGCAAACTAGTTAGGAAGAAGATACAAAATATGAATCCTAAGATAGCCTTATTGGTTAAGGATGAGATTGAGAAACTCCTTGAAGTTTTTTTTATATGACCTATTGATTATTCTACTTAGATCTCAAACATTGTTGTAGTTGTGAAACCTGATAATCATATTAGGATTTGTATGAACTTTCATGATTTGAATAAATCATCTTTACAAGATAATTTTCCCCTTCATAATATTGACATGATAGTGGATTTGACTATGGGACATGATTTGTTTTCATTCATGGATGGATTTTATCAATATAATAAACTTTTTATTAGCCCTCAAGATCATTACAAAACAACATTTACTACAGATTGGGGAACATTTTGTTGGGTAGTCATGCTTTTTGGATTAAAGAACACATATGCAACATATTAGAGAGCTATGAAATTGATATTTCATGATTAAATACATAATATTTTTGAAGATTATGTCAATGATATTTTGGAAAGAGACATTGGACAAGTCATTTGGTGTTGTAATTGATGGAAACCCTAGTTAGTGATTCAATCTGAACGTCAACATTTGTTCATACCAGAAGTCAGAATGAAGTTTTGTGACTAACTGTCAAGTTAGAGCAGAGCATCCGATATAATTATGTTCATTGATTCATATGAAATATTTTGTTATAATTTTGAGTTGTGGATCTTAGGGAAGCTCGTTTGATGTATGATCTATGTTATCTTTGAATCTTAGAGCCTCATATCAATTTGTGTGCAAGTTAGAAGATATAGTTGATTTATTTTTAGTTTAATAATGCAGGAAGGTTGACTAAGTGAATGTAGTGTGTTGTAGATATTCTTGGAGTAATTTTTTAAGTGTTTTTGTGTTCAAGGATATTGGTTTGGGTCCCCACTATGTTGTGGCCAACTTTGGTTGGTGCACATTGAAAATTATTTTTGGATTGAGTCGACCGTTTGTAAATATTTTATGTTTTATTGAAGCTAACATGTGGTTGATTAAATCCTTAGTTGTGGATGTATATAAGGGATCATTATATCATTTTCCTATATGTACGAAGTGTGTTGATGTGTGTTGCAAAATTTGGAGAAATTTTAGAGCAATTATGCACAAATTCACTTGTGCATAAAAGGATTTGTGATGCAAATTAAAAAATACAGAGTAGAAGAGAAGAATCAGACAAAAGGTCAAGAAAGTGATTGATGTGCTTAATCAGAACTGTAATCACACATTAGTAGATGCTATTCTCTTAGTTCAAATTTTCTAGATGTAATCCAAATCTTTTTTTAAGATAGTGAGTCTTCCTTTTGTATTTGAGCAGTGAACTCTAGGCAATGTGCCTAAATGCAAGTGCATTCTCCTTTTGTAAAAAAAATATTTGAGTCAACTCATATTGTGGATTCACGTCCACTGTGGTTTTTCCCCTAATAGGGTTTCCATGTAAAAAATCCTTGTGTTATGGTGTTTTAGTTTCTTGTTTTGTGTTCATGCATCTTTCTTTTGCTTCAATATTATAAGTGGTTTAAAGATCAGGTTAATAAAGTTAAATTTTGCAAAATACTGATTCACCCCCCCCCTCTCAGTGTTCCTTGATTTCAACATGATATTCTAGTCAAATATTTAGCTAGAAAAGATAATGTGAATATCCTTTGAAAAATATTTGAAAGAATGTGAAAATATAACATGAGATTGAACACGAAAAAGTGTCTTTAGTGTAGATAGTGGAATTTTTTTAGGTTTTATAGTATCTCACAAAGTCATTGAGGTGGACATGAAGAAAATTGATGTTATAATTAACATGCCACATCCTAGAAACATTTCTCAATTATGCACTTTACAAGAAATAATTCATGTTATCCATCATTTTGTAGCATCCTTAGCGAATAAAGCATTACCCTTAACACAACTCATTGAGCAATGATAACTTTAAGAAACCCCCCTCAAAAAAAGATATAAAATCCTAGTGAATATTTCATTTTTTAAGGAAAAATTATTAATTTCTATTGGTGAATCTTTTATTTTTTTTTTAAATATTAATTTTATTGGATTTTTTTTTCATCACTAAAATTTAGTAGAAAATTTTAGTGAATCTTGAAAAATAATAGGAAAATGCATTAATTATGATGGTGAATCCATTCAATCTAAAAAAATCTCATGGAAATGTAGGGGCTCGAGGGTGGAAACTATTGATGGGTTTAAGGGATAGACTATAATATTTGCTTGCCATCATTGTTTTAAAATATAATATAATGACCCTCATTCTATTTTTCAAGGTAAAATGTACCCATAATCTATAATTCTCATGGGGATCGAAGTTGCTTTTAGATCATTGATATAATGACCCTCGTACTCTGCGAGGTAAAATGTACCTAGAATCTCTAATGCTCATGAGACCCAAAATTGTAGGCCCCATGAGCATTATAGATCATGGCTACATTTTATCTAGTGGAATACAAGGGACATTATATTATATTAAAAATAAATGGTCGAAACTAAAGATCTTAGAAATATGGCCCTAAAGAAACTAACAATTATGATATAATATTGGCAAATTAATATAGATTTCTACTATAATTTATAAATTTAGGTGAATCTGATTTAATCATGTATCGAATATTGTGGTGAATTTTCAAGTTAAATTTTTTAATAAAATAAATTTGTTGATGATTTAAATAAGACAACAATAAAATTTTGTAAAAATGTGGTGATTCAAGTTGTGTTATAGCTCAAACTATTAGCCAATTTTGGATTCCCAAATTTCAACTATTAGCAAATTAGCGAATATTAGCCACTAAAAAAATCACTATCCCTGAGAAAGAGGTTTAGTTTAATTGGAATGAGGACTGTAAACAAGATTTTGAGAGTTTGAAGGATTATCTTGCTACTCCACCTATTTTACAACCCACTACGTAAGATAAACTATTTATCGTTTATACAACAACATCATCCCATGCTCTAACAACATTGTTGGCTCAACAAGATGAAAGTGGTAAACAACATCTTGTTTATTGCATTAGTCAAACTCTAATTGATTATGAAACATGATATACAATGATAGAAAAATAATTTTTATCTCTTGTATTCACTACTAGTAAATTGAGACATTACTTACTGAATGCTAAAATCCATGTGATGACAAAATTTGATCCTTTAAAACACCTTTAAGTGGGTTATGTTGCTAACTAAGTCTGGTCTTAAATTTGTCTCTCAAAAGGAAATTAAAGGAAAAGCCTTGACTCACCAATTAGTTGATGCTCCCTCTCCCCTAGCATTACCTAATATAGACTCATTCCCTAATGAGAAAGTGTTGACTATTCAACAAGACAAAGAAATGTGGGAATTGTACTTTAATAGTTCTAAGTGTAGAACTAGCTTCAACACAGGGTTAATACTAATTTCGCCTACAAAAAAGAAAATTCCCTTATCTTACCACTTAAACTTCCTATGCACAAACAACAAAATAAAGTATGAAGCTTTAATTCTAGGAGCTCAAAGTATTAAGATATTCAATGACTCACAATTAGTCATTAAGCAAGTAAATGGATCATATCAAGCAAAGAATGACAAATTATCAAAATATAAGGATTTCACAATGAATATCTTTAAAAAATTTGATTCACATACCATTGATAATATCCCATGAAAAGATAATCAAAATGTTGATACAATGGCAGTTGTGGCTTCCCTTGTATCTTCTCAAGATCCTTCAAAATACTTTACATTCATTGTCCATATAATTATGCAACCATCAGTAGAAGAAAAATTAAAAGAAGTATTATTAACCACCATAGAAAGCTCTAGTGAATGGTACAGACCAATATTTAATTATCTAAAAGAAGGTACCTTTCCCTAGCCAAAAAATAAGAATACTTGAACCCGCCTTCAAAACCTTGCGTCTAGATATATAATCCTTGTAGATGTTTTATATAGAAGGTCCTTTGAAGGTCTTTTTCTTAGATGCCTTAAACAATCTAAAATACCTATAGCACTTGTAGAAGCTTATGTGGGGGCTTTTGGAGGCCATCTTGGAGGAAGATCATTAGTTCAAAAGATAATCCACATAGGATACTATTGGAGACATATGAAACAAGATTGCTTTGAATATATGTTAAGAAATGTTACAAATGTCAAGAACATAGAAATTTGATTCATGCTCCTAATTATGATATTCATGCCCAAGTTCCTATCTGGCCATTATTGGTATGGGGTCTGGGTCTTATTAGTAAAATATCACCACCTTCTTCTACTAGAAATATATTTATAATTACCTTAATAGATTATTTCATTAAATGGGTAGAATTTGTTCCCATTCATTTAACAACTACTGATGTAATATTTTGTTTCATATTGGAACACATCATTGCTCACTTTGGACTCCCTTCCAAGTTGGTTTTGAGCAATGGGACACCATTTAAGAATAATAACATGAAGAAGTTCTTAGAAAATTTTAACATCCAACATCGCTTTTAAACACCTTACTACCCACAATATAATGGTCAACCTCAATCAACTAATAAGACTCTTGAGTAAATCATAAGGAAAATGATAAGAAAAAATAATAAGAATTGGCACACATAGTTAACATATGCATTATGGGCTTATTGTACTAGCATTAGAACATCAACCGGAAATACTCCTTATAACCTTGTCTATGGTACCGAGGTGATAATGCCCTTGGATTTATAGATTCCTTCATTAATAATCACTCTTCAAAGGCTTATTGATGATAATATTTATAAAGAACAATGATTGCATCAGCTTGAAATTCTTGATGAAAGTGCATCAACACTCTTAAGCATCTACAATCTTACTCTAGATGAATGCAAAGTACGTACAATGTGTAGTATAGAAAAATATCATCCTTTACAAGATCTAGGTGCTTTAGGTTGAAGATCCATTGAGGATAATTATTGGAGAAAAGTTGTCAAAGTTTCCATCTACATTACAAGATCACAGAAAGTCACTTACAAAGCAGAATTTAGTGCTTCAGAACTAGAGATTTGACAAGGGGAAAGCTAGAGGAAAGCTTTAGAGGATATCAAAATTTCAAAGCAACCTCAATACTAGGACTAAATCACCACTTGTGGCGTATGAGCTCCAATACACCTATTTTTAGACCTTTTCTATAGCTCTTGATTCAACAGTTCCAAATTTTGGTTTTGGCCTGAAACCCTAAAATGGGACTAAATCATCCCTAATGGCGTATGAGTCTCATTGTGCCTTCTATTGGACTATTGTTGCCATTGATGTTAAAAGTGAAAATCATGTAAGGGAGATTATTGGCATATTGATTGTGTTTCTCAAGAGCTTTTCAGAAAAGTATTGGATAGGTCATGATGTCAATGAAAATGTCCTCATTCATTGGTTCATTCTCTCAATTTAAGGAAAATTTTGTAAGGAGTCACGGAGTTCCAATTTTTCCTATGTCATAGGGTTCTCAAGTTTCATAACCTCTCAACTTGGTGACTTAGCTAATGGAGTGATAAGGATGGTGAAAATGAATGCAGTTGTGAAGTTCCAAGTTTTTTTAGTCTATGTCGCAGGGTTCTCAATTTTGAAACCTTCTGACTTAGTGATCTCCTTGTTGTTGGTGAAAATGAATGGTATCGTGGGGTTCTAAGTTTTACTAACCTTGTTGTGGGGTTCTCAAGTTTGGAAACTTCCCAACATGGTGACTAAGCGATGGAACAATAAGGAGTAAGGAAGCACTCCATGTGGGACCCAACCTTAATGATGATGCAAACATGTGCCATGATGGGTTTGAGTTGTGACATGGACATGTGATGACATGTGGACCCACATTGGAATGATACATTTGGTGTTGTTATTTGCATTGAAGTAACTTAGTCATTTTGAAAGGAGTTAATATTTAAGTCATTTCTAGGAGACTTGTTGAGAATATTGTAGATTCCCTTTTGATGCTCCATAATTGTACAAGCAGTGGATGCATGTCTTGGTGGGACCTTATCTACATGGATGGTGATTTCATTTATATGATAGTGATATGGATGTTGTGTGGATGGTGGGAACCACTTGAGAAATGGGATAGGAGTATGATGCTGACTATGGGACTTCAGTGTTACGATGGTTAACAAATGGAAATGAATGATTGATCGATATGTCATTTTGCATTGGTATTGTGAATGATGTGGAAATGACATGTAGATTTTGGGCCTAGTTAGATAGCATGGCAAGAATATTGGTGTGACCTACTTGTATTGGTGGGAGTCTGAATGAAGTCCCAATGACTAGATGATATGATACATCAACGACTATGGTTTAAGTGATCGATTATCCAAGGGTCAAGGTTTAAAGTCACAATAGTGAATGTTGATCATAGGATCAAGGCACAGAGGAGTTGATCAATGGCCAAAGTTCAAATGCAGAGATTTGAAATGAGTATGTCAAGTGTAAACAAGAATTTGTTCTAAAAACAACATAGGAGAAATAATTAATTTGTCCAGCTATCTCAGCAACCATGTATATGAAGATTTGATCTATTAAGTAGTGGCACCATTTACAAAATATTTAAACATCAAATCAAATCAAATGATCACGGAAATGCATTAAATGAATATCAGATTCTAGGGTCTGAAAAAATGTTATTCTTAGCAAATTCTCGATTACAGAATAAAATATTGTGTGACTTGATGCAAAGGTATGGTGATTTCTGATGAGTTAGATAGTATGTGTTGGGCACGTTGCTTTGACAATTATGGAAGTAGGTGAAAAACCCTAACAGTGATTCTAATGTATATGAATTGAGTGAGGGAAATTATTTAGATATGGAGAATGAATGAGAGTATCTGAATGCAGAGGAAGGTGAACTATAACATGTAGCTGGTTATAGTGGAGTAAGGGAGAACTGAGAGAGAGAGAGAGAGAAAGAGATTATGTATTGTTTTGATGCATCTCAGGTTTTGTAGAACCATTTTATGCATAGTATATTGCAAAAATAATTACGAGGTTGTAGCCTCCATTTTTGCACTGAGTTGTAGCTCAGAAGAGGGTGTAGTAGCATCCTTGAAGTTGTAGCTTCTAAAGAGGGAGTTGTTGATTCCTTGGATTGCAGCCCTAAACATTATAATTGAACTTTGAAGCTTGTGAGGTTGGATTAGGATAGTAGATCCTAGGAGCATTTCTCACTATGGTTTTTCCCATCTTCGTTTTTCCACATACATACTATGTTATGTGTTGATCTCTCTTGTGCTTGTGGCTATTATATCTATTAGTATTCAATCTACACATTTGAAGCTAAGGTTGAATCTACAAAAGGGTTGAAGAACTAAATTTTTTAATATCTACTAATTCACCCCCCTCTCAGTAGATCATTGTGTTCTAACAATTGGTATAAGAGGACTAGGTTCCCTAGGAAAAGTTTAACCAACTTGGGTAGATCCTGGATAGGTGAACATAATGGAATTTTAGGAAGGCTCAAACAAGCCACCTAGGTTTGATGGAGAAAACTATGATAAGTAGAGGTCATTAATGGGAGGATACTTAGTCTCTCTTGGAACTGAAGTGTGGGCATGTGTTGAGACACAATATACTATTCCTACTTATCCTGCATCAAAGAAGTTTCATGATGACAATATTAAAGATTGGTTTATTATTATGAACAATTTGTCTAACTCTGTGCATAGAAAATTTGTGCATTATAAAACTGCTTATGATGTCTAGGAAAAACTTAAGAAAATCTATGAAGGTAACATCAAAGTGAAGTTGGCAAAGTTACAAGTCCTAAGAACAAAATTTGATGGCTTGACAATGACCAAAGAAGAGAAGATTGTATACTATCTCCAAAGAGTTGATGATGTGGTAAATTGCATTAAAGGATATGGTGTAGATCTAAAATAAGAATATTTTATGTTGAAAGTTCTCAGGTTTGAAGAGGGAAGAGAGTGACACTACTAATGTGTGATTACAGTTCCGCTATGTTGCCAATATTTCTTCTATTGAAGAGGGAAGAGAAATTGATAAACTTACTCTTGATGAGGTGCATGGAATAATTATTGCATATGAGATGAGAATTCCAAGTGTTGAATCATCCAAGAAAGAATTTGCAATTCAGGTTGTCAATAAAGGCAAAGATGAAGCTGATAAGAAAGAAAAATTTGTTTTCATTGCATTTGATTATGAAGAAAATGATAAGGAAGAAGAAAATTTCATAAGAATTCTAAGAAGATGATCCAACAAGTATAAAGGTATGCTCCCTCTTAATTGTTTTAACTATGGTAGAATAGGTCATTTTGCTTCAAAGTGTCCATCTACTAAAGAAGACAGTTCCAAGCAAAAATTTGATAGTAGAAAGAAGAAAGAATTCTACCCTAAAAGAAAGAATTTTTGAAAGAAGAAGATCTTGTACATCAATGAAGAAAGTGAAGTTTCTGATACTAGTGATTGTTCAGAAGAGGATCAAGGCCATGCCCTTGTAATGAGAGATGATAGAAGATAATTTCTATTCATGGCTAAAGAAATTGAGGATTAGGAAGATGCACAAATTGAGGACTCATATGAAGGAGAAGAGGAGGCAGTTGTTGATCTTGAAGGATAACTAATTAGTGCTCTTGAAGATCTTGATGAACTAAGAGACAAATATGATGATCTTAAGAGAGAAAAAAAGAAGCTAAAAAGGAATGCTCAAAAGGAGACTGAAAAATTAACACAAGAACTTGAGGAGTCCAATAAGGTGTTAGTAGGACTAAAATTTCATGTAGAAGAGCTCAAAATAATTAAGGATGTCATGAAACCTAAATTTCAATCTAAGATAGATGCTATAAACTTGAGGTGGAAATAGTTCCTGAAGGAAAGAATTGAAGAAGGCTAATGAGAATATCAGAAATGGACTAAAGTTGAAAGGTGGTACAAATATTCTAAATGAATTGACAAGTACACAAAAACCTACAAATACATAGAATTTTGGTTTAGGTTTGGAAAAAGGGAAGAATTTATTTATGGATGTCTCTACAAAACTTTATGAAAGATTTAGAGTGGGAGAAAATTTTGACAAGGAGGAAGCTTCTAAAGATGAACAAAAATATGATAAAAAAAAGAAACCATTCGAAGTCAAGGAAGACAACCAGACAACTTTTGATCAACAAAAGAAGATGTAAAATGCAAAAAGAGTAGAAAATGATGGATTCAAAAGAGTACACTATCCAAGGAGGCCTAGACAAAGAAGATCACCTCATCCACTCAAAGGAAACTACATGACCAAGTACTCATTGTATTTCAATGGGTATTGCTATACCTCTAAAAAAATTGGTCAAAGGGCTAGAGAATGTAGAATCATTCCAAGGAATAATACAAACTTTGCAAGCATGAATCCATTTGCTCCCTTGGTTGATATGGATATAATTTGTTAGAGTTGCAAAAACTTTGGTCATATAGCTAGAAATTTTATAGAAAGATTTACATGACCAAGTGTGAAATCTAAGAAGAAGAAATCCTCACCTACTAATAAAAAGAAAGGAAATAAGAAGATATGGAAGGAGAAAGAGTGGGGATCTTGTGTCACTTGATCTATGATTTCCCAAATGGATTTACATGCAAAGGAATGAGATCTATGGATTGTTGATAGTGGCCGCTCCAAGCACATGACTAGAGTTAAGAAATTCATTAAGCTTGAAATAAAAAAATGAGGTTCAGTAAGTCTAGGCGATAATACTACTGTCAAGATTCCAGGTAATGGAATTCTGAGCATAGATGAAAACAAAAAAACTTGGGAATTGGTTCCTAGACCATCAAGAAAGAATATAATTGGCACAAAAGGTATTCAAAAATAAGTTGAATGAAGATGGAGCTATGGTCAGAAACAAAGCAAGATTAGTGTGCAAAGGATATGCATAAGTATAAGGAATTGATTTGAAGAAACGTTTGCTCCAATTGCACAATTAGAAGCTATTAGAATGTTTCTTGCATTTTCTATGTATAAAGGTTTTAAGGTATATCAAATGGATGTCAAATCTTCATTTTTAAATGGAAACCTTGAAGAGAAAGTATATATTGACTAGCCAGAAGGTTTTCAGCTATTAGAGGATGATGATTATGTCTACAAATTGAGGAAAGATTTGTATGGTTTGAATTAAGCACCAAGGGCTTGGTATTCAAGATTATATCAATATCTACAACAACAAGGATTCAAGAAAGGTTTTGTTGATAGCAATTTGTATCTCAAATCTGAGGGTAAGAAAATGATCATTGTTTTAGTTTATGTAGATGATATTATATTTGGTTGTACCAATGATGTGATGTGAAAAATATTTTCCACAAACATGCAAGATGAGTTTGAAATGTCCATGTTAGGAGAACTCAATTTTTTTCTTGGTTTGAAAATTACACAAACCAAGTATGCAAAAGAAATGCTTAAATTTTTTGGCGTGGAGGATTCTAAACTAGCCAGTACTCCCATGATTACCGACTACAAGTTGAGTAAATTAGATGAGTCACCTGATGCAAATTAGAATTTGTATAGATCAATGATTGGAAGTATACTATATCTAACTACATTAAGGCCTAATATAATGCAAGAAGTTTGTATGGTAGCTCAGTTTCAGGAAGAACCAAAAGAATCACACATCAATGCAATAAATAGAATCTTTAGATACATCAAAAATATTGTTGACTATGGTTTATGGTATTCCAAATGAAAATATTTTACATTAACAACATATACAGATGCAGATTGGGCAGGTAGTGTGGATGACAAAAGGAGTACTAGTGGATGTGCATTCTTCTTGGGGAACAAATTGGTTTCTTGGATGAGCAAAAAGCAAGAGTCTATTACTCTTTCTACTATAGAAGCACAATATGCTGCAGTAGGTGCTTGTTTCACTCAAGTATTATGGATGAAGTAAACTTTAAAGAACATCAAGGTAGAGTACAATGAGCCCATTTTGATTCTTTGTGACAATTCAAGTGCCATTAATATCTCAAAGAATCTAGTGATGCACTCCAAAACAAAGAATATATCAATCAAGTATCACTTCATCAGAGAAAAAGTTGTAGATAAAGAAGTCAGCATGGAGTATATTCCCACCAAGGAACAAGTAGTTGATATATTTACAAAACCCCTTCCTACAAAGTAGTATGAATACCCAAGGCATAAGCTAGGAGTAGTTTCTCCCACTTCATATCACTAATCTCTAATTATAGGGAATGTATCATGTTGGTTATTTTCTTAAAACCAAACTTAATCTCAGTCCTATCCTATGAGCTTACCACGACCCAATTAGCAGCTAGGTTGAGGATTGGCCAACACTTAAGTATATTAATTATTACTTTACTTCTTCTCTTCGGGCTCTGTGAGATGCAAGGATGGTAATCCCATACATACTCAAAATATTTCACCCTTGGCCAAGAGTATTTCTTCACACAGATGCATTATTCCATGAAAATCACCTTATCAAAATATTGAAAAACCTCATATAGTAGTGTTACTAATTTTTAAGGAGTGTGCCTTCAACTGAGAGTTGGGACATTGTAATTTAAGGTATTTTGAATTATTCTTCATCTTGAATCCTAGGCCCAATTTAATACTGGCTCAACTGACTATAAGATAGACTAACAAGATAATCATTGCTTCATCTAAGGTAGAAAATGAGTTACAACTAGTAATCAATCAATAATGAAATTTTAATTGAAGCTCAAAAATTAGTGGACCATTAGAGTGTTACTTTGTAACATCTAACTCACTGTGTCTCCAAAATATCACTTCCTTACTAAATCCTATATTCTTTTCTCACAAACTAATGATCTCATTTCAGCAATTAATCAATTCATTGAATTGAAGCATAAAATAAATTCATACATTCTATGCAAATGACAAAAGACAAATGAAGTTATCATTAACAATCTTCATTCATAACTTGGAAGAAAATACATAGGAGAGCAATATTTTGAAACTAAAATTCTTCTTCATTTCTAGTATTTCTTTGTAAAACCATATTTAAGATTCATACATAGTATAACTTTCATCTTAAAATTGCTTCTAATACCTCTACTAGAGTATCTATTTACATTTTATTCTGCTATTAGACTATAGTATCTACTGTGACTGTGTCTAGACTCAAAATTCTAAACTCTCTCTTTTTTAGCCATTAAATCCCCTTTATATAAATAGGGGAGCCACAAGCACCCAACTGAATTATAATTTTAATTTCATTTGAGTTCATTTCAAAAACCTAATTCTAACTAACTACTCGAAGGACTCCCTAGGTGGTTTCATACGCAACCATTTTAATACAGGGGAGGGACAAAACATGTGCAGGATATTAGCCGTCATTGTCCAAGCATTCATCATTTGGAACAAAAAATGATTCGATTTATATCATCTTGAACACTATCCACATCAGCATGATAAAAAAAATACAAACCACAGACATATGAAGACAAATACCTCCAATGCAAAGACAATGGTTTCATCAAAAACTAAAATAGGAGGTGACCCTATTTAGATTCATCGACATCCAAAAATGCCCGACCGCTCCTTGTCCTTGATACAATTGGAGGTATCACTAGCACGTCATCATCAAAACTACCATATGGCACTAGGGAATGTAGGTATTGGCCATAGTTTGAGTCAATATCAACTTTGGCATCCGAAGGAGAGTTTGAAAGCATGATAGGAGAGTTGTGCTTACCCAGGTGGGCCCTAGGACTCTTCTCCTTCTTCCTGGCCTTCTTCACTAGCAGTGCCAATTCCTTGCCTTTGCATTCAACCACTTCACATGGAAGGGTCCTATTCCTCAAGTGGTATGTACTCTACACAATTGACTTCTTCTTATGGCCCCTAGCCCTCCTTTTACCCTTTGAAACCTTGGGAGAAGCCATGGCTTCCTTCTCAGCTATGTCCTCATGGCATTCAAACATACTTAGCCGACTAGGCCCCCTAACAGGTGGAAATGATACACCAACTTTTCCCATTTTCTCTGGATCTAGTAGAGAGATAATTAAAAAGGTTCTTGACTAAATACATAAAAGAGAAGCACCCCAATCCCAACAATTGTAGATAACTCAAGCAACAAAAATCCCAAATAGACCAGAGAACCTAATCTCATACCAATTTTCTTAAGATGAAAACACTAAAAATTTGCTTAGGAAACCTTAATCGCCTCTACTACAAACAACTTACTTATTTTGTAGACTAAAAAGATATTGTGAATAAACAACAATCAACCTACATTTAAATAGAAAATTCAAGCATGCAGAATTAATGATTCAAAATTCCTATGTGAGCGAATTGGTAACTTATCAACTTGGCTCTGCATCTAGACTGTACATCTTAGAGCAATTAAAACTTTATCTAAGGTGGCCATGAGCATTTTTTTCGACCATTATCAACTTGCTCCTTGAAAATAGCAAGGCTATTTAAACTGATGCCATGTTTCCTTTTAACCTTGATTAATCATAGCTGATTTGACAATTAGCATGTATTGCCAACCTAATTCATTCTTTTCATTAATATTGATGAAGTACATAGGACCAGTTTCTTAGAGAGAAACTTTCTTTAAATGCTTCATCATTGATCCTCCCCAAAATTTATGGTGCAATTTAGCAATGAAGTTATTCATGTGATGACTTTTAGTCCATCAAATCACCTTGCTTTAATGCTTTATCAATGGTTCTCCGGTTCTCTTGTCACTTTCCTCTCTAATTTATGTGAAATCCCCAAGATCATGCCATGTTTCCTTTTTCATTTATGTTCATTGCTTGTCATCGATCTACTTTATCTTCACCTGGATCCATCAATGATGCAAACATCCCGGTGATGATCTCTAGCCTGTGGTTATGTGGCTTGACTCTTGGTCACATTCATCCTTTCGTTGTGCATCACTAATTCAATCCTTGCTCTCAAGACTCTATCTACGATGGGAGATGTTGTGTTAGGACCAAATTTGTACATGTACAACCAGCATAAAAATAACATCACAAAATACATCGCTTGTATGATCATATCATATTAGCGAGACATAAAACCCTTTAGAGGACCTCCATTGCTTATTGCTAATTTAGAATGCAAGTTCTAAATCAAATCCGCGATGAGTGATGAAGTTATTACATAAGGCATTTTTTTATTGCTAATTCTCCTCATATTTTTTGCAATCAATTAGTGATGAGAAGATTTACAACTTTTGTAATGTCCATTGCATATCATTGATGTGATACTTTACATTCAAAACATATCTATGATCAAGTGATATACAAGAAATCTCATGACATTGCTCATTGTTGTTCCAAGTTTATCTTTTTATGGCCATCCACGATGAGCGATAAAAACATAAAGTCAAAAGCATCGCTCATCGATATTACAATTTTGAAGGCTCAAAATCCATTAGCGATGAGCGATATCAAAGGGAAAGCATCAGTCCATTGCTCATCACTGATTCAAAGTGTGAACCAACGAATAAGTTGTTTCATAAGTGGGGACTTTCTAAGAATGTGCTTATTAGTTGTTTTAAAGGAGGGGACTTCCCTAGGATGACATGAGAATAGTAGGTTGAAGACCTATGAATCATGCAATACAATGGTTGTAGAAGTTAGGCGATTCAAACCTAGACACGAGAAAGGTCAGTCACATGATGATATTTTACGTGCATGAAAATATTCTTTGTGACTAACAATAGACAATACTAGTAAATGATATAATAGAACACCAATCAATTAAAATGAACAAAACCCTAAACCTCATATAAGAACCCTACAACAGATCTAACAAATATTTTTAGGTAAAATTTCTTAGGTTTTTAACATGAGCACGCTAGAATTTTCCAAAATTTGAAAGTGCCATCATATCTAGGGGGAGCTTCATTGATTAGTTATTCAACCCTAGTTAAGACTAATGTGATCAAGTCATGAAAATTGAAGAATTCAAAATTGGAGCATTTCTAATGACTTGATGGTTGTAGCATTCAAAATTGAAGCCTTTCTTCAGGAGCAGTGTACCCTTTGCCATTGATGTCAAAGGGGGAGAAATGTGTTGCTAAAAAGATGAGATGAGATGTATGTCATAGGGGGCATTGTAGTGTTATAGTGTGTTAATAAAATTGGCACTAAGTTTCAGTGGTGCCTGATTGGACAGTTAGATTTTTCCATCAATGCCAAAGGGGGAGATTGTTGGACTATTGTTGTCGTTGATATCAAAAGTGCAAATCATGTAAGGCAGATTGTTGGCATATTGACTGGGTTTCTCGAGATGTTTTTAGAAAAGTATTGGGTAGGTCATGATGTCAATGAAAATTTCCTCATTCATTGGTTCATACTCTCAATCTAAGGACAAAGTTGTAAGGAGTCGCGGAGTTCCAAGTTTTCCTAACCTATGTCATGGGGTTCTCACATTTCATAACCACCTGACTTGGTGACTTAGCTAATGGAGTGAAAAGGATGATAAAAATGAATGGAGTCGCGGAGTTCCAAGATTTTTTAATCTATTTCATGGGGTTCTAAAGTTTGGAAACCTTATGACTTAGGGATATCCTTATTTTTGGTGAAATTGAATGGTATTGTGGGGTTCTAAGTTTTACTGACCTTGTCGTGACGTTCTCAAGTTTTTAAACTTCCCAACTTGGAAACTAAGTGATGGAGTGATAAGGAGTAAGGAAGCACTCCATGTGGGACCCAACATTAATGACGATGCAAAAATGTGGCATGATGAGTTTGAGCTATGGCATAGACATGACGTGGACCTGTGATGACAACATGTGGACCCCACATTGGAATGATGCATTCGGTGTTGTAATTTTCATTGAAGTAACTTAGTCATTTTGAAAGGAGTTAATATTTAAGTCTTTTGTAGGAGACTTGTTGAGAATATTATATATTCCCTTTTGATGCTCTAGAATTGTAGAAGTGGTGGATGTGTGTCTTGGTGGGACCTTATCTACATGGATGGTGATGTCAACTGTATGGTAGTGACATGGATGTTGTGTGGATGGTGGGGACCACTTGAGAAATGGGATAGGAGTATGATGTCGACTATGGGACCCAAGTGTTACAATGGTTAATAGATAGAAATGAATGATTGCTCGATATGTCATTTTGCATTGGTGTTGTGAATGATGTGGTGATGACATGTAGGTTGTGCACCCTATTAGATAACATGGCAAGCATATCGATGAGACCTACTTGTATCGGTGGGAGTCGGAATGAAGTCCTAATGACTAGAAGATATGATAGATGGATGATGATGGTTTAGGTGACTGATTATCTAACGGTCAAGGTTTAAAGTCACAACAATGAATGTTGATCATAGGATCAAGGCACGAAGGAGTTGATTGATGACCAGAGTTCAAATGTAGAGATCTAAAATGACTATGTAAAGTGTAAAAAAGGGTTTGGTCTAAACATTGACACAAGAGAAAGAATTAATTTTTCCAACTATCTCAATGACCATGTAAATGAAGATTTTATCTATTAAGTGGTGGCACAATTTGCAAAATATTTCAAGATCGAATCAGATTGAATGATCACAAGAATGAATTAAATACATATCAGATTCTAAGATTTGACAAAATGTTATTCTTAGCAAATTTTCTATTACAGAATAAAATGTTGTGTGACTCAATGCAGAGGTATGCTGATTTCTAACGAGTTGGACAGTGTGTTGGGAACGATGCTCTAACAATTATGGAAGTAGGTGAAAAACCCTAATAGTGATTCTAATGTATATGAATTGAATGAGGGGAATTATTGAGATATGGAGAATGAATGAGAGTATCTGAATCTAGAGGAAGGTGAACTATAATAGAAAACAAAATCTGAAAATTCATGTAGGTGGTTATAATGGAGTAAGGGAGAACTAAGAGATAGAAAGAACTTATGTGATGTATTGATGCATCTTAGGTTTTGTAGAACCATTTTATGCATAGTATATTCAAAAAATTTATACGAGGTTGTATCCTCCATTTTTCACTAAGTTGTAGCTCAAAATAGGGTGTAGTAGCATCCTTGAAGTTATAGCTTCTAAATAGGGAGTTGTTGCTTCCTTGGGTTGTAGCCCTAAACATTGTAACTGAACTTTGAAGTTTGTGAGGCTAGATTAGGATAGTAGATCCTAGAAACATTTCTCACTATGGTTTTTCCCATCTTGAGTTTTCCACATACATACTATGTTATGTGTTGATCTCTCTTGTGCTTGTGGCTATTATATCTATTAGTATTTCAATCTGTACATTTGAATTTAAGGTTGAATCTGGAAAAGGGTTGAAGAACTAATTTTTTTAATATCTATTGATTAACCCCCCTCTCAGTAGATCATTGTGTTCTAACACCTTCAAATCAAAATTTTCAAGATTCCAAATCTTCATTCAAGCTCATTCAAGTTTCCAGGTGCATCTTTGTATTTTCTCAATTTATTGTTCTAATTTGAGTTCATTTCTAGGTCATTTATTTAAGTCTTGCATCTCATTTACATTTCTTGTTGTTCCAAACCCTAGATTGGTGATGAACCCCTCTTTTGTATTTAATCACACCCTAGGACACCATATTATAGATCGCTTTCCCTCATTCTATCATTGGATTGAGATCTCTAAGGTTTCCTTGAGTGAAACTTGTAGGAAATTGGTGGTTGTATCTCCTAAATCATACATAGTACAACTAAAAATTTTGAGGTTTCATTTTGGTGAACCTAGCCTTTAGAACACCTTTATTTCTTATGTATAATTCATCATAGTCCTAGATCTATCTTGCATTAACTTTGCATTAGGTATTGCATTAGTTAATTTGCATATAAGGTTTCTTAATCTTGCATTACTAAAAGTGCATATAGGTTGCATTTTTATCTATTGCATCATTGAATTTTATTTGAAATATGTAATTTCATTTAGTCTAGACATCATTCAAACTAGTAAACATAATGTTCAATCATAATTTTCATTTTTTTTTTAGAAAACTCTAATCTAGGACTCATACACCCCTTTGAGTGATTTAGTCCCAGTATAGGTGGTTTTTCCTGATTTTTGAGTATTTTTTGTTGACTATTTATCAACATTTGAATCCCTAAAAAACAACGATTGGGACTCATACACTCTTTTGGGAGATTTAGTCCCATTTTAGATTTTATATTGAATTTTCTATGATTAAAAACTATGTTTCTATGTTTCTCTTGGTTGTTATTACATTTATGTTTTAGTTTGCAAAGTTTTTTTCATTCATTTCATTGTACTTAGTTTAATTTCATTTGAATCAAAACTAGAGAAAATAATTTATGTCTTTTTCATTGCATTTATCTTGAATTCATTGATTACCCCTTGCAAGAGCTTTACAACTTGGTGTACTATTTCTAATACTATAGTGAGATGAAGTTTGAGACTCATGTCATCCCACGATAGCACAATCATCGTGGATCTTGGGTTATCTAGCTCTTTCACTACTAGTGTTGACACTAGTACACTAGGTATGGACAATACCATTAACAACTCTTTGCCTTCAAGTAGTGTGACAAGTGTTGAAACAATGGCTGCTAGTATTTCACAAGAAAACATAATCCAAATTCATGAAGACTTAGAAAACCTACAAAATAAAGTGATTAATGAAAACATTTCAACCATTTCTATCTCTACCATAGATAACATACACTACATGATTGAAACTAAATAAAGAGTTGAACTTGTGTGTAACCTAGCTCAGATTTTTGGAAAACTTACTAGTGGTGCTCAATCTTTGAACAATGTCCAAAATTAAGGAGGAATTCAAATTCCTCTTCCCATAACCATTGCCTCTATTCCTACCTGTACCAATCCTCAAGTTACAACAACAATGCAACCTACTAGTAATGTCATTCCTACCTTAGGTATTTTTTGTAGCATTCCTAGTACCTTTGTGGAATCACATGCCATATCTCCTACCGCTATACCTCCCATATGCATTACATTCACTTGTCCCTCAAACACATATACACCTCCACCATATTCAACTCAATATTGAAATAGAACCAAAGATGCCATCATAAACCAAATTTTTCAAAATGTTCCATCCCTTCAAAAGAAAATTTCCACCATAAACCAAAATCAAAATGACCAACCTACATACTATGTCAAAAGCAATCCTTTATCCTTGGAGATATTGAGGACATTGATACCACAAGGCCTATAGATCCCTATATTTGAGAAATATGGGGGAAATTTCCACTTATACTGCCCTATGTAGCGATTTTGTCCTTGAGGATAAGCTCTTAGCTAAGCTTTTCCCTAGGTCCTTGAGATATACTACCTTGGAATGGTTTTCCTCATTACCAAATAACTCAATTCATTCATTCAATGAACTTGTTGAGGCCTTTATTTAAACATTTCCAAGTGCTCATGACTCCTAAGATGACCTTAGTCAATTTGATGACATGAAAGAAAAAATATGATGAAAAAGTTACTGACTTCATTTCATGCTAACAATTGTTTTATTCCCAGATCGACATAAAGATTCTCGATCCTCACCTTCAATGATGTTCATTGAGAATTTACAAACCAAGATACAAGAGAAACTTACCATGATGAAGTTTCCTTCCTCCATACACTTGTGTACTACCCTTCATGATTATCAAAATTTGGTTAGTATTCATGAAAAAAAAACTTACCTCTAACCGACCTAAAAATTTCAAATCTGCAAACCAAACAATTATCGACCTTTTAGAAAATAGAATAAAGGCTTCCTCCTACTTAATCCCCCTCAAAAACCAATTGAACATATTGATACCCAAGTGGTTGATATAAAGAAGACAACTCCTTTCACATTTCGGGATTTGTCTAGGCAATTTACTCCCTTACTTGATACCCTCCATAACACAATGTCACAACTTCTAGAACAAAATTGATCACCTTACCTCCCATTAAAACTCCCAATCCTAATAAACCTTTACCTCCTAATTTTATACTGAATGCTTACTACCATTATCCATGACAAAATGGACATGGCACAAAACATTGTAAGCATCTTAAACATCTCATTCAAGACCTCATTGATTCCGGTCAACTTTTAATTGGAGGTGTTAATGATCAAGGAAATAATTCTATTGCCCCTCCCAACCAAAACTTGAAAATATTTACCAACCCGATGCCAAATCATCAAACTTCATTTGTCAAAGTTAGTGAAACTAAGAAGGATGATGTGATGAATGTTTGAACATATGATGACAACACAAATACTATTGAACAAGGTCCTATGGATATTGATGAACAAGATACTACGAATGATTGATCAAAATTATACCTCATAAGGGTCAAACTAAAAAGCTTCTTGACATTTCTTTCTCCTGTAAAGATATAATTAGAAATGCACCTGATGACACTCTTTACATAGCCAATTAAATCAATGACAAGCCCACTAATGGGATATTAATTGATCTCATATGTGGAGAGAAAGTGGTCACCAAATAATTCTTAGTTGTGCATGAACTCTATCAAGAAACATATGAAAAATGAAAGCATGGATAAAAACACATAATGGTTTCAATTTCCCTACGATGGGATCGATCATCCTTCTTTTAAAAATAAGACTGAAAAAATTAGATGTTTCATTTTCCATCATCTCACCATCAGACCAATTTTGTGTGAAGCTTGTTTATCCATGGCTGCTCTCCATGGAATTCATCCTGTCGGTTGTGCATAAATGATTAAAGTTTCCCTTTGACAATGAAATCTTTTCCATGCACCATAGTGGCTTTAATCCTCTATCTTCCCATGGGAAGTTTTCATTAGATTTATTTTGGCCCGAGCCTATGTAACCTATTAAACGTCATGAGGATTTCTTTTTCAAATTATATCAAAAGTTGAAGGAAAAATTCATATCAATACTATCCCTTACAAACACGCCTCAACCTATGACTGAGCCTACCATCCTTGACAAAACCATGATTGAACCTAAGGAAATTCCAAACAACCATGATCAACCTAAGATATATCCTTTTCCTATCTCCTATAAAAGACCTAGAGATAATAAAACCAATCCCATTATGCCTCCTAAACTAAAACAAGTCTACATAGATAAAGGGTATGTGTAGGATCATGATGGGCCAAAAAGTGGCGATATGATGGGTATGTGTAGGGTATGTGGCTGAAGACATTTTTTTTACCCAAAATTGAAAGGAGATTCTCAACTTTCCACCAATATAAATTATGCTTCACTTTGAATTTAATAAATAATTATTATTCATCTTCTATTTGAATTACGATTATAGTCCTAATTGATAGGTTGATTGAAAAACATCTATAGCTTTCAAATGGTATCACATTTTTTGAATTCGAAACACACATCGCATTCTATGCTTCACATACTTTAGGATTAAAAAGAAAAAAAATGAATTTCATGAAGTTTTGACCAAGTTAAGATGGTCAAACATACAAGTTTTTATATTTTTTTAAAGTTTTAATAGAAAAACTCATAATAAATTATTTACTTGGGAAAAAATTACAAAAACTATGGATCACACCATGACATGAGTCCTCTACTTATATCTAAAATCTTATAAAAAAATAAATTATCATTTTATTGTGGTTAGGGTGGTTAGAAAGACACCTACTTATTTTTCCCCTAAAATTTAAGTACTACTGCATTGAAATTTCAAATTTTCACTAAATAGATTTTTTTCTTTTTAAATAAACCTAGTAGTTTAGAAAATACATTGAATTTTCTATAGATTCTATTCTTACATTTTTTTGAAATAATATAGATAACTTATTCAAATTTTTATGTCAATTTGCCTAACTCTGATTTTTTTGAATTTTCATTGCCACTTAAGGGCCTATTTTTTCCATGATGATCCTACACATACCCTAAAGAGAAAGTGGTTGAGCAACCTTCCATGATTCCTTTTCTTCCTCCCCTTAGGGAAGAAAAGAAACCCATGGTTGATTAACCTGCTCCTACAAAAACGCAACTTAAAAATTGTACTAAAAGAAATAGAAATGCTAGAGAGTGTAGGTGTAGACATCATTCTCTTGCTCAAGGGTTAAACAATGAAAACAACAAAGAAAATAAAAATAAAAACTTGATTGAAGCAATACATGATGAATCTCCCTCTTTGCAGCAATAAAAAATCCTATACCACAACTACAATGAGAACTAAATCCTTCTTTAGAAATTATCATTCGACCTCTCGTTGTGTAAACTTGGATGATGATGATAAGGCTACTAAAATTAATGAAGAAGTGCATAATGAGTTGAATATATTATTTTCCTCTTCTATGAGATTAAACAATAATTCTCCTAAGAAGGGTTTTGAGCTTGGTAATGACCCTAGTTCGGCATTTTCTATTGTCCCTTTGACTAGTTGTTCACCTTTTGTATACGATGGACAAGTTTGGATGCAGACAACCTACTATAGGTTGACTCGCATGTGTCATACTAGTATTTTTTTCTTTTCATGTTCCTTTTATGTGGTTGCATGTGCGTAATGTGATCCCTTGTACTATTTTGTTTGATGAACCTCTCTCTATTTGTGACATTCTTCTATTTGTACCTACATTCTTCTCTATGCCATAAACATTTAATCTTTTCTTTGTCTTGTTTTTTTCCTTTTGGGGATGATGCAAGGAATCAAGACATTTATGTCTCTTCCATGTTGACCCAAAATATTTTCTTTATTTTTTCTCTCTTTATGTCATTCTTCCTATTCCACGAGTATTTGGGGAATGATGAAAGTTTCGAGCTCTCTAAAAATATTGGAGCAAAGACATACTGACCCCAAATTTGTGGATCCCTTATGTGTTATTTTTGGATTTAATTATGGGGGAAACCCCTATTCATGATGTTGCTTCATTTGGAAACATATGACTTGGCATAGGTCTTTCTGAATAAGCTCTCATGTCCTCTTTATTACTAGAATTTATCATTTTCTACATTAAAGTAATTTCTCACAGCGTGGTGTTTAGAAATCTCTTTAAAGTGGGGACATACATTGGCATTATTATTTTACATTTCATGTTTCATTGTGTAGTCTTCTTAATTCATGTGACATGTCTTCCTCTTTGTGGTGACATTGGGTATGATTTCCTTCAAGAGCATGATCTCTCTTAGCATACTATATTCCTCTTAGTGGCTTGATGCGACACACTACATGCCCTAATTTGTGAATCTTTTATTCTTTGATTGGTCCTCTCTTAGAGACATTAGGCACAATGTTCCCTAAGTGGATACTTTAAATGAACTATGAAAAACTCCTTTGAACTTACCCTTACACTCTTTTTCATTTTCTATTATATGGACACCTTGCTTAACACACTTTACTTTCATATGGTGTCATCTTGTATGTTCATGAGTTTCAAGTAGACAAAGCATTTTTTGCCTCATGAAGCTCAAATTTCTTTTTTGTTTGGTTCCTTATCAAATTTATCAAGAGGTATAGTTTTGGTATGGTTGTACATATGGGAGCTAAACTTAGGCATGACTTTCCCATAGCCACTTTCTTGTTTGTGTGAGTGCATACTAGTCGTGTGCGTATCTTTCTCACTTGGGGATCACCTAGTGGATGACTTGAGGTTACACTAGCACTTGTGAGAATGCATTTTATTTCCATAGTGGACATCATGTTCCACTTGTAAACATTCTTTGACAAACAACCTAAATCTGATCCACAATGTGCGGGACAAATGGTCGAAGCTTGTTCCAACCCTTTTGTTTTTGTTTTTATTTATGTCTTTGGTAGTGCATGCTTATACCTTGTTGTTGCTCCTTACATTATTTTCATGTGTGTTCTTTTTTTCCTATGTTTTTTCTTCCATAAGATCTTGATTCTGGTGGCTTGATCATCCCTCTTAGTCATTGTCATCCTATCTTACTAGCATTGGTACACTTGGACTCCTCTTGACTGATTTTGTCTACATTAGTGTGAGTTTGAAAAAATTTCCTTCTCTTACTAAAGTGGGGGCTAAATCTAGTGTAAAAAAACATTGTCCTTTACATTTCACACTTGTTTGGGCCCTCCCTGCTAAAATTGGGCTTCTTTATGCCTTATTTGGTCCTATGTTGCATCTGCAAGCCTTAATTAATGCATCTTTCTAAGGATAATCCAAACATGTACCAAGTGACCAATAAAAAATTAAGGATTTTGGATTGTATGGCCTATATTTAGTGATCTAGGACTCATACACCACATTGAGCATATGGGTCCCACCTAAGTTTCAGGGCCTAGATCTGAATTTCACATTAAACTAAGCATTTCTTAAAAAATGTGTCCCAAGCTTAGCCTAATGGGACTCATACACCACAACTGGCGTATGAGGCTGGACTAGCTTAGACCTAATTTAAATTCAAATTCTTGGTGGGATTTTATTCTCCTAGATCTAATGTTGGCTTGTAGTGTTGTAATTTTAGGAAATTTGGCATAAACTAGTATAAATACAAGGTTATTTTGCTCATTTTTCACCTAGCAAGCTTACCAGTCATCAAGTTATCATAAGAGCACTTCAAATAGCATTCAAGACTGATTATCAAGCATTTTAGAGCATTATTAAAGTATCTAGCATCATGTCAAAGTAATCATGCATCATGTTTTTTTAGCTAACATTTGTGATGTAGGGTTTTATGATTCAAGTAAGCATTTAAATCAAGATCTATATCATTCAAAAAAGAGTCAAGATATAGATTCATGCTAGCCATTACATATGAGATTGTAGCCTTTTGTTCAAGGGTTTGTGAGTTACAACATTGCATAATTGTTCATTCCTCATTCCTTCATTCCATTTCTATTCATTTCAAGGTTTGATTACCAAAATGGGGTTTGACCAAGGAAAACCCCTATACACTAACAAAACAAAATTTTTCCCTTTCTTTTAAGTGTGATTTCAATTCTAGGTGGTTTAGGTTGAAGATCCATTGAGGAGAAATATTGGAGAAAATTTGTCAAAGTTGTCTACATTACAAGATCACGAAAAGTCACTTACAAAGCAAAATTCAGTGTTTCAGAAATAGAGATTTGGTAGGAGGAAAGCTATAGGAAAGCATTAGAGGATATCATAATTTTAGATCAACCCTAATATTGGGACTAAATCGCCACTTGTGGCATATGAGTCTCAATGTGCCTTCAAATCAACATTTTCAAGATTCCAAATCTTCAAGCTCATTCATGTTTCCAGGTGCACCTTTTTATTTTCTCAATTTAATGCTATGATTTGAGTTCATTTCTAGGTCATTTATTTAAGTCTTGCATCTCATTTACATATTTTTTCTTTCCAAACCATAGCTCAGTGGATAACCCTGCTTTAGTCTTTAATCACACCCTAGGACACCTTATTGCATATCTCTTTCCCTCATTCTATCATTGGATTGAGATCTCTAGGGTTTCCTTGAGTGAAACTTGTAGGAAATTGGTGGTTGTATCTCCTAAATAATACATAGTACAACTACAATTTTTGAGGTTTCAGAATGATCATGTCATTCCTCATTCATTTAATACAAGATATTTGGTGTAATTTGAGAACCATCATAACGTTAATGTTGCCTTGACTGAAAAGGAAAATTTAGCACTAATTAGCTAGCACCTTACATAATTGACCAAAGTTATGGGTCTAGAGAATTCACATTAATAGAAATGGATTGTACACCTCTTAAAGAGCCTGATAATTCCATACATTTGTGTCGGTACTATGTATAAAATTCCCTCTTGAATAGTGTAAATGTTAAAGCAGTGATATTAGAGTTAGTAGATAGTATGCTATTTTCTCTCGCATTACTTCGTTCTTGACAAACAATTATCCATGTGTTGAATATTAAAGTGATTATTCAAATTGGCTTTGGGTTGTTACTTTGGGTTTCATATTATTCTAGTTAATATTGTATGTTATGTTAGATTAGATCCTTATATGCATTTAATGTTCTACAATTAGATCATAGGTGCACTTAATTTATCATAACATACCAAATCATAATGTTGCATCTAAAGAAAACTAAGATAGTTTTAGTTAGATCACACAAAAAATGTTAGATCATGGAGACATTTATACATAGTCTTACAAATATTATTTCATAAATCACATTTTAATCTAACTTAAACACATAAACATAAGCAAGCAAGCATAAATTATCATATATATATATGTGTGTGTGTGTGTGTGTCGTAGAAAAAAGAACCCTTTGCTTGACACGGGAGTAATTCATGATAAAATGGACTTAATTAGGTCTTAATCTAGTGTTGTGAGGCATTTTATGCATCTACATTAGGTCTTGGACACTTGTAAATTGATCAATATGCTTTTAACAATGTCTTGTAAAGGTATTGTAAAATCTTGTAAAGGACTTTCACGCTTTTCTAGACTTAATTAACTTACTTCTCCATAATTAAACATTATAAAATAAATTTAAATACATCCTCACATTAATCTAGAAGATTCTTAATGTAAACTTAATGATAAAATAGTGTTGTAATGTGTCTTGCACATTTATTTTGGTGTTTGTGTTTTTATAGGCTATGTGGACCTAATTTTAGTGTTGTAAAGTGTATTTAATCACACTTTCACATTGATTTATGTGTCCTAAGACCTATTTAAAATTTACATCATCACTAATAGGTCCCTAATGACCCATATTGTGCATTCCAAGTCTTTAATTGATCAAATACCTAATAAAGCTACAATTTAAACCTTATTTCCTTATCTCCTAGCTTTTGAGTTGTTGAAATGGCCCCTGCATGACCCGTTGACCATGCATGGATAATCAGTCCCATTCAGGTGGGACCCATTCACCATGTGTGACGAATGAGTCTTATATGGCACCATTTTGACCCTTGAGTGGGAAAAAGTGAAATTTAAAGTTTAATTTCACTACATGTCAACATGTGATTGTGTCATAGAAAAAAGGACCCTTTTCTTGACATGGGAACAATTCATGGTAGATGGACTTAATGAGGCCTCTATTTAGGTGTTGTGAGGCATTTTATGCATCTACACTAAGTCTTGGACCTTTGTAAACTAAATAAAATGCATTTAATGGCATCTTGTGAAGGTGTTGTGAACTCTTGTAAGACATTTCCACACTTTTCTAGACTCTTTTTATTATAATTCATTTAAATATTCCTCTTTACACATCATCAAATCCTATTTTTAAGTGTTGTAAAGTCTTGTAACAAGATTTCATGCTTTTCTAGTCACAACTTCTCTATTTATCTCTTTCTTATGACTTATTTGACCTCTTTATGCCTCATATGCTTTAATTAAGTGTGTTTTTGGATATTATCCCAACAAACAACATTAAATGCAACTTAATTCCCAAAAATAATTTTATGTCCTAGGTGGGACCCATTCACCATGGGTGGCGAATGAGTCCCCCTTGGCCCCAAATTCAAAATATTTTAAATTTCTTTTTGATATTTTATTAAAAATCACTTGATGCCAGCCTGTGATGAGGTATGAATAGGAAACTAAGGCACAAGAGTGTATAAATAAGTATTTTTCCCCTTATTTCATATCTCCTAATCTCTTATCTCTTTTCATTCACAAATCTTCTCTTTCAAGACAAGCAACTTAGGGTTTTATCATTTCAAGGGATTAAGACATCAATTTTCAAACTTTTAAGGCTAGATCCTCCATGTTTTGTTGAATACTTTCAAGATCAGTCATTGTCAAGGTAATCAACTCCATTGTTGCATGTTTCATTTCATTATTTCATCATGTTGGTTTGATAACCTAAAAGGGGTTTGACTTAGGAAAACCCCCATATCCTAACCTTCAAAACTTTTTCCCCTTTGCATGTGTTTTGTATGCAAATTTATCAAATGAGAAGGTGAGGAAATTTTTTCTTATCCCATCAAAGTCATTCAACATGTTTCAAGGCTTATTTTAAGCTTGGAGAGAGTCTATAGGTCCAGTTTTGTAGATTAAAATCCGAAGATTCATCAAAAAAAAATTGTAGATCCTAAGCCATAGAATCCAATCAATATTTCTATATTTTATAGAAGAGGACTCATTCTCCATTGATGGTGAATTGGTCCCATTTCTAGGCTTGAACAGTGATTTTTATTGATTTGGATACCCAATTCCTTGAAACTCATTTTGACACTTTCTGGTAAAAAAGACTAATTTTCCATGTATGGTGAATCAGTCCCAATGAGAATTTATGGTGTCTTCTACAAGTATTCAAAGCCTCATTCTAGCCTCTTCTAGCTTCCAGGTTCATATCTTCAACTGGGTTATTTTCTGATTCAGATTGTTTGCATACCTAGTCAATTTGTTTGAATACACATTATGTTTTCCAACAATTTTGCATTAGGTTAGAATACATTCCTTAATCTGAATTTTCATTAATTTTATTGCATTTAAACACATCCATACACACACTTCACACCCCTCTTTCCATTTCTTTTGATGTTAACAAAGTCATTTTGGCCCATTTTCCTCTTCTTCTAGGTGAAAAACCCTAAGAAGGAGCTAGAGATTTTGGGGAGCCAAAATATTTGCTATAGTGATGAGGTATAATCAAGATAATAAGCCACAATTTTCTATAAATAATGTTTTTAATCCTTATTTTTCATCTCTTAATACAACAACTCCTTTTTACATCTCTTGTCATTAATTCATCATCTATCTTCTCATCCAAATCAAGCAAACTAGGGTTTCTTCATTAGAAGTCATCAAATTAACTTTTTAAAGCATTCAAGGGTTGAATATTCATGTATTATTCCATACTTTCAAGATAAATCATCATGGAAAGGTAATCAATTCCATTTTTTCATGTTTCATACCTTTATTTCATCATTTTGGTTTAATTACCTAAATGGGGTTTGACCAAGGCAAATCCCCATTTCCTAACCTCCAACACTTTTTCCCATTTTCATGTGTTTTTTTATGCAAAATTATAAAATTTAAAGGTGATGAAATGTGTACACATCTCATCAAATTCATTCAAGGTGTTTCAAGCCCTATTTCAAGCTTGGAGAGAGTCTACAGGTCTAGTTTTGCAGATTCAGATCTGAGAAATCTTTAGGAACAGAAGTGTAGATCCTAAGCCATAGAATCCTATACATATTTCTCTATTTTCTAGAAGAGTACTCATTCACCATTGATGGCGAGTCCCATTTCTATGCTTGAATAGTGATTTCTATTGATTTGGATACCCACTTCTTTGAAACTAGTTCCAACACTTTCTGGTAAAAATAGGACTAATTCACAATGCATGGTGAATCAGTTCAAGTGAGAATTTATAGTGTCTTCTACAAGTATTCAAATCCTCATTCCAACCTCTTCTAGATTCCAAGTTCATATCTTCAATTGGGTTATTTTTTGTTTCAATTTGTTTACATTCCTAGTCAAGTTGTTTGAATACACATTGTATTTTCCAACACTTTTGCATTGGGTTAGAATACATTCCTTAATCTTCATTTTCATAAGTTTCCAACATTTAAACACATCCACACACATACTTCACACTCCTCTTTCCATTTCTTCTAATGTTAACAAAGTCATTTTGGCCCATTTTCCTCTCCTTCTAGATGAAAAACCCTAAGAAGGAGCTAGAGATTTTGGGGGCCAAAATATTTGTTACATTTTGGTGAACCTGAATATAGTGGAAAAGGATGTGGTGCTCAAGAATAAGGTATCTATAACCCTATCCACCCTCTCACACAACAAACAATTCATAGTCTCGATTATTGTCATGTAATCAAGATCACCAAACCTCCCCCCAACATCAATGATATCACACAACACCATTCTAAATCATCTTTAACAACTAATGGTATTTAACATCATCCTTCATAAAATATGGAAAAAAAAATACACCTTTGCTTAATGTCAATTTTATCTCACAAAATGTTCATGATTTGAATTCGTTAGATTTTATACCTTCCTATAATGAGAAGAATAAAATCTCGCAATCTAGAGCAACTTGTATAAGTATGACATCCAATACTAAGCAAGATGTATCTTTGAAAAAAATCACAAGACCACCTTTTCCTCTTGATCAAGAGGGTATCTTTATGAGACTCCTCCAAGATTACTTGATCACCCTCCCTCTGTGAACTTGAAAGAAATGTTGATCCAAGACTTCATTTTACAAATATCATGGAGTTCATGGTCACTCCACTAATGAATGCACTACTTTGAGTTGTAAAATACAATATTTTCAGGAATTTGGTATGTTTCCCTATGAGGGGGAATATAATTCCTTTAATTTTGATTGATTTTCACTCTAACATGCATCTCATCAATCGGTTTGGCTCACCTTCTGTCCTACACTAAGTGGGGGCATGGGGTTTTCTAGCGTTGTCCTTGTATGTCACTTGTTGTTGCCTCCTTTTTCTAGTTGTTAACCTTTCATGAATATATAAGAGCTAGCTTGGGATGTGGATGACATGCCTTAAGGTTGGCTCACATGTGCATGATATACTTCTCTCTTTTCATGATGTAGCTTATTGGAAACATATGATTTGGCATAGGGATTTCCGCATAAGCTCTCATGTCTTCCTCTTTCTCTTCTTCTACTTTAAAGCACTTGCTCACAATATGGGTGCTTGCAACTACTTTAAAGTGGGGGGCATACATCACCAATCACATTTAATTGTGTGATTTATTTTTTCTTGTGATCCCCTCTCTTGGAAGCATTAGCTACAATGTTTCCCAGGATGAGATCTCGTACTTATCCTATCTTGGATACATGGAGCATGGTGTTCCCTAAGACGAGACCTTGCACAAATAAAACAAAATCCCTTTGAGCAATCCTTGAAATTTTCTACATTAACAATTTCTATGATTGTCTTTCATACAAAGTTTTTCTTACCTCATGGAGCTCGAAAATCATTTTTCTTTTGTGACGCCTTGTTAAAGTTATCAAGCAAGTATAACTTTAATATGATTGAGTGGGAAGCCCACCTAGTAGCATGAATTTTTCCCATAGCCACCTTTGTGTTTGTGAGTTCATATCAACTAGAGTATGTATCTTACCTTTTGGTATTTCTCATCCCATAGATAACTAGAGGTTCCATAGCCCAGAGTGAATATGATGTGGCCTTGTCACCCCGTAGACGACCTGAAGTTCTATGGCTTAATCGGGATACTAAGGCACAATTTCACTACATGTCGTCTTGTGATGAGGTATAATCAGAATACTAAGGAACAATTATCTATAAATAAGTTTTTTTAATCCTCATTTTGTATATCTTAATAAAACAACTCATTTTTACATCTCTCATCATCAATTCCTCATCTATCTTCTCATCCAAATCAAGCAAGCTAGGGTTTCTTCATTAGAAGTCATCAAATTAACTTTCTAAAGCATTCAAGGGTTGAATCTTCATGTATTGCTGCAAAATTTCAAGATAAATCATCATGGTAAGGTAATAAATTCCATTTTTACATGTTTCATTACTTTCTTTCATCATTTTGGTTTAATTACCTAAATGGGGTTTGACCGAGACAAACCCCCATTCCTTAAAATTCAACATATCTCTCTTTTGTCTTGTTTATTTGTAGATTTAGGACTATTGGATGCTTGGAAATCATTGGAGATAAATTTTTTAATTCATTCAAGTCATATCTTCATCATTCAAGTCAAAGAATCAACAAAAAGTCATTTTTAGACCCAAATTTGACAGTTTTCGAAGTAGACACCTATAGAAGACAAAAGTGTAGACCTAGACCTACATAATCAAGTCCTGACTTTGCAGATTTCTATAGGACTCATTTTCCATGCATGGTGAATTAGTTCCACTTGTAGGACTAAAAAATGATTTTCTCAAAATTCAACTCCTAGCATTCAGAAACCTATTTCCAAAAGTTTTCACTAGAAGTGGGACCGATTCACCATCTGTGGTGAATCATTCCCAATAGCCATTATTGGTGATTTTAGGACATTCCTAAACCTTCAAATAACATCAATTTTCCTCCAGGTGCAATCTATTTAGTTTCATCATTTTTTGTTATCATTCGCTTAAGTTTCTAGTTCATTCTTGCACAACACAATGTGTTTTCAAATAAGTTGTTTTCCTTTAGTTTGTACTCATTAGTTAATCAATCTCATTCGTTTCTTGCATTCAAGCATTATATCTAGGAATATTGCATCCTTATTCTATCCATATTGCATTGAATTTTAATGTAACATAAGAATTTTTGGACCCATCTTTCTCCTTTTAGGTGAAAAACCCTAGAAGTGTTAGAAAGTAGGTCCAAAAAATATATGTTCCAATATATATATATATATATATATATATATAAGTTTTAAGTACATATCCTCAATAATACAATGTTATTGTGGCTTGTGACTACTAGACCCCTTGGGTCATAGTGGTGGCTTCCTTCATGAGATAGTGGTATGTGATTATGATCTACTCATGGATCTTAGTGCATCTTTTAGGAAATCTACTCATCCAATAGCTCTAGACTCCTATACCATAGCCTTCATACACTCTTGATATATGTGGTCTCTCTCTTCCTGCAACCTAAAAACCTCTCCACATAGTCTCTTGAGCTTTTTTGGATATCAAGATGATTGAATTTCATCACATGTAGCCTTCAGTGCTAATAGCTCACCCATGGCATGATCAATGCACCTAGTAGCACTCTCATATGCTACTCCCAACCTCATGAAAGGCTTGAATAGGTGTGCATTCTACTCTATGATTGGTGGGGACATGTACTCTATAGTGATATCCTCATCTAAGGGCAAGGGAGAAACCATCTCTACATCAGCCCATTGGTAGAGATCCTATAGCTCTCTCATGGATCCTGGAAGGTGAAAATCATAAGAATAATAAATACACATCATGACATATATATATATCAAAATCAAGAATATGAGCATAATCATAAACATAAATAATGTATCATCACCTAGATCTCCAACCTACTATGTAAAAACAAGCCCATCCTGTGTAGGAGGTATAGAAGATGTGCTACCCTCCCCATGCTCATAAGTGTTTACATGTGTTGTGGTTGTTGACTATGATTTGGTAACTTAGGTAGGAATTGAATCTCTCCACTCAGGGGCAACTCAATCCCCACTTGTTGTATCATTTCCATCACTCATCAGTTGGCCCTCCTAATCGTCATCCTTTCCCTCTTCATTATCCTCCTCATAGTCTAAGTGCTCCTCCTTGTTATAATCCTATGCCTCATCCACAAACAAGTTTTCAACCCTAATCTCCTCGCCTATCTCTTCCTCATCATCTCTATGGTCTAGAAGAGGTCATCCATAGCCTATAAGCTAATCCATAGGAAAAAGTGGAGTTGGTTGCATTGTGGTCCACCAAGGCTCATAAGAATCTATAGCACCCACATCATTAGCATTGGACACTAAGGGAATGTTGAGATCCTCATCATCTTAATCACTAGACACAACATCATCAACTATGAGTTGTTTTGTATTCGTAGGCCTATGAGCACTCCACACTGAGTATTTATAGAATGGTCATTATGCTAGTGGAACCTTTATCTGTCCAAACTACCTCATGACATGATCATATTAGAAAGGTCTTATTATGTAATTGTGTATCCCCAATAAAAATTTATCCCTCTAGATCCTAATCAACTGGTGTGTCTCATCTAGCCATTGAGGCATCAAGAGGTAAGGTTTCCATAGGATCTCCTCCTAATCAAGATGATCAGGCATGACTCTCTCAAATAGAAACTCCCCATACTTCCATGCTTGTCTAAGTGGATAGTTGAAGGAGCGTTGATAACCCATAATGCCAATAGTAGAAAATCCTATTGGTTTGGTGCATGTGATATGGTCTAGGCACCAAACCTGTAATAGTGTACAATGAACCATACTGTCCACTTCCTGATAGGTGAACCATTCCAAGTCATAATAGAGATTTTCTAGCATACTGTGACCCTAGGCATGGATGGTCCTGTGCTACTGGACATCTCCTAAATCATGGGTTCTAGTCCTCCATCTAAGTGTGCTCCCTAACCATCTGAGACTAGTACTATTGTTGTAGTCATAATCATAATCCCCCTAAGGAGTGGTGATTGTGTATGAAGTAGCTACCTCAACTCAATACATGGCCCCACAATCCTCTCACAAATAAGATCTCTAAGGGAATACTAATTTTTTTCCCTCATCTCCTGATAAGATTGATCCTCTAGAAAATGTGTAGTCTCGCCTCATACAGGGAGCTGAAGAATGTGATGCACATCCTCTAGAGTAATGGTCATATCGTTAGGGGGAAAATGAAAGGTACAGGTATCCAATCCCATCTCTCAGCTAATGCCATAAGCATGGCATCATTGTATCTCAAGGTTGGCATGAGATAGGCCCAATATATGCCCGTCTATTGTAATGTCTCTACATCCTCCTATGAAAGTTGTGTAATGAGATCTCATAGGCAATAGAAAAACTTCCCACCTAGATAGTGTCGAGATTGAGGAGGAATCTAATAAAAATGCAAAAATATCACCTATAAGCATCCTAAAAATCTTAAATCTATATATCAACAATAAAAAAGTGTGCTAAAGTTGCTCTAGGATACTTTTCTAGGGGTCTTAGAAACTTTATTCCTTCTTTGGGACACTTTGCAACAAAGTGGGACACTTTGCAAAAAAGTGGGATACTTTGCCAAAAAGTGGGACACTTTGCAAAAACTAGGACACTGCGAAAAACTGGGACACTTTGTGAAAAAATGGGACACTTTGCAAAAAAGTGAGACACTTTGTGAAGAAAAGGGATGCTTTGAAATTTTTTCTTCTAGGGTCCTAGATCTATCTAGAAATACATACAAACATAAGGTAAATGCATAAAAATTAAGCAAAGGTAGAGAAGAATCCACTCACCGTATGTTGCAGCTCACCCTGTGCCACCTCGTTGTGTAATACCTTGAATCTTAGAGGAACATAAGGTTGCATGCTCGACATCATTAACACTCTCCACCAAAGTAAAACTTCAAAATGGTAAAATAAAAAATGATCATGAAATACCTAATTTTTTACTCCTATATACTCTCAATTAGGTTATGTACATGTTAAAGTTAAAAAAAAAAAATCATTTCAAATTAGCAAATTGGGGGCTAGAGAACTCGATTTTCAATGTTTTTTGTTGTGTTGGATTCATAATTCCACTCTTGGTCTCATCAAATGTCTATCACTCTATGGTACATGGTACTTGGAAATACCCTATGATATGAATTATGCAATTCAATGTGGTTAGATTGCTACCTTGATTCTACCTCCATAAAGCGAGCAGAATCAGGGGGCATACATCTACCCCCAAATTTAATTTCTTGAAGAAGTTAGATAAGAGGATTTTTGAACAACTAAAGAACTAGTTTTTTAGGATGCAATCCTAACATTGTGGTTTTCAAGATAGCTACAATGGGGGGTTCATTCTCCCATGTTTTGCAAATGAATCCATATAAGTATCCTTTTATGAGATAAAGTTTACTTTTTGAAGTACTTTAGCTTGCATATGCACATAGTGTCATATCGACACTAAAGTGGGGGCTAAATTTAGTGTTGAAAATTGTACTCCCTTCTTGCAGATAGTACAATTTCACACATAGTTTGGACCTATTTTAGTACCCTCGCATTCATGCCCTATAAATCATCATTAATATGCCCCTAAGACAATTGAAACCAAAGGTGATTAGGATTTGATACCACTTGTGAGGAAGAAAGGTAGCAGAACAACTTCCTACACTAATGTTGAGAGGAGGATAATGCAAAAATAAAAGATCCTTAACATTTACGATGTTCCCATTGATGCAAGCAGGAATATATAGAGGAGAAGGCTCTTTATTCATAGGCAGGTCCTGCAATGTGAAAGTTATGTCTAGTGATCCATTCATAGGCTCATCGAAATGGAGATGCATAAAAGAGACCATGTTTATGTACTTAGAGAGGAATTCCTCAAAATACTCCAAAGGTTCAAAAATCAGATAGTGACCTATCTAAAATTTCCCTCCCAATATCTAGGAGCCCTTTTAACTACATCACTAGGTTTCGTAGGTTGGGTTAAAAGGTTACACACCCTACAAGACATAAACCTACAACATACTTAGGATATGAGAGAAGGTTCTTTGATACCCAAATTTGAAATAGAAATAGTTCACGTTAAATTCACCTAAGTGTAGAGGAGGGGGGCCAACTACTCCAAGACTATAGGTCACAAGAGATTCCTAAGCAATAGGCTACCCTGATCTTCCTCAAGCTTTGTTAAGTGATTCATAAGGGTTAATATGCTAAGGTTGAAAACAAAGACAATTTTGGCTACTACTATCCTTCTACTAATCTGAGTGTTTTAGAGGGCCAAACGAGTTGATTTCCAGAGTCCAACCTACTACTAATCTATATGCTTGAGGACAATAGCACATGATATGGACTCTAGTGTGACACGATGGCGTCTCAGTGGTGTGCTAGCATCCATACAGATAGAAGGTCTCAGAGACAAATTAAACCACCAGAAATCCAATTAACAACCTAACTAATGAAGTTTTATGCTATGAAAGAATAAAAAACAAGTACAAAAAGGAAATACAAGAAGATTACTTTAAATAAACTATGCTTGAATCAACAAAGAGAAGGTGAGAAATGCAAACCTTTCTATCTAAGAGTTTAATCTTCAAAGAGCTCCACACAAGAGTACCTACAAACACAAAACAAGGAAAATGTTGGTGTTCTTTGTAGAGGTCTACCTCAATCAGTCCCTCACTTTGGTGTTTCCACCTCCACAGATAGCCAGATGGCAACGAGCATAGAAAATGATATAGAAATGCATGGAAATGGAAGTTCCAAGCAATAACACAAACAATAATATTCTACCACATGAATAAAACAATACAAAAACAACATACAATGGAAGATATCACCTCCACAACTACGTGCTCTCAAGAAAAGTGGGTAAATGCAAGAAGATGAGTCCACTTATAGTAGAAGTTTCAGACTTAGGAAAAAACCTAAAACTGAGAAAAATGAAATGGATCACACTATTCTTTGGGATCCTAAGCCTAAATTAAGAATGAGCTCCCATTACGTAGTGGGATCCCAAACCAAGAATTATAAAATGGGATCCTATTTGCAACAAAATGAGATCCCCTTCACAATGAAACATGATCTTGTTTACTACTAAACAAGATCCTATTTCATAAAGGTATTAAATTTTCTAAAATTCACCTATCGGCACATTTTAACCAAACCTCACAAGCAAGAAAGACCAGGATCTTAATTGTTAACTACCACCAAACACCCCCAAGTTCTTTTTTTTTGTATTTTTTCCATTTTTTTCATATTTTGATGAACATTTTTAGTTTTTCATTGTATTTTGTTTAAACTAGGTTTTAATTTTACAAATTTCTTGCCATAAAACAAACCAAAGAAATTGAAAATTTAGGTTTTTAATTTGCAAACTTCTTGAAAAAAATAAACCCTAAAAATTGAAAAAGGATAATAAATCAATTTTAACTATTTACATAAGCAATATCAATATATCATCAAAACATGTATTTAAATATATAAAACTATATATATACTTACCTACATTTACAAGTATTCCATGTTATCTAGGTTGAATTTGCATCCTCTCTTTTTTGTCTCAATGTATGTGATGAATGTGATGATAGCTTAAGTATGCATAAGGTCACTAAATCAATTTTAACTATTTACATAAGCAATATCAATATATATCATCAAAACATGTATTTAAATGTATAAAACTATATATATACAACTAGTGTATGTGCAGGATCATGATGGGCCAAAAAGTGGCAATATGATGGGTATGTGGAGCCCTTGATGACTTTTTTTAACCAAAATTGATGAAATGAAAAAGTTTTTTAACTGAGATTCTTAGCTTTCCACCAATATAAATTATGCTTTAATTTAAATTTAATAATCAATTATTATTCATTTTCTATTTGAACTACAACTAAAGTGTTGATCGATAGGCTGATTGAAAAACATCTATAGCTTTCAAACAATATCACAGTTTTTGAATCCAAAACATGCGTCACATTCTATGCTTCGCATAATATAGGATTAAAAAAAGAAAAAAAATTGAATTTCATGAAGTTTTGACCAAGTTAAGGTGGTATGACATACGATTTTTTATATTTTTTAAAAGTTGTAATAAAAAATTTATAATTAATTATTTACTTGGAAAAAAATTACAAAAATATATGCATCACATTGGGACATGAGTCCTCTACTTATATCTAAAATCTTATAAAAAAATATTATTATTTTACTGTGGTTGGGGTGGTCAGACAGACACCTACTTATTTTTCCCTGAAATTTAAGTACTACTGCATTGAAATTTTAAATTTTCACCAAATAGATTTTTTTTTTTTAAAAAGCCTAGTAGTTTAGAAACTACATTCAATTTGCTACAAATTCTATTGTTACATATTTTTGAAATAATATAGATAACTTATTCAAATTTTTATGTCAAGTTGCCTACCTTTGATTTTTTTGAATTTTTTGCCACTTAAGGGCCTTTTTTTTCCATGATGATCATGCACATGCCTAGTATTCCATGTTGTAGGTTGAATATGCATCCTCACTTTTTTGTCTCAAAGTATGTGATGAATGTGATAATTGCTTAAGGATACATAAGGGCAATAAATCATTTTTTTAACTATTTACATAAGCAATATCAATATATCATCAAAATGTGCATTTAAATATATATTAAACTATATATGCTTACCTATATTTACAAGTATTTCATGTTGTAGGTTGAATCTGCATCCTCTCTTTTTGTCTCAAAGTATGTGATTATTTTTTTATGATGGCTTAAGGATACAAAAAGACAATAAATCAATTTTAACTATTTATGCAAGAAATATAAATATATCATTAAAACATTTATTTAAATATATAAAACTATATATATATACCTTTATTTACTTATTCCATTGTACCATCTGCATCCTCTATTTTTTTCAATGCATCTATGATTGTCTCATGCTCTACCATAGAAATTGTTCAAAGATCTTTATTTGCAAGTCTTCCACAATACCTCACTAACTTTCTATATTTTTTGCCACTATAAAATGTGAGTAGTGTGTATAATTTTTTTATGTGTTTCATAATCTTTGAATACAGGAAAACAATTCTTCATTGTTAGGTATTTTCATAGCCAAGTTCCAACAACCACTATCAAACCTATTGGATAATTATAACCATCATCTTCTTCTCGAGGTGCTATTAACTTATTTTTAGTCTCCACACATCAAGCCAACCATATATTCTATTTCCTCTTCATTCTCCTCAGATGCAAAAATAATGTACACATGTCCTGCAAACAAAATTTAATTCAATAACTTGTGTGATAAATAATTTGACCAATCTGCATACATGATTTCATATATATAATTAAATATTATAAAATAGTAATAAAATGAAAAAAGATAAAATAAATTGAATTAAATTACCTTCTTGTACAAGGTGTGAAAGATAGTCATAGTCATTTGATGCAAACACTTGATAATTGTCTCCAATTGTTGTTTCATATTGATTGTGTGTTTGTGCAAGTTTCAACAATTGTTTCTCCTGCTCTTCAACCCATTTTGTATTCTCACATGCTTCCCAATCTCCTTGAGTGAAAGATTTTTGTTCTCCTCTAACACCTCTAGGGTTTTGCACCTAAAAGTAGAGAGACAAAGATCAACACTTCATTGAAGAACAAACCCTTGAAACTTCAATGCTAAGGAGATTGAAATATGAAAAAGGGAAGGTTCTAAAGGTTGAAAATGGAAAAGAGGGGTTCACCACCAAGTGTAAACTTGGAAAATGCGAAGTGTTTGAAAACATAGTGTAGTATGCAAACATATACTAAATGAAATAGAAATGACCATGGAACAAAACAAAAAATTGTAATACTAAATGTGTGCACCTAGAAACTTGTGGAGGCTAGGATGAAGGCTATAAATGCTACTGATTCTAGAATTTTTACCTACTAGGACTCATACGCCATTCTGGGTGACTTATTCCTAGATCTAGAAAACTATTCTAGAGCCCTTTTCAGCCAAATAGGTATTTGAATCTATAGAAATATTTGAAAAACATGTACAGTGGCTCATACGCTACTAATGGCATATGAGTCCACTTTAGCTTTTGTAAAAATTCAAAAGTGGAAATGAAGGCTCTCAATCTACTCTTTTTGTTCCTCTAGGTGTCCAAATCTAAAACTCTAATTTTTCACACTATAAGTTACTTTTTATGGATATTTTGACCTAGACAATAAGGAGATGTCTTCAACAACTTTTCAACTTATTCTTCAATCATCTTCAAGCCTTCAAAGTGCCTAAATTTACAAACACACAAAGAAATAAAGAGAAATTTTGAATGTTAGGGAATATGGGTTTGTCTTGGTCAAACCCCTTTTAGGTAATTGAACCAAATGAAGGAATAAGATGAAGCATGAACATGAAGTGAAGGGATTATAAACTTTCCATGATGATAGATATTGAATTGTTGCAACAATGGATGAAGAATTTTCCCTTGAATGCTTTAGAAATGAGCTTGAATGTTATCTTGATGACTTAACATGCTAAAATCCTAGCTTAATTGACTTGAAAGAGTTAATGAATGATGAAAGAATAATGAATGAATCATGAATTAGGGTTTAGAAGCTTGTTTATATAGGAAATCCACATAAAATGCTTGTTATTTTGATCCCCAAGGACGACATGGAAGAAAATTAAAGTTAAAACCCAATTTTACCTGCTAAAACCTCGAAAATGACCCAAATGGGACTAATTCGACAAGCTAGGAAGCATAGTCCCTCCTAGATGGGACCCATTCACCAAAATTGGTAAATGGGTCCCATAGGGGCTCTTTTTCCAATTGGGATGTTAGAGAGTGGAGAAATCAAGTTTATATGTTGATTTTGTGAGGCCTTTGATCAAAATAAGCCTTGAGATGCACAATATGGGGTCATACAGGCCTATTAATGATTATGTCAAGGGTTATTAGGGCTAGGGACACAAATTTCAATGTGAAAGTGTGATTAAATACACTTTATATCATTAAAATGAGGTCCACATAGCGTAGAAAGACACACAATCCAATGTGAATGTGTTAAACACATTACAACACTAGATTATGATAGAGTTAGGTTAATTCAACTTAAAAATGGCCCAAGACCTAATGTGGATGTGTAAAAGACCTCACAACAATAAATAAAGGGAACTATTAAGTCTAATTTATCATTAATTATTCCCAAATCAAGCAATAAATACTTTTTTCTATGCTACATTTAGCTCCCACTTTAGTGAGAGGATGAACTTGCTTCAAACTCACACTAAAGTAGATATTCAAGAGGGTTCCAATTGTACCAATGTAGGTGAAAAATGATGAAAAGGATCAACGCATCAATCAAGTCCCCAAGATCCAAGATCCTAAGTCAAACCAACATAAGCACAAAAGGATATGCACAAGGTGAATGATTTGTAACAAAACAAGATGTGATCATGCAATGGAAATAACTAAAAGGAAGAGAGAAATGAAAATAAAAAGGTGGATTAGGCTTCAACAGTTTTTTCAATACAATGTGGATCAAACGTAGGTTGTTTTTTCGAAAATACATAGTCACTCTAAGGCGATGGAACTCTTGGTTGTCCACTAGGTGAGAAGTCCTAAAATTTGAGAAACATACACTCATGGCTGGTATGCCCTCACACATGTGTGGGTGCAGAAAGATGGGTAGCCAAAAAGTGTCCAATTCACTTTTTCATCCCAAAAAAGTGAAAAAACGAGCACATTTTACTAAAACACGATCATTTTATGGCTTTGTAATTACCGAGCCTAGGCTTGGTCATACCAAACCAAAAACATGACTGCGTTATAATGTGAGTGCAATATCACACACTTGTGTTATTGTTTGAATTTCAAAAATTGTATGTTTTTGAATTCAAAAAATGCACATTTTTTAAATTCAAAATAGCATCACCATAATGTGAGCATGTTATAATGCACTCATGTTTTGGTGTAGATTGAATTTTTTTTTTCTCTTTCTTTTCTCTTTCTTCTTGTTATCTTTTAGGGAAACTATATTCATGAAATATTTCATGTATAAGTTGACATTTACATATGGACGTTTACTTTCTTATACTTTAAGTTATATTTCATGTATATAGTTTCAGGATGTTTGAGAGTGGTTTCAAATCTCTAAGAGTTATAATGAAAATTCTTGTTTTTGGAGGATCTCACAAATGTCAATAATCTGGAGGCCAAATTTTAGTAATCAGCAAGTTGTATCATCTTTCTCTCTCTCTATCTCACTCATTTTTTATCCCTTATGATCTATACCTCTCTCTCACACTCTCTCCATCCCTCTATACTTCTATCTATCTAACCTCTCTCTCTCCCTCCATC